>CAIGQZ010001336.1:24681718-24710098 GCA_903798205.1 Danio tinwini | reverse complement strand
GTGTGTGTGTGTGTGTGTGTGTGTGTGTGTGTTGTCCATTCATAACAATCAGCTTGCATTTTAACAAAATGAATGATACTTTTTCTGTTTCATATTGTTTTTAGAAACCATGATACATTTTGCTTTTCAGAATTCTTCCAGAAAAGTTTTTTTACTGTGTGCATTTATTTTAAACCAATTTTGTAACATTATATTATATCATTCATTCATTTGCTTTTCCTCTACGTCCCTATTATATTATACTTGAACAACTGTTTTTGAAATTGTTAATATTCAGAAAGGTTTCTTGAGCAGCAAATCAGCTTTTAAATGACAGGATCATGACAATGAAGACTAATGATTCTGAAAACCTAAAATATTGTTAACGAAATTATATTTAGTGATATTAGCCTATAGACCATTTTGAGGGATGTAAACAAAAACAATGGTTCCAATGTATTTCCTGTTGTACATGTTTAATTTCTATAGCTTCCGAGAATCCAAAAAGAGCCACAGGCTATTGATAAAGTTATGACAGATGTTTTAACATTAAGTTATGATTGATTTGCCTCATGTTACAGTTATGAATTAGTTTGATAACAAGCAGGAAATGTTCATGAGCCATCACCACACTGAAATGGTTTGTTTTTTCTTTCTGCATCTTTTGTAATGCAGATAGTTGCATAGCTTTTACTGCAAAATAAGTGTGTTCACGCATTCGTTGTGTTCCAAGGCCTTGGGTGCAAAAAATATATATACTATAATAATAAAAAATAAATGAATGACTCTATGACCTCAAAACACAGAAAGGGCTCATGGTGGCAGTCCCATGTTCTCCTGGCTGAACAAACTGTTCTCGCGAGTCGCGACTTAAGCAGGTATTCTCGCGATATGTGTTTGCTTGAAACCCGCCCATGAGCCTCTGCGAGCCCTCTTTCTAGCCGGCGCCTGAGAATGGGTATGTGTCTTCCGATTCTGATCGCTGGAACAATCCGTCTTCATCTGCTCTATCAGACGAGGTTTATAGCTAATCTCGCTTTATTTTATATCACAGAGGTAATATTTAAACACCTTTGGTGAAAATTGCACGAGTCGGTGCATTTTAAAACAGTTTACGCAAAGAAACGGTAAAGTGTCTGGATACTTTACTCAAGATGGCTGCGCGCATGCGAGAGTACACTTTTACAGCGTTTAGAGAACAGACGAAGCTGTAGTTTACAGAGACGAGTACAAGGCGAGCTGTAAATGTAAACATTCTATGTATGTAAGTAACATTTATGGAAAAAAGATCTTGTGTTTCAGAAATATGGGAAGTAGTTAGCACAACTAGCTAAACGAGAGAGATACATGTGTCTACTTCAGGGGCTACATGGCCAGCTAGCGTGGCCATGAACACCAGATTTATGTAGTTTGTCAGAGGAGTTAACACTCGCTTTATATTTCTGGTCATATATGCGATTGCAACATTATTCGTGTGTTATTGGTGGAAGCGTGTTGGCGCAAGAGTTCACGACGTGTTAAGTGTTAGCTTGTTGCTAACGTAAACCGAATCAATTTGCTGACTTTCCAGTCTTTGCTTTCAAAGTGTCGTTTCATCCAAACCCAAAATTTTACCTTCTATGAAGTTTTCAATATTGTTTTCTATTAAGTTCAAGAGATTTTATGCGGATATTTTTATGTCCTATCGGTTTGACACGACGAGTGTCGTTCTAACACTAAAGCTTGAGTGTACATGATGAATCCAAATTGCGGAATCCGATTTTCAATGCGGATAAACACCTTGGAGAACTGAACACTCAAGCATGCATTGAGTTTACGTCCTAATAGCATTCATATTTGTTTACTAAATCTAACACATTTCAATCTCTACACTACAGGTATCTCAAGGGATAACTGGCACAAACGCCGCAGGACCGGTGGCAAACGCAAGCCCGTCCACAAGAAAAGGAAGTATGAGCTCGGGCGTCCTGCTGCAAACACCAAGGTGAACCCCTCTTCATTGTATTTTGCCATCAGTAAGGGTAAATGAAAATGTGGGTGATGTAAACATGTCCTTAGGTTGGTCTTATTTGACCGTTTTGGTCAAAGTCTTTGACCTTCCAATGTTAGGATTCGTCATAGTTACACTGACACATGGCTGAACTCGCATGATCTCCTCGCATGTCTTTGTTGTATTGTCTAAATGTATATTTGGGCTCTTCTCCTTAGATTGGACCTCGCCGCATCCACACAATAAGAGTTCGTGGTGGAAACAAGAAATACCGTGCCTTGAGGCTCGATGTGGGAAACTTCTCATGGGGGTCAGAATGTAAGTTTGTATTTGTTGGTGCTGTATATTTAGGTGTACAGGGTTTCTGCAGGTTTTAATTTACCATTACACAACTTGGTTGTAAAAGTTAGGAATTTTCGTACATTTGCATTGGAAATTATTTGGTATTTATACTTTTCTTAAAAAGAACTTGGTCTTTGAAAGTGACATTTTATAGAAACTGTAAATTAAAGCGTCAGAGAACTCTTAAATTGAGGAAAGTGATGTAAATGGACCATTAGGTTGTATTTATCAGATTTGATTGATTTATTTAGACCAAAATATATGTAAAACCTTTTCAGTAAGTTGTCAGTTAAGTTACTGATTTTTACTAAGTTACTAATACTACATAGAATTATAGATTGGACATTTTGGAAGAGTTTCTTCTCGGATATTAGACAAAGTATAAATATGACTTTAGTTTATTTTTACTTTTGTATGTTAAAAAAATCATAGATTTATGGTTTGTTAGGGTAATATTGGGACAATGCAGATGTTCTACAGTCTGTCAAACCTAAATATAAAATATCCTTAAATTGTGAAAAGTTTTTAGCAATAGATATTTTTTAATCAAATTAAGTTTGCATTTACAAAATGACCTTTAAATTGCCTTCATAGATCTTAGATTAATATTGTTATTCTTTTGGTATAAAATAAATCAATTTTGACTCAAGCAATCTGATAAGTAGTACACCAGTGACACATGGTTTGGTTTCCATCAAATAATTTTTTTCCATACTTAATAGTCTAATGTGCTTCAAAAAACCTGCAGAAACCTTAGTAGTTCTTTCGGTGAAGATAATCTGACCAGTTCTGCTACTGAATGATAATGATGGATATTTATGTTCCAACTCTGAGAAAGACTTTAAAAATTTTTTTTTTTTCTAACTTTGGTTGCCTTCAGGATGTTTTAAAATAAGTACTTACTGTTTCAGGCTGTACCCGCAAGACCAGGATCATTGATGTGGTCTACAATGCTTCAAATAATGAGCTGGTGAGAACTAAGACCCTGGTGAAGAACTGTGTTGTTCTGGTGGACAGCACTCCTTACAGACAGTGGTATGAGTCTCACTACGCCCTCCCACTTGGCAGGAAGAAGGGAGCCAAACTGGTAAGTGCAATCAAGTGTATTGGTTTGTTTAATAGTCTTTCTGTGACGATAACTTTGTCCAGTTCTGCTACTGAAATAAAAGTGATGCAGTTTAAGACTCTGAGGAAGGCTTGTAAATAATGTTAGTCCTAATAATATACACACCGTCAGTTTCTAATTGTTGCATTTTTTTTTATTTGTCAATCCAGACTCCTGAGGAAGAGGAAATCCTGAACAAGAAGAGGTCTAAAAAGGTCCAAAAGAAGTTTACTTTGCGCAGAAAAACAGCCAAGATCAGTCCTTTGCTTGAGGAGCAGTTCCTGCAGGGCAAGCTTCTGGGTAAGGCTAGTAATGAGGTCTGAATGTGGCTTTTTAATGTGTTCATGATGAAACTTTTAACCAGTTCTGCTACTGATAAAATCGTGCTGAGCTTTTAACCTTTCTGACATGCACGGAAATGCTGCCTGCAGTCTCCTTTGGCTTCAGTGCAATTTTTAAAATCTGTGTTGGTGTTTGTTCCCAGCCTGCATTTCATCCAGACCAGGACAGTGCGGCAGGGCTGATGGCTACGTCCTCGAGGGCAAAGAACTGGAGTTCTACCTGAGGAAGATCAAAGCCAAGAAAGGCAAATAGATGTACAGCGCTCTTTGATACGACCATTAAAGAAAACACCCCAACTCACGTCGTTGTCGTCTTTTCATACAGTGGAAAGTTTATTTTATTAGAAAGTTGTTTTGGCCAAGATGAGGCCCTGTCTTTTACACTAAGTAAAACATGTCATTGAACTACATTTTATTGTAAAAGGAGGATTGAGAAAGTTAGGCAGCTGTTTTAGTACTGCATTAACTGGTTATAACCTCCTAGAAAAAAAAAACACAAGTGCTCAAAGTGCTCTTTCATTTTGTGTGTAGAAGTAGTCGAGTTCTTGTGTACATTTCCTGAAACTTGTAAAGTATTATAGTTGTGTCTGAGGGCTTTGAAAATAATTCTAATTCTATAAGTCTTTCTAGATCTTTCACTCAGTTTTGAATTTATGTAAATTATTCTAATTCAGTCAATTAATTATTTCAGACTTAATTTTACATTGAAAATCTGTAAAAATGTCAATGAATAAGTTAAGTGCTGTTCATTGTTGGATGAATAACGGTAAAGTCAAGCTAGTACACTTTAATCAAGGCAGTGGGAAGCAACTGCAAGGCTGCATTGATTAAGAAAAAAAAAATCTTATTTTTATTCTAGTGACAGCAAATGTGTTCTCAGATGAATGTAAGTCTATGGGGAGAAAAGTGCAGTGTGACCACAGCTTTAGTTGGTTTTGTTGTGTTGATTAAGGTTAGAGCTGAACGCTGCAGGAACAGAATTGGGCATCCCTAATTTAAACAATACTAGACTGCACAAGTTTGAAAAAAAAAAAAAGAGACAAAAATAACAAAAGTAAAATGACAGATAAGTTACACATTTGCCTATACGTTTCAGTTTGCTGGTCTTGTAGTTTCCAGTGACCCCAAGAGTTTTTCTTGGCAGCTGTGTTGAACAGTCTTGTTTTGTTGTGGTGAATGGATGCTGCTTTTGGAAGGTTCAAGTCTAGAGCACTCATCCTCATCTTTAGCTCTGCAGCAAATACATAATTGTTGCAAACTCCTTTTTGACTTCTTCACTTTTTGTGTAGTTGGCCACACATTAATGGCAAGCATCTGTGTCTTGGGGGTTGACACACATTCCTCAAGATTATCCTCAAGTACCCTAATAAGTACAGAACCACGGTTATACCGCAAAGTATTAATGCTACAGTTGAACATAAAAGAATGGAAACGTAACTATTGACAATCTTCAAACCTTTTTAACTGGTTTAAAAACAAGTCAAACGTGAGTAAATGATGGTAGAGTTTTCGTTTTTGGGCTAAATATCCTATTAAATCTGCAGCAGCTTTATTTGACAAAAAACACATATTCAAACGGAAATTCCATCATAATCATCATATTCGTTTAATAATATCCCTTTATACAACTTTTTCAGCTGTATACTATCTGGACACTTTTAACATTTGTTCCAGACTATTCCATAATTTCATCCCACAATAAGCCATGCATATACCTTTTGAATTTTTCATAATTTTCAAGAGCTTAACCTTTAGTTATTTTTTCAAATTACACTGCCTTTCTTTGAATGTTTGAATCATACAAATGTTCGTACTATTCAAGCTGTTGTTGAATCGCTGAATATATTCTCAATTTTAAGTCGCTTTGGACAAAAGCGTCTGCTAAACGACTGAATGTATGATTCAGTTATCAGTGTAACTTATTCCTGGCCTTAAACATAACTTACGCCAAATGTATTTTGAACAATAACAGCTTTCACCTTTAAAAATGATCAATTTGTATGTTTCAAATATTTCTAGGATTCTAATTGCTTTATTATAAATAAGGATAATAAATTATATTTACATGCATTCCCTCAAATTTCACACAATAACTTAAATATGGCAATATAAGTGTATTATATAATAAATGCATTTATTATCCAAGATATGTCTTGCTTTATACAGTATTGCTGCAGTTTTTTATATACATGTTTTTCTTTGCGGTTAAGCATTATTTTCTTAAACAACACTATCATCATCACACACACAAAATAAAGACAATTGGTGCTCCAACCTAGTTAAAACAAGGTAAAGAGGCAGGTGAGTATTCAATAATAAATAATTGTTAAAGTTAAGGATCTCACCTCATGTCATGTGTAGAACCCATAAAAACAGGCTTCATAGAAGCTGAAGGATATGAAGGACCTTTATCCACCCAGTATTTGTCCTTCTCAAGAGGAGGAAGATTTTGGTGCATGTCATCTACAGCTAGCATAGAAACCTGAATAAATAGGAACCCACTGTCATGAAACATTTGCATTCTTTGAAATGAAGACTATTTTCTATCTACAAACCTGAATGTTTCGATCTATGAGTTGGTTGGTTTCAAAATCATCGTCGTCTTCTCCAAAAGGGTTGATAATAAGTTCCCCCACCTTTAAGAATCAATGCACCCTCAGTTTTCGAAATCAGCAGTCCAAAATTTGCTCTTCAAATGCTACGCATCATACCTTTAACCAGCCCGCATAAAAGAAGAACTCCAGTAAAGTGAAAATGGGGATGTACAGGTCTAGATGTTCCTCAGAAGAAGCAGGTTTCACAAACTGCCTCCCAATAAGGCAAAATGTAAAGAAGGAGTACACGGCCACTGTCACTACCTGCATCACAGAGAATTGGAGATGTATACAGTGAATTATTACACTCATGAGAGAGATAATCAGATGAGCTTTACCTGTGTGTACACCAAGGGAATGCTGATCCAGTCATAGTGGAAAAGCATACTGCATTTTGATCTGTAGTTATTTAACTCCTGACAAAGAGGAAGAAACCAATGAATTTAGTGTGCTTTTATAACAGGGATGTATCATCTAGACATGTTTACACACACTTACATCCATTAGCAGACGCAAGGCTATATCATCTTTCACACGCCCTTCTTTTCTGGCCTGCGATGCCAGGTTGGCAAACCATGCAAGCGGCATCCAGTATTTGTTGAAGTCAGAGTACAGATGGTTTAGTTTCCTGAGCTCATCTGTGGTCATGAATCCTGCAAAACAACAGCGTCAGGATAAATGCTTTCCAGAGGTAATGTTCAACTATTATCATTTGACAAATTCACTCGTTTAAGATGTTTGTATGCTGATTCCCATTCTCTTTCTTTAAAATAAAATGAAAAACGTAGGAAATACAACAAATGTCTTGCTACAGCACTTTTTCTCAAAATTTGCAGCAATATTTATAACAAATAAAGATCGATTATTGGGAGATTTAGAGCAATAAATTATATTTATATGAAGTCTAGTCTGTATACTGTAAAACCCAACAGTCAACTTTAACAAATAAAATGAGTGTAGTTAACTCAAAATTGACTGCCAGTTAATTCTACTCATTTGAAAAGAGTTTTGAACTCTGTTCATGGTAATGAGTTAATTAAATACCTCATTACATCATCTTAAATGGAGTAAGTTCATTGTACTCATATAGATTAGTTTGACTTCAAATGGTTTAGGTTGCCTTAACTTATTGGGTTTTACAGTACTCAGTTGGTTTGAGTTCTCTTCATTTATTGGATTTACTGTGCTCACATTGCCTCATTTACTCAAATGGATTAAGTTCACAGTACTCATTAGGATTAGTTTTTGAACTTAACTGTTGTGTTGCAATTGGTTTCCTCAAACAGGTTGAGTTACCTTAACTTTTTGGGTTTTACAGTGTACTAATCTTACTATTATGTGAAAATAACTCCTTTGCATTCATTCTCCAACTTTCTATGTGAGGAAAAACTGAGCTACTTTTAATTCTGTATTCTCGCTATGGGCCATTGAAAGTGTGGTGTATCAAGTAGCCTAAAATAATGAAATATCAGAGCAAACGTAGAAAATAAGTATTAACTCTTTGTGTCCTTAGACAGCTATTTGTTTATGGGAATGATGCCCCATATTTACGGGACAGATGTGCATCTGTAGCATGTTAGAATTTTAAGTTTGATGTGACGCACTTAGCCTATAGTTCAAACAGACTTTGGCTGAATGTGTTTTTCGATAATGTCACATGAGACAGTCTACATACTAGACGTAAAGCTCAGCACCATGCCTAAAATCAGGCTATATTTACTTTTGCCTTGTTCAGCAGACATTTTTACTGATTTGAATCTGGTCAATGCAACATATTTTTCGACACATGCTCTATCACCGCTGGCGCTATACAGAGAGATGTAACCATGTAAAGACAGAAATCACGTCATTATGTAAATAAGATAATTATGTTCTGAAGGAAATGAACCTAAAATTATTTCTGTTGAGATCTGCCATCATATTGAAAGCAAAAATAAATTACTTGACTGTTAAGGTGTGCGAGGGTTGCCCCCCAACATACCTGTCAACATTGGAATGCGAAAATAAGGGATATGCTCACCATAATAAGGGATTCTCCCAACACCCAGAACCCAGACTTTTGCTCTGTTGCTCAAATCGCGTGTACAGAATCTGTTTGGGAAACAGCCTCTATTTATCACTATGGAGCACGTCAGCTGACAGTCATGCACCGCTATATGACTGTTTTGAGAGTTGCATATGAAGGGGAGACTGCCCCTGTAATAAAAGGAAAGGGAATCCCGCCGTTTTTACATTTATTTCAAAGTGTTTTCATGCCTAAACAAAGCGAAAGCACAGAACAGACTCACATTTTAGAGCAAAGGGCGCCCCCTGGTGGTTTGGCTGTATGGGAGGCTCTGCTCTTTAATGTTTATTGCCACCCTTCAGAGAAAGACTGAAAATACGCGAAAATACCTTTACGGTATGATAGCAGGATAGAACTGTAAAATGCGGGAGAATCTCGGGAAAAACGTGCGGGTTGACAGGTATGCCCCCGAAACACTGATTGATGCCAATAAAGAACCTGTATTTTTAACTGTAATAATTCATTAGTGAATCAAAGTCATACCCTGCATTACCAGAGAACATCTCATTGACTAACGAATTAAACTAATAGGTTTTACTTTTAGGTTTTTACTTTTAGTAAATATGAAAATAGAATTTGTCTAACGAATCCATCACTAAACTGAATCCTTCATTTAGTTTGGCTGCTCATTCAGTCGTGATAGGTAATAGTAAACAAACTTGGCATTATGTCCTTAAAGGAGAAAAGAAATCCAGTGCTTCAGTATTTAAATGTCTCCCAAAAGTTTTTCGATGTTTTAGAAAGTTTCGATCTTACCTGCCTCCACAATGTCTTCCAAACTTGTGAATCTCTTGCGCACTCGTGTGCTGATGGAGCGCAGTATGAGAACAGATGACAGGTTAGCGTATCTCATCAGAGTTCTCCTCAACAGACGACCTCTTTCATCTGTACCATGGACGTTTCCAGAGACCACCATCATCAGGTTATCAGGCAGGGGAAAGCTGGTGTACTGACCCCACCAGCGCTGAAAAGCCTGAGTGACGTAGAACCCTAACAAGACCAGTTTAGCTTAGTACAAGAAACCTGAGGAGTTGGTAATGTCATGTTGCATTGATAAGACTCACCAAGAACAAATGACATAGGGATGAGTTTGGCAAACTTGTTACAATGACGTGCTAGTCTCCCAAATATCTCCTGTTGATTGTTATTGAGGACACACCTGTGAGAGGCAAGAAGGGTTGATTCATTGTTGAAGGACAACAGATCTATTTACACTTGAATAACTGGATCGAAGCTAAAAACACAAATTTGTTTCTAAACATTTTTCCTAAATGTGTATTCCTTGGTATCATCACACCACATCTGTGTCAGATGAAGCAAATTCATTGGATTTTGTGCTTGCTGATGCATTGAGATGGTCGAACTGTGAATCCTGACACAATAACATTTCATGTTTTGTTTAAAGACTTCCCAGCAGGCACAGAACGTCAACCTGATGCCAGTTGCACCCCAACGTCATTGCATTTTGATTGGAAATGAAAATCGGGTTGACGTCAGAACCCAATGTCAGACCGACATTAATGTCCAACGTCGGACAGACATTGCATTTTGGTTACTACAACGTCTAATGATGTTACAGCTTGACTTTGTGTGGACATTACCACTATGTTGTCTATCAGAAGTTGGATTTTGATTGCCATATATGACGAATAAATGTCAATATTTGATGTCAACATGACATTGGTTTAAGATGTTGGCTCAACATTGAATTTTGGTCACTTTCCAACACAACCTAAAATCAACAAAATATCAATGTCATTTCACGCCATTATTGGACGTCAAAATTACATTGTCCTTAGATACTGATGACCTAAATCTAACCAAATATTAATGTCTTATGACGTTGCATGTCTGCTGGGTTGTCACCGATTGCCTTTCATATCAAATTACATTAAGAATAAAATTTTCCAGGTTATAAGTATGCCCACACGAAATCTGCGCGCACAGAATTCCGCATATTTTTAGCCTATCATTAATTCTGTTTATTTACTTCAGTAAATGTGTGTAAATCTATATTTATTCAGTTTTTAAATTAATTACAGTAATATTATTGACTAATATGAAAATGTTCATCTGATTTATGTACAATGCAGTTTATAAAGTCATATTTTCTGTCTTTTAGTAGATCTATATTATACGAGAGACTTGCTTTGTTTACAAAATAAAGCGAATCTAATTGAATTTGCATTTTAAACATTAAATAAAAGTTTAAAAGGTATTATTTTTTATTTCACATATTAAGGTTTTAGTTATGAGACTTCCAAAATAATTTCGCAGAAATCTGCAGATTTTTACCAAAATTCTCAGCAGAAACTGCAAAAAAAGTTTGCAGATTCCGTCTGGCCCTAGTTATAAGTGATAAAAACATCAACAGACAATGAAAATCCAAACATTTAAACTGGCAGACAACTTCACCTTGTGTTGACACTAATCGATTTTGTTATGTTTATAGTTACAGGCCTTAAACTTTTACTCTCTATTGGTTTGTTTCTCAGCTAAACTTGTAATTTTGACTTTGCAGAAATATAATTGATCACATTTCATTTGATAACTATAAATACCTGCCAAAGGAATGTGTAATTGTCAAAAAGAAAAAAAGGAATAATTAGAGTGTTTGGAAATATCACCGTACCTGTACAGAATACTGATGAAGGTGTACAGTAAGCAGAAAACCAGAAATTCTCTGTAGAGAAGCTTGTAAATGCTTCCTTTCCATCTGAAGAGCAGCTTTGAGAAACCTCCAAACTTAGCGTTGGCAACTTTAAGCGTGTAGGAGACCGTCATGGTGGAAACCTAGGAAAACCCCAATAAGTTTTAACGATTCCATTACACATTTATCACTTGAACATTTGTTCTTACCTTAGATTTCCAAGCCTGACTCCTTTTAAAGGGAAAACACACCTCTTGATTCGCCTTTTATATCTGTCTGTAATGTGGACCTGTCAATCCTTCTTGTGATTTATGGTTTGGGAACTCAGTAGAAATATTCATGGTCAGTGTCAGTTTCACACAGGTCTCAACATTATGAATGATTACTCTGGAAAACATGCAGTAAAAGTCCAATATATGACATGGTAGCTATAAATTGATTACATATTCGCCAAATTATCTTTTGGTTAGGATTTATTATTATTATTATTTTCAGAAAGGGATAGAGGGAGTGAAAGGGTTTGACGCATGTTATATAAAGTGGAGATCGAAATTCAAAATGCTAAAAGGTTATATGGATGACCTTATAAGCCATTGCAAGAGAATTTGGTATTTCTGCAATATTGCACTTTTTTTACAATTTCATCAACTAATTTAGGCAACGCAGTGGCGCAGTAGGTAGTGCTGTCGCCTCACAGCAAGAAGGTCGCTGGTTCGAGCTTCGGCTGGATCACTTGGCATTTCTGTGTGGAGTTTCATGTTTTCCTTGTGTTCACGTGGTTTTCCTCCGGGTGCTCCGATTTTCTCCACAAGTCCAAAGACATGCGGTATAGGTGAATTGGGTACGCTAAAATTGGCCGTAGTGTATGTGTATGAATGAGTGTATGGGTGTTTCCTAGCGATGGGTTGCAGCTGGAAGGGCATCCGCTGCGTAAAACATATGCTGGATAAGTTGGCGGTTCATTCCGCTGTGGCAACCTCAGATTAATAAAGGGACTACACCGAAAAGAAAATGAATGAATGAATGAATGAACTCATTTAAATCCACCTAAAAAGCTATCATGCATACGAGGGCAGAATAAATCAGTGAATCTCAATCTGCTATCTGTTCAACACTGCAGCTGGAATTGCTTGTCAGTTTAACACTTGATGTGTCAGTTCAGCAGTGTCTCAACGTTTAAGAGAATTTAGACTGAAACCTCTGCAGTGACTTGAATCTTGAATAAACACACAAGACTAACCTTTGCTGAGGAGCATGTTGTGTGGTCTAAAGTTTGCTTCAGCAATGAAAGCTTTACAAACGTTTAATTTGAGTCCAATGGGAAACATTAAGCTTGTCGTCAGACTGGGGAAAGACTGAACCAAAATAAGTTTGTAAAAGGTGGAGCAGGAAGTGTTATGGTTGGATGATGTTTTATGAAGCAGGAGTCTCTTGTACTGTTACAGGACTGCATATGTTTATCAAAATTGGGTTATTCATTGCGCAGTCAACCAGCAATATCCATGTAGGACAATGAGCCCCATAACACAGTAAAATGAGGAAAGCAGTTCCTTGAAGCTGAAAAGTTGAAATAATGAAATGGCCAGTCCAGAGCCCTGAAGTGAAACTGATTGAAAATGAGACAAAAACATGGGTCAGAAACATACAGTAAACTGCGGAAAAGACTTTCAAAAAGCTAATCAAGATCTCAGCAGAGCAAAGTGTGAGACTAGTGATGTCTGGCTGCAGACGTGAGTCACTCAAACAAGGGCCTGGTCATTTTTGACTGCTGTAACATGTAGTGCCCTGGTTATTTAAAAAAACAACAACAACAACAACACTGTTCTACTACCGTGGTATAACCACAATTAAAAATATCTTTTAAATTTGAATGATGAAGTTACATTGCTTCTGTTTTTAAAGTTCATAAATTGTTAAACTCTTCTCTGATGCATGTTATATAACTATGTTTTAACATGTTAAAGAAATGTGTTGATACAGCAGATGTTAGTAAAGTAATTATGATAGTATGTGATGTGATATTTACATAACTGGTAAATACAACTGAGTTATAAATTCTCTTTCATGTCAGTGTTGTAAAAGCATTCTCGTGTGAACTGCTCAGCGACAAACACACCCATAAGAGCAGGAATTTGACAACCAACAGGGCTAAAAGGGGATAATTTGCTAACTGTGATTGCTGTGATAAATTAGTTTAGCATATATCCTATTTCAGTTGTTTAGTTTAAAAACTACTGAACTAACGAAACGGGACATAAGTATAGGCTAAAAACATGTTGAGTTTCCCCAATGATAATAATGAAGTTCAAAATGTTCTTACACGGCTTAAAAACGAGAAGGAAAAAATATAGCCCGCTGTGCACGTGGTCCTCAGAAATGTGGTCAATAATTTTTTAACAACTTTCTAAGCTTTTTAGACCGTTTCTTCCTGTAGTTCTGTAAACATCGCAGTTTAAATTAAAATATCAGTTTAATAAAAATTGCCATTAAACGCTTTAACACTTCTGACAATATTTTGATTAGCTAGTGCTGAATGTAATGAGAGAAACACTAGGGGGCGGTATACACTAACGGAAATAACACTGTAGGGTTACTAAAGTTCAGGAGAACAACAGATGCAGCATTTGTTGTAGAAGCATAATATACATTCAATTGCTTGTTAAAAAACAACAGCTTAATCGCACTTTTTTCCCGCCCAGACTTCTACAGAATATAGGTCCTGTTTTTTTCAGCTGAATTCAATAAGGTAAGTGGTGAGAAGAATCAAATGTATAATACAGGTCTATGTCAAACAAGCAGTATCTTTTTAAATAGACACTGATTGAGCTGGTTTTATTTTTTATTAGGAGATTTCGCATTATTATTCCTGTTATTCAAAACTCACCTTTCTTAAAGGGTCATCTAAATTTGAGGCTGTGCAATTTTTACTTAAATAAATTTTGTTTATTGAAAGATCACTGATCTGAATACCGAATCATTGTAAACGTTTTTGCTAAGTACTGCAACTTACTGTTTAAAGATAAAAAGAGATTTTAAGATTAAAAACGATAAAAGTGTTAACATTTTAATTATTCCCCACACAATAGTAAGTGACCTGTTTAATCACATCTTTTCTGAGCCAAAGAAAATGACCATCCTGCAGTTTTACCTCATGATTCACAGAAAACACCTACTAGGATGTCATTCAGTATAACAATAGTTTACATACCAAACACTCTTTGTCAGGGATATTTAAAGAAAGTATCATTTAGTAAAATACTTAGTTTAAATATTACAGAAATACTTATTTATTGTAATTTATAAATCTTTGGCACTTCCTAAAAGCACTAGATTGTAACAATTTGTCTGTTTTTAATCATTTAAAATATATAATCATGATACATTATTATTTTACAAATTATTATTTTATGAATAAAAGTTTAGATCATGAACTCTCATTTGTTTAGCATTGTTTAGAATAATATGTTGTATCTGTTAAGATCAATGATGACCATTTTACCCATATTTTCATATTCATATTTCACAAAGGCTACTTAAAACATGAAAGCAGCCACTTTTCTTGTTTTTGACATGTTTTTTTGTGTAAATGAAATTAAAAATATAAATCTGTACATGTTTTTTGTATTTTTAGTGAGGGAAAATACACTCACTGGCCACTTTATTAGGTACACCTGTCCAACTGCTCGTTAACGCAAAGTTCTTATTAGCCAATCACATGACAGCAACTTCATGCATTTAGGCATGTAGACATGGTCAAGACAATCTCCTGCAGTTCAAACCGAGCATCACAATGGGGAGGAAAGATGATTTAAATGACTTTGAACTTGGCATGGTTGTTAGTGCCAGACAAGCTTTTCTGAATATTTCAGAAACTGCTGATCTACTTCAGTTCAGGTTCAGGCTGGTGGTGATGGTGTAATGGTGTGGGAGATATTATCTTGGCACACTTTGGGCCCATTAGTAATAACTGAGCATCTTGTCAACACCACAGCCTACCGGAGTAATGTTGCTGCCCATGTCCATCCCTTTATGACCACAGTGTACTTCCAGCAGGATAACGCGCCATGTCATAAAGCGTGAATCATCTCAGACTGGTTTTTTGAACATAACGATGAGTTCACTGTACTCAAGTGGCCTACACAGTCACCAGATCCTCAATCCAATAGAGCACTTTTGAAATGTGGTGGAACAGGAGATTCACATCATGGATGTGCAGCCAACAAATCTGCAACTGAGTGATGCTATCATGTCAATATGGACCAAAATCTCTGAGGAACATTTCCAGTACCTTGTTGAATCTATGCCACGAAGGACTAAGGTAGTTCTGAAAGCAAAAGGGGTCCAACCCGGTTCTAGTAATGTGTACCTAATAAAGTGGCTGTTGAGTGTATATGCGTTATTTAAAAGTTTTTAGAATACAAAATGCTTTGAAATTCTACGAGGCAATCCACAAGCCTAAAGAAATAATACTGACCAAAAGGGTAAGGCTTGTTTCTCAATAGAACATTAATTATTTATTATTATTATTATTATTATTAATAATTATTTTGTATTTTGCAAAAATTTTTTACAGATGTGAGAGGTCTTTACTTGTGTGACTTAGTAAAATCAAAACAATAAAAAAGCTTAGTAAGCACCACCCGACACAACACTCCAGCAGGGCAGGTATAGATGCCTACGAGGCCCATATAGCACTACAGGTTTTGCTGGGCCTCAGTAACCCAATCCTATAATTACAAACTCCCACACAGGAGGAAATCAGAGCTAGCTTTTTATTACTGCTGAGTGATTTCAGCCACTAATGAATGGAGTGGCTCATTATGGGGACACAGAAGCAGATAAATGGTGTGTTGTGAAGGTCAGTGTGAGACTCTGGATTGGATAGATTCACTTCAAACCTGCTCCCCAAGGAGGACTGAGTATAATTAACAAATTTGAAATGTTTTCTTCTTCAGTTAGTGAGTCTACACTTCAATTAATGAACTCTGGAAAAGCCTCAATCAGTCTTAAAATATACAATAAAACATATATTATGTGAAAAAGCATTTATTTAAAGCCAGGAATGAAATGCATTTTTTTTTGCAATCGAGCGCTCATTAAATTCATACAAACATTCATATCCAGTGTAACTCATATGCATCCAGGATTATAAAAACTATTTTGTTCAAATTCCATGTCAATATCTCTGTTTTATCATCATCTTCATCATAGTTTTTTTAATAATTTAACTTTATTTGTCATTTTTTTTGCTAATATATATTTTAATTAGAAATAAGTTTTAAGTTGTATGTAATTTGATAATTTTTCCTAATAATTTCTATTTCATTTATTGCATTATTACTATTTATTACTTTATTTCAGTTAACCGTGAAGGCTACATTTCTAATTATGTTCATTAATATTAATATTTTATTTTTAAAAATTTAATTCAGCCTTATTTCATTCCGACAGTAGTCATTTTTATCAGTAAACTCTGAGTATTGTTTGTTCTGTGTGATGTATGTACATGACCTCTCTTCCTTTATTTAGTCTTTCAACTGAAATCTGCTTATCTTAAATTTTACTTGCTGAATCAGCCTGATCTTATCTGAGTGTCAGTTCATTTGACTACAGCTGTTCTGTTGATTTGATTATACAAGTTTTTCAACTAAATTAATTATTAACAAAGCCAAAATAATGATTACATCAGCTGTGGCTAACTGCAGATACAGGCTAGATGCTATTGACAACACAGTCACTGTTTTCAACATACAGTATATGCTTATAAAAACAGTAATCCTCCATATTTCTGTGTAGAACAATGTCAGTCAGTCAAACTGTAGCAAATCACTGCTTTAAAATGTAACTACAGCTGCAGGTTTAACAGGCTGTACTGTGCTTCTCTTTAGTTTTTTTCTTTTTTCTATATTTCTTTCTATATTCGACACCAAATACACTATACATCAGCACTAAACACTGTAAATGAATGTGAAACACAGAGTAATCTTAAAACAGTAAAAACATCCTGTCTGTCTATAAATCAGTAGATGGAGAAGATATAAAAATCGTAATATCATGAAAATAACCAGGCGACAGCTATATGATAGCTTATCTTGGCAACAGACTGAGTCTGCAAACAGTTCTGTTTGACACTTTATCAGTACAATATTTCATTCATGTTGTATGCAAAGGTAATGGCTTCGCACTGGCACATTGACTTCCTTTATTACCAGCATCATGGAAAATATCATGGCCAGTGGTCCAGTTCAACATAGACGTAAAACTCCAGTGTACTTATTAGCATCTTTGGGTACACTCTTAAAAATAAAGGTTTTTTACCAGCATCTGGGGTTCCAAGTAGAACTTGAAGTTCTTTTGCTCCCAAAGAACATATAAGTGTCTAGTTCATAAAAGAACCAATTCGTTTGGGGGGTTTTGCAACAAACTGAACTATTGATGGAAGCCACTTTTGGTGTGTTCGGAACTGAGATTGATTAGTTATAGGAACAACTTTTGGGGGAACTAAATTACCTCCTACTTCAAAGTAGGGTATAATCCAAATCAATAGGAACTACAGTGATGTACGCTCACACTGATTTGGCACGAAACGTGGCTCAGTATTTTAAAGTGTTACAGGATATATGCATATTTAGGAAAACAATTGTTTGCTGCATTTAAATGTTTCCTTTGTCTGTGGTGTTTCGTGTGCATTTTTTCTTAACCACTATATGATGTCTTAAATTGCCAAAGGTGACTTAGGTCTCCTTTTTTATGTCGTTGTTGGGGATCTTGTGTTACTTTACAGTTCCTATTGATGCTGTGAATGCAACCAGCAAAAAATAGTTCTCTCTATATCTGAGTTCCTATGAGGCCCTCACTCACATTGCATTTTTACCAACTGAGCAAATAGTATCTGGATGCAGACTTGTATTTGTAAACGGACACTGCATATCTCAGAGATGCAATGTCAGACACAATGCACCCAATGGAGCTAGTGATGTTACTGTGAGGGGTAGGGTTAGCGGTGGGGTTAGGTGTGCCCAAGCATTGGATACAGCTCACCTTGCAACTCCACAAAGTCTGCATCCAGACCCCTTTCAACCGAGCCAGAGTGTGCTGTGTTATTTTGAGCTGTTTGGGATGCAGTGACATACAGCTGAATATTTTGCTGAACAGATCCAACACTTTTGACACTCGTAAATTTCCATAAGTGACATCGTGCAGCATGTATTAGGAGGTTTGCTGAAGGTGGCAGCTGAAGTGCAGCGAGGGGTTTGGATCTTCGATAAACTTTGATAGTTCATGTTCACTGAAAAGTAAGAATAAGTAATAAATCCATATGCAACAGTCCTTTAAATGTGATTTCATGTCTTCGTTTTGCACTCGTGCACACTTTGCACCCACACTATGTGTGCCATGTCCAAACCTACTCTGGCCCACTTCTTTCAACTGGAATAGGGCTGGCCAACTGAACCACACCTGGGCGCAGTACAAAGCACTCACACTAGTCATGAATTGGGATATGGGGGTCAAACGTGCTCAGGCATGGTTCGGATAGCCTAGAGTGAGTACACCTGTACTCACCAGGTCATTTATCAGAACTAGCCATTAAGCCAGTTCCCTGGGAACAAATTTTCCCCATAGGCCATAGTCCTGGTTGCCTTACAACTCTGAAGTGTCATATGCTGACCATGGCACTTATTAACATTAACAACTGGAGGATGGAGGACATCATTGTGATGTGGTTTTCATTTTAATGGTGATGAAATGTAGACCTACATGATTAAAAAGGTCAATCTGTTTACACTTTCTGCCCTGTTAGTTCCTATTATACTGGATTAGACCCCAATCCAAACTCCTGTAACTAAACTTATTCCCAGTCCCTGCTGTGCAAATGCATCAAACACATACATCTGTTAATATTTATAGAAAGAGTAAAAACATTTCTCCAGTTTGAAAGCCCCTCAAGTCATTGCTGTGAAACCACCCAATGGAACCTTTATTTTAAGAGTGTATATTCACGCACCATTTTCTGCATTATCACGAGAGGTCCACGCTCTCATATTCTCCATGATCTGAGTCTTCCATTTCAATCCCGGGAACCAGGCTGTAGTATTCTGTGGACTGGGTCAAGTACACCTTCTCCCGATCGGCGGAGTCCTTCATCACCTCGCTCACGCTCACAGTGTCCAGGTCCTGCTTTCCTGGAGTCCCTTCAGTGGAACAAGTGGATGGCGGAGGAGCGAGTGAGTCCACAGAGCCCAGTTTGATCTCCACCTCCTCATAAATATCCCGAGTGCTGCCTAGCAAGTTGGACGAGGGCTGAAGCATAAGCTGGTTCCTCAGTATAACCTCCTTTCCACTGTTCACTGACACTGCCGAGTCCCCGGTGGGCAGTTTGGCATGTGGCCACCGTCCGTTGCAGTGGGAGTTGTTGTGTCTTTTGCGAGTCGGACTGAAGGATGAGGTCTCTTTCTTCTTCTTCTTCCTGCCACAGCACCAGCAGAGCACCAAACTGAAGAGGAGGAACAGGGGAAGCAGGATGAAGAGAGCGGTCAGGTTGGCCAAGTGGCACACATCACTGGTCGTCAAAGACCAAAGAATCCGTCCTGCCAGAATGTGAGGAGAGGCACAGGTCAGATTACCTATGAGGTCCTGAAAGCTGCTGGAGTTGTCATGAAGATGACCTCGAAGACCTTCCCACAGCGAACACGTGCAGGCCAAGGGGTTTCCAACAAGCTCTAGGTGTTGTAGTGAAGGCTTTAGTGATGAATGAGGAAGAGCGCTCAGCTGGTTCCAGCCCAGGATCAGCTCTCGTAGTTTATGCGAGCTTTGGAGAAATCGCTTGGGCAAATCCTTCAGATTATTCACTCCCAAATCAAGCACTTCCAAACTATAGGCTTTAGTGAGGAAGCCATTTGGGAGAGATGTGAGTCTGTTCTGGCTGAGGTACAGCTCTCTCAATGAACTGACAGCATCACCGTCTTCAATCTGACTGATATTACAGTTAGACAAGTCCAAAACTTGCAGATTTGTTTGCGATGAAAAAGCTGCCCAGGGCACTTGGCTGAATGTGGATCCTGAGTAGTTCAAGCAGCAAGTGTCGTTGGGTATCAGGGGTGGAAACTTAGACAAAATGCTGGCCACTGGACACTTGCATCCTCTAGTGCTTCCTTCAGTCACACGCAGCATTTGGAGAAACCCAAACCCACATAAAAAGACAAGTCCTACAACAAAAAAGCAGAAGAATTAGGCAAAACTTTAGTAATCATATTTAACCAGTTAAAGGGGTAGTCTGCTACAATATCATATTTTTTAATTTAGTTGATGTGTGTAGCTGTGTGAACAAACACCATCTTTGAATCTTTTGAACTTTGCTCAAAGTTCAATGCAAAGGGAGACATTGGCTTTTACAGAGTTAGCTTAGCAAAGCCTACAGCGAACAAATTTTGAGGACCACAAAAAAATTTATCCGAGCTTCCTTACATCCCTTCAGGTTAGGCACATTCACCCTGCAAATACACCCCGCACAGAGGCGAAAGGCCAGAGGCGCTGTAATGTTATAGCAGAGAAAGCTAAAATGCCGTTCAAACTAGGGCTGTGTATTGGGAAGGGCCTCACGATATGATACATATCACGAATCATGGGTCACGATACAATACATCATAATATATTGCGATACAATAAATATTGTGATATATTGCAATAGTTTGTATTAGTATGTGTGTCACATTATATTGACAACTTGATAAAGTCGGCAGAAAAATTTAAATTCCAATTTATTTTCCATCCATTCCAATTCATTAGAACTGCACAGTGTGATTGATCAGAGAACTATATATATCGCAAAGCTTACAAATGGCATTTTTATGTCTAATTCAGTATTCCCTGATATAGCGTTAAAACCAAAGTGCAGCCACACATCAGCTCTAAAAGCTGGAGGCACCTTTATATTTTCCGACATGCTCACTCTTGCTTACTTCTAATACCGTACTACTTGGCGTTTTGTTGATCGTGAGTTAGCGACATCTACAGGAGCGTAGGAGGAGGTCGTTTGGCACAACTTGAATCGATACTTGAGGTTGGACTATTGATACACTATCGTAAAAGAAATTTTCGCGATAGTTTGATGTATCAATATTTGCACAGCCCTGCACAGTTCTGTATTTGGGCTTCCAAAAAACACGACACAGAGAGAAGTGCTTACAGTTTAATTTATTTATGTTTCAGAGAATAATAAAAAATATATACCTAGCATTACTAGCTAGCAATAACTTAATTCGAGCATCAGAGAAAAATAAAAATAAACATCGGTCCCGCACACAAGAGGTTCTTGTGTTACATGCGTCTACAGACTGTTCACACACACTCACTTACATAAAATGGCGATTCTCTCTTAAAAGAGCCAAATCCTATTTTCACTCATTACAGACAGATTTTACTTTAGAGAGCAGGCATGAGGTTCATCCTTTTTCATTTTCTGTCTGATTCAGGCTCAAACTGATACGGCTAACAGCTACTCTGACTGACAGTATTTACACAGCAGAGGCAAAGCGCGTGCTTGTGGAGGTGTGATGTTTTACTCATTTTTGGACTGTGATCTTAATTTTTTTTTGTTCCAGTTTTGGCTTAGGTACTGACTAATCTAATGTATATGCACAAATATATTACTGTAAAGCATCCTATATTTAAATATATATTATCTATTTATTATGCATTTATTACTGTACACACAGTACACAGTTATATTTGTATGTATACATCCACAAAGCACAAATGACTTACACATTCATCATCTTAAGAGTGAACTAATGCGTGTACACCTATTATATTCTGTCTCTTTCTGTTGTGTTCTAGCTTGACCTCCAGAGATCTGCTTGTTCAGGTTGAGCAGAGGTAAAGATCCCGTGTGCACAGCAACACTGCACTGTTGTCAGTAGTGTGGAAGTTGGCATAGAGATGAGGTGAGTCTGGGATCAGGAGTCCACACTTCACAAAGAAACATCTAATCTGGCAACCATGCAGCTCACGGTTGGTTGGGAACTGAACAAATATATCTCACACACACACTTCCTTTGATGGCTGCAGTGCAAGACAACAAGGTCTTTTCTGTTCAAGTACATCAATCAGAAGTAACATAACCCAGTCCCGAAAAAAGTTGGAACATTTTGTAAAATGCAATTAAATCAAGAATCTGTGGTTTGTTCGCTTCAAATTTAATTTAATTGACAAAAGTAGGGGAGAGCAGGGACGAAAGTAACGTGGAACGAAAGTAACAAATCAATTTTCTCGAAGCCCTGACAAAATTTGATTTCCAGGCTATAACAGCACATTCAGCATGTAACCCTTGATGGAGCTGCCAAATATCATGTGCAAAAAGTAAATTATTGTAGTGGTTCATATAAGTTGTGTTTCATGTGTCACAGTAATGATCAATCTACATGTTATTTAGTGCAATAACACATCCTTAAGTTTGAAATGTCTGAGTTTTTCAGTTTAAAAGTAAATCAGGTTTAAATGGCAGGAGTTGCTGTGGGGACAAAAGTAGCACTGTTATATACAGTTGAAGTCAGAATTATTAGCCCCCCTGAATATTTTTTTTCCACACATTTCTAAGCATAATAGTTAGGTTATTAATAAGGTTAATAATAATAAATAATAGTATTAAAAGTTAAAAGGTAACTTATTTCTAATAACTAGTTTATTTTATCTTTGCCATGATGACAGTAAATAGTATTTGACTATATATTTTTGAAGACACTTCTATACAGCGTGATGTAGTGACATTTAAAGGCTTAACTAGGTTAATTAGGTAGGCAAGTTAGGGTAATTTGGCAAGTTATTGTATAATGATGGTTTGTTCTGTAGACTATTGAAAAAATATATAGCTTAAAGGGGCTAATAATTTTGACCTTAAACTGCTTTTATTCTAGCCGAAATAAAACAAATAAGACTTTCTCCAGAAGAAAAAAATATTATCAGACATACTGTCAAAATATCTTTGCTCTGTTAAACATCATTTAGGAAATATTTAAAAAAAGATAAATAAATTCTAAACTATTTAAATTCTAAACTAAAACAATTCTAAAACTATTACACATTGTTGATGCTACCCCATGTAAAACATGCCTCTGTTCTAATTTTTTAAAGTGTGTTGCAGTCATCAAAATAAATTCATTTTATTTGGTCAGTGAAATCATTGCAAATATTTGTATTGTATTTTAGTCAATTAAATATAGGTTGATAAGAATCAAATCACATATTCCTGATTTAAATAAAGTATACGAGAAGTTTCTAAAGCTATAAACCAGAACATTTTGTGATAGTGATCACTGCCTTTTATTCAATTAGAAAATGTCTTACTTCTAAAGGGTCCGTTCTCCCGAAACGAAAACTAAACACTAAAGTGGTTTTAGACTTTTATTTAATTTCTTTTTTCTGTTGAACACAAAATAAAATATTATGAGGAATGTTAGTGAAAAAAAGACATTCATAGTTGGTACAAAAAATGAAGTCAATGATTGTTTTTGTTTTTTTCAACATTCTTCAATATATCTTCTTTTGTGTTCAACAGAAGAAAGAAACTCAAACTGGTTTGGAACCAGTGGAGGATGAGTAAATGATGACAGAATTTAATTTCTTGGGTGAACAATCCCATTAAGTTATAAATATAACTTATCCCTGACATATTTCTCCAATTAGTTTCTCAACAAACAAAAAAGCATTTTCTTTTAAAGAACTTTGCTCTGATATCTTTCCCCTGCTGTGTTGAGGACATGTTTTGATTCCCCCCACAAGTACAGGCCTGGCATCAGACTTTCCTGATGTAAACAATGGGAGAGGAATGTGCAACCCCCCCTGACAACACAGACAATCCACATCAGGAACGAAAGCTGAGAAACTGCATTCAGTACAGTTGAAGCACTCACTTTACAGCAGATATCATCGGCCGCTGTTTACCCAACACTGGTTTGAGGATTTTCTGTCACCAAAATTATAAGCCTGTCATCTGAACAAATGACCAGCATCATAAATGTAGATGTAACTAATACAGAAACTCAGCTAGTAAATCTTATAATTATATATAGAGTAGCACCATTTAGAGATTAGCAGATTTAATATGAGATGTCCAAACCCACAGTAAGTCCTTCGTAATGTGCTTTAATGGCTATTAAGCACCATTTAAAAGAAAAGAAAAAACTTGGTTCATGTTGAGCAATCAAGCCCTAAAAATCACCTACATTTTAAACTAAACACCCATCTTTCTCTTATAGGTTTTGTTATTTCTATATTGGTGGGGACTTTCCGTTGACTACTATTGTTTTATACTGAGCTGATATTTAAATCCTGTAAGTCGAAACCGAACCATAATAGAAACTTTTTAGTGATGTGCTCATTCACACAATGAGAGAAAACTTGATCTGAATGTACACACACAAGCAACAAGATCCGTTCAGCTATGACTATGTTTTTAACTAAACGTGACTAAACCAAATCCAACCGTTAAGTTTACGTTCATGTTCTAACAGACAGAATATATGCAATCTAACATTGAAGTGTTCTCTTACTTTTATCCAGAGCTCAATACTGTACAACAGATTAGACATCAATAACAAGTTAAGTAAAAGTGCTCCTCTCCAGAGTTATTTCTTTCCTTGCTAATAAATGGAGTTTTGGCCACTGAATGTTTGTTTTCTGGAGTAAATCTAACACTGTTGTTTACAAGCTGTTTTACTGAAGTGCTGATTGAGTTCATGGTTGCATAAAATGAAAGTAAAATCGCTGTTTCTGCTGTTTGTGTTTTTTTTTCTCCATGTTTAACTTACTTAAAGGGCACCTATTTTACACCTTTTACAAGATGTAAGATAAGCCTTTGGTGCATACCTGCCAATATTTGGTTCAGGGGGTTGGGTTGCGTTCGCGAACTGAAGAGCGGGGAAGGGTGAGAGGTTTGAGGAGATGGGGCGTTTGCGCGCGACCGGAAGAGCACGCTCACAAGCACCAGGTTAAAACAGAACAATACGGGAGACGGGTCTGAAATACGGGAGATTCCCGGGAAAAACAGGAGTGTTGGCAGGTATGCTTTGGTGTCTCCAGAATGTGTCTGTAAAGTTTCAGCTCAAAATACCCATCAGATCATTTATTATAGCTTTCAGAATCTGCCCATTTTTGTGTCTGAGTAAAGTGTAGCTGTTTTTGTAGCCTGTGGCTTTAAATGCAAATGAGCTGCTTCTCTCTGCCCACTGTTCCCACATGCGTGTCTGCTTCTCCTCATGCATAACGTCAAATAAACAGCAGTCCGTGACAGAGACAGACTTGGATGAAGCTGAAATACAGCTCATTAGTCAAAAATACCAAGAAAGTTTACTTGATGTATTTGTGGTGGAGTTTATTCAAGCCTCACACAAATGCCATTTGCAGTACACACACACACACACACACACACATTTTAGTGTTTACTGACACCATGCGGCCATGGTGATTTTAGCGGTTAAGAATTAGACAGATTTTACTGTCTTTATTACAAGCATGCTCTGTTTAAAAAAGGTTTTAAACTTATAAAAATCACAGAGAGTTGTAACAAATATTTTAATCCCAGTTTATTTGCAAAAAAAGTTTTGTGGGCATGTGAATACATGTTTTTATAGAAACATGGCTTCTGTCGATCAATTCGGTGGGTGGGAAAAAATGCACTCATACATCACGTTGCAGTGGGCCTCAAAAACACTGGGAATTAGGTCTTATTTTAACGTTTTAGTAACATTTTTAAAAAGAGACTTGTGTTATTATCACTCCAATATGACAGTGGACACTATACATACTGACAGTTCTGTCCATACAGCTTACAAAAGTTGATTTTCATCAAGTGCCCCTTAAGTGATTGCCGACTTAAGTTAGCTCAATGAATTGGATTTTTTTCATGATGTGATTAGTTACCTTTGACAGAGAAGACTAGCCTAACAGAAATGTTAGGATAAAAGTGATACTGGACAAACCATGTTTTTTGTTTTTCATAACAAGTCAGAAAACTAAAAGCAGAGATTAAATGTTGGACGCCTGTTCACCCTTGTATTAGCCTAAAGGGGTTAGGAGTTGGCATTAACGATTGCTAGTTGAAAGAAACTTGCATTAGTTAACAGAATTGTTAAAAAGAAAACATCAAAACATCCAGCAAAAAATAAGACAACCAATGATATTCTATGGGCTGAATATCGACTGCTTTTCTTTAAAATCATTATAGTCATTGGGACTGATTAAATTGTCAATATATTGTGCAAGGAAGATCAGGACTGTGCGGTTAAAGATACCAGCATTAGTATCGCAAGGTTCAAACAGTGATGAAGGGCATGTTACCTAATAGATGCATACTTAAAGTTTTCATCTCAATCTGTGAATTCGTTAAAGCGATGGGTATATTCAAACCAATCCTCCATGATCTCATGGCTGAACAATGTGCGCTGTTACACCCAGTCCAGCAGTTTCCTCTCAGATAGCGGATCTTTTATTTCACTCGAGCGCAGCTTTACAGTGCGTCGGCATGGGAAACGACGATAAAATAACGATGAATCCATGCAAAACTTAACCCCCTTTTTAAACGCAAAACCACTTAAGACGTTTCTAATAAATAAAGTAACTTTGTTTGTTGATCAAAACAACCCTCTTTGTATGCATGTAACTTTTTTTCTTCATAAAATTCACTCCAGGAAACATGAGTGCAATAGCGACAGAATAGTGTTAAAAGTGACGCTTACCTTCACGTGTCATTGTTGTGAGCTGTTGGTAGAGCTGTCATTCATTCAAATGACCGCAACCCCAGAGCACTCAGAGCAGCAGCAGCTCCATCTGTCTCTCTCTCTCTTTCTACTGTAGTTTGTGTGTGTGTGTGTGTGTGTGTGTGTGTGTGTGTGTGTGTGTGTGTGTGTGTGTGTGTGTGCGTGCGTGCGCGCGCGTGCGATGGGTGTGTCCTGACTCCTGATCAACACAACACCAGCGGGAATGTGGAAATTCAGCTTCCTGTGCTGTGTGATGCGGAGGGAAATTGTGTTGAACCAACTAGAGGAAAAGTTACCTAGGAGAGCAGACTTGCATCATAATGTGCCTGACACCCTTATTAAATGTTGCTGTGACGGCGGAGGGCCTCTTAAACTGTATATTAGTTTCAGATATAATTTTATACGCTATTCATGTCAAGCATTAAAAACAACTTCTACCTCCCTCACCAGATAAGATAGAAAGTTAGATAAATGCTCGCTAACAAAAGTGAATTGCGTTCATCTGAGTTAACCATAACACCACCACGCTGCTCGTGCCCAGTAATGCCAGATTGGGCGGTTTCCCGGCCAATTGGGCGGTTTTGAATTTGATTGTGCGAATAAATGACATTGGCGGGTTGACAAAATTTGGGCGGTTTTGAAACGTAGATATGCAACTTATTAAAAAAACTAAACAAAACCGTGTGCTCCTGCCTCCTGCTCCATTCAGTTAGATTTGACCAGCACCTGCCAACATTCAGTTTCTCCCGGGAGTCTCCTGTATTTCTCCCGTCTTGTATTGTCCACCCCCGGCTGTTTTCCCGCAATTGAATATCTAATTATGTTTAAAACTATTTAATCGCCAAATGAGACGAGTTTATACCCCATTTTAAAGGTAAAACATAATAGTGTAAACTGTATATAATCTACACAGCAATAAGTGCAGTGTGTGGGTGAGAGGGGGCAGTGTTTCGATGTGATCCCGTTATATTGTGGTTCTGTGTTGGTTGCTGTATGGTTAAAAATGATAGCAGTTAAAGCAACTAGGTCCATTTCGATTTAAATAAATAAAAAAATAAATAAAGTATTAATCTAATAGTCTGGGCGGGTTTTGAACAGCTTTTGGGCTGGAAAATGTCGGCTGTATCTGACAACACTGCTCGTGCCCTTTTTCAATATCTGTGACGCATATTGACCAAACATATGAAGGGTCATTCATCACTTTATATACATTTTAAATGATCAAACGTTCTTTCGTATTAAATTGTGTTAAAGCCATGTTGTTTCACGTGGATGGTTTGGTTTTCAGAATTTCAGGTATTAACTTAAAAAAACACACTTGCTTAGTTTAAAGACCCCAGTCAGAAAGTCAAAACAGCAAGAAAAAAAAAACGTTTGAAAATGTTAATCAACAGCTGGAGTAAAAGAAGAAACCTTTCGAGCGTTATGTTTGAGTTGACCACAAGATGGGAGCATTCGACAGGAAGTCTTTTCTTTAGTCCGTAGACTGGCAAATGCACTTATAGCTACAAGAACAGATAGATAGATAGATAGATAGATAGATAGATAGATAGATAGATAGA
>CAIGQZ010001336.1:24655048-24681547 GCA_903798205.1 Danio tinwini | reverse complement strand
AGACAGACAGACAGACAGACAGACAGACAGACAGACAGACAGACAGACAGAATGCAATGGTATCCTTTTTGGTGTCCTTTATTTGAGAAAGAAGGCACATTGGTACGCCATATGATGTGACACGGGCATCTAATATATTAGACAAAGCACAATATTTAAAAGTACAGCAAAACATTATATCAAGAACTGTGTTATGTTAATATCAACTCAAACTTCTCTGTGCCCACACAAATTCGTGTGTATTTTGCAGCAGAATGTAGGGGAGAGCAGAGCAAAAAGTAACACTTAGGTTTTAGCCAAACAATGAACTATAAGTAATGGGGTTAAACAAACCATATTTTATTACTAACAACACACAAGCCTCTCCTACAAATGAGCACTGAAAGTATGATCGCCGGATCTATGGTTTCTGTGCAGTATTGCCAAAGTACCAGGAGTAAAAATTTTTACTATATACCCCACCTGCGGGGCAGGTAGTAGCAGACAGAGGGTTAGTTGTAACACATGCTTAAAAAGTCAAATTTCACGCAATTAATTTAAGTTCAGTTTACTTTCAATAGTACAGTATCTTTCCTCAATGTTCAACTCATTTTTTATATTCTACAAAGCACAGCAAGTTTGATTATTTATCTTTTGAAAGAACACGTTTGGAATTATTTGCATTATTATCCATTATTAAACAATGCATTATTAGCAATAACAATTATTTTTTTCTATTAAAAACAAATTTTTATATAAAAAGTTCTCAACATTACACTCAAAATTTAACAATTATTTTGTTTGTTTAATTGGTGTCCAGCAGTGTGTGGCTTAATTTTAACACCATGTTACAACTAACCCCGCTGTGTCGTGTTTTCCTGAAAACTAGGCTAGTATTCACTGTTTTTACATCTTTCAAAATAGTTTAATCTTTTAGCCTAAAAGACGGTAATCACAACAATATAAGATTTTACTTTTACAGATTTTTTTAAATAAAAAAAAATAGTGAGTATAATAAAACATACTTTTATGCTGCAAAAATGTTTACTCCTGTGTTTCTTATCCAAATTTCGCCAAACTTTTTCAATAATTAGCAGGGAGACGTCTGCTGACACTTTGGTGAAAACATGCCATGGTTAACCCTGAGCAAATACCTTAAAACTCTGTGTTACATTTTACTCTGCTTTACTTTGTGCACTGCACTCCACTAAGGCTGCATCATCATCATCATCCTCATCATCATCATCCTCATCATCAGTGCCTATGCAGAAGACTTTCTCAGACCCAGACTCTTTACTTGAGGAATCTCTCAGAGGATGTTGATCCACACAGTCCTGCATTCAGACCTCAGTTCCTCAAAGTCGAGGCTTTTGTGTTCTTCTCTTTCTGCTGCTCTCAGGCGCCAAGCTGCATCTGAAGTCTACAGAGAGCAGATCTGACTGAGACAGCGCTCATAGATCCCGACTGGACAGTTAGCGGGATGGTTCCCACTCCTCGTCTGCATCTCTTGGGTTTGGCGGAAGCCTGCCGATAAAGAGAGAGATGCTGCAGAACTGAAGCAGAGATGGAGGTGAGAAGACACTGACATAAACTAACACTTACCAGAGGATCTTACACGCGCCAAAGGAAATCCATTTTGCTCAAAGCTATGCAGATCATCTCGTCCATCATTGGAAATCTGCTCAACGTGATTAAAAGTGGCCTGAAAAGCTAGACAAAGCCACAGATTTGGCTAAACACATTTTATTTGCACTGTTTACTTCATAATAAACCCGATAATAAAAACAAAAAAACAAACATGCTTTTACAATTAGATCACCTCAATATTTAATTAAGGGATTTATGGAGCATCCTAAAAAATTCACATTTTGTTTACTAAAGGGTCTAATCATCTTCTTTCCTGCCTCGTCCTGCTGTTAACGCACACATGGATCTGATTAAAGGATCTAATTTAGTGGTTTTCGAGCTGTCGCTGAACACTGATTTAACAAAGCCAGATTTAAATCATTACCACTTGTTATTATAAACTAACCACGCAGACAATGGGAAACAAGCAAATGCAACTATAAATCTTTAACAGCAACAAAAAAAAAACCACTTCATGAAATGCTCTGTGTTCCCGTAAATGAAGGCCTTCCTGAAACAGGCTGTAAAATCAGATGAAGGCGGTATTTGTCCCAGAATTACTTTGCTGACTAACGCTGCTGCGTTCCGTAAAGTTAATGCATATTCCAGCATTTGTGCCAACAAGTTGTCAGTTTGCGGAAATATCGGGAGTATAAAATTAGCAGATTGGCGAATATCAGTTACCATTTTTACAGTAATGAACGTGAAACAGAACAAGCTTTCTTACCGTTGTGATTTATTGGCACTTCATTAAACTGGTTGAGATTTTGATGTAAGTTCAGGAAGGAGCTGTGTTTTTCAGAGACAGGGCGGACTTCATTGGTACCGCTGACCAGGTTGATTCCACAAACAAGTGGAGAAAGTCTGAAAAAGCCAAAAGTAATCATTAAATTACTTAAATTAAATAAATAAATAAATAAATAAATAAATAAAAACTTAAAGCAATAGTTTACCCTCCCCAAAAATTCTGTCATTAATTAATCACGTCAATCTGTTCCAAAACTCTAAGACCTTTGTTCATCTTCAGAACACAAATTCCGATAATTTGGATGAAATTCGAGAGCTCTCAGACCCTAAGGATCCTGAAACTTTCAAAGCCCACAAAGATAGCAAGAACATCATCAAAACACTCCATTTGTCTTCAGTGGTCTTCAATCATTCATTTATTTTCCTTTGGCTTAGTCCTTTATTTATCAAGGGTCGCCACAGCGGAACGAACGGCCAACTATTCTATTAAGACAATATATTATAAGAATATATTTGTGCACAAACTAGAACAAAAATAGCGACTTCATTCAGCAGTTTCTTCTCTTCAGCTTCAGTTCAGGGTGTGCATCTATAAGAGAACTGATAGTGAAGAGAAGAGAAAAGAAGAGAAGAGTTTTAAATGACAATAAAAACCAGAACCACTGAAGACACATGGACTGTTTACCTTTATGAGCTTTGAAAGTTTCAGAACCCTTGCTGTCTATTCAGGATCTGAGAGCTCATCCAAAATATTTTAATTTGTGTTCCAAAGGTGAACAGGTCTTGTGGGTTTGGAACAGCATGAGTTTATTTGATTAATGAAAGAATGCTAATTTCCAAACTCTTTACATACTAAAAATTTCTTAGGGGTTGTTTACAAATTATGTATTTTAAGTACTCAAATACTTTTAGATGTGATATGTGAAGAGGAAAATGTGTCGTTTTTTTCAAGCACTCTTGAACTAGATTTGATAGAAGTGTTGAAAGCTTTCACGCTTGTCTTTCATTATGAAATTCACCAAATCAAATAATCAAATAAATCCTGCACGCCCCATTCGAAACAGTCTTATATGACCCACCAGTTGAAAAAGACTGCACTTCATGGGGATGGGATATGATCAGAAAAGGTTTGAGATTTGCACTCGGGATGCCCAAAAAGCTATGATGCTATATATCAGCACACAGCCTACAAGGCTATGCTGTTGCTAGTTTTATCCTAAAAAACACATTTCACATTCATACATGTGGTTTTATGATTGTCTTACATGAGCTTGTTTTTGCTGAAAGATGATAAACTGGAGCTACTCTGGTCGTAGCATGTCTGAAAAGTGATTGGTATGAACTGTTTTTTTAAACAGTTTGTTTTCTGTAAAGACTAAACTTAAGTTTAATAAGGTTTAAGTTAAACTGAAAAAAATAACTTAAGTTGAGAATCTTTAAAGTGAAAAAAGGAACTTCTTTTTTTTGAGTCACATATTGTATATCTGATCATACTTAAAAAGTTGCAAATTGGTCATGCTGTATACAAATTACATTTAGTTTTTTTAAGACGCATTCTGTGGACACCAGAGTGTTATATTTCATGGTCAAATGCTGTCATGATGGTCTCCTGTAAATCACCATGGTTGGTTTGGTTAATGGCTAATAAAGCTTCAATAAAAACTGTTTAAATATTCATAAAGGAAGAACATTTAGTTAAAACATTTCTTACAGACCCAGCACTGTTTTTAAAAAAGTGTCTTTATAAAACCATTAGAAAATATGGTCTTACAAAAAACAAATAGTTCAAAAGCAGTACCCAAGAGTTATAGACAAAATGATGAACAAATGTCCGCAGTCCAGCGAAGAATGCAACTGCAAAACATCATGATGGACTTTAATGTGAAAACAATGTGCATTTATATGAGACTGTCCCTTACATAGAGACCTGAGGATGTTCTGCTTCAGTCTCTTGCATGTTCTTCAGTGTTATTCATCAAAAAAGATGCTTACGCCAGCATGACTAACCACACTGCACTATGATGGTGCATGGCTAAGAAATAAACATTTAATGATAAATCTAAAATTCTGTTGTAGTCTATTCTATTGGAGCTAGGGTGATTTGATCACCGTTAACTAAAGGTTATGTTTAAGTTCTGACACTTTATTTTAAGCTGTCCTTTTTACTTTTTTCAGTGACGAGTAATCAAATGAATTACTGTTTTCCCTGTTACAAAGCCGTTGCCGTTACTGACAATAAAATGCTTGTTACTATAATTGAGAACACTGAAGCGGTTTTCATGCAAGCAGCGTCTCTCTCAGCCAGGCCCTCTCTATCTCTGGGGTGTGTGTGTTCAGGGCTGGGGCGGGAGACATAACCAGTGATGATGATTGGTGTGTTTGTGAACGTGGAGTAACTATACAAGCACTATATTTACTAAGTAAATATAAGCACTATTTTCCAACATTTACATGTGTAGATTAGTATACAATGTTTTATATTTATTTTATAGTGACACATTAGATTTTTTTAAGTAACGCAAAAAGTTAAAGTTACTTTCCCTGGCATTTAGTTACTATTTATGAGAAGTAACTTTAACTAATTATACTTTTAAAGGAACATGCCCAACACTGATAAGTACTGATCATTATTAAGAATGTCCTAACTATAGAGTTAATGCATATAATTATGTATAATTTATTGCTGTTACTACAGTGATGGTGTTGTGTGAAACTTGAAGCATGAAAACTTCTTGTGATTTTAAAATCTGATTAAACATTTATCACATTGTTTTGTGTATGTGTACAAAGCCACAACTTTAAACACAAAATTGTGTTTGAATATTTATTTCACACTTTTTGAAGACAGAAAGTTGTGGACGTTTGATCTCAAAATAATTAATCAAATGAACACAAAATATGACACTTACATATGTAAGCGCGTGTGTGTGTGTGTGTGTTTGAAAGCCTTGCTGTGCTGCCATGTATGTGTTGAGCAAAGGGCCGAGTCCCAGCAGAGCGGCTGTCAGCACAAAACTCTGAAAACAGCTCCACTCTTCATATTTTTCCAGCGAGTCTCTCTATAAGCAGTAATGGCAGCCAGCTGCTGAACGCACCCTTAGGCTAGAATGAGAGGAATCTTTCATGCAGCGTTTTAAAATCTCAATTTGCCCATCACACTGATCCTGTGCTTGGTTGACAGTGTGTTATTTTTCAGTCAGTCCAGTTCAGTGAAAGGCTCACTTAAAGACGTTTTGGTAAGATATGCTGACATGTTTGAGGAGGTGATTAAATTAGTGAATGAAATGACTTAATTTCACAGCGCAGGAACTTTCATGTCGGAAAATATTTTATGGATGCAACAGTCCTCTTTTTAAAGACGCATGTGGAGCAGAAGTTCAATGTCTTGTCAAGTCAGCATAGTTTATTAAACCAGCAGGTGTAAGCAATGAGAGTGTAAGTGAATTGGGTTAATGGGTTGGTAAAAGAAATATCATGCAAAACTTGTCAATGAGATTTGTTTATCAAGACTTTAGAACAAATGTTAAGTTTATATACACTGCCAATCAAAAGTGTTGGGTCATTAATATAAATGATACAAGTCTTTTACAAAGCCTGCATTTGTTTAATTCACAATTGTGAAAAATTACTGCTGCATCCTTCTCTCAATATGGATTCCAAAGTGTCTCATACGGGTCAAAATGAAAGGCATAAGTGTTACTCATTGCTTTTTTGTTCGGTAAGTTATATATGTCAATTTTAAAAATTATTATTTGTTTACTCTCAAAACTGAAGGTACACAACTGTCACCAGACCAGTACCTTTTCTAAAAGAACACATTTGCGTCTAAAGTGTACATATTGGTACTATAAAGGTATATATTAGTAACTAAAAAGCTCAAAATGTACTGTTGCACTTGGGTCTATATATATATATATATATATATATATATATTGTATATACGTATTAGGCAAAACAAAATTAATATCTGTGCTTCTTGATGATACAATGAGTAAAACAACAATAGATTTTTCATTTTGGCTGAACCATCCCTTTAAGTTCTAAAACTGCATGGATTCAAATGATAAAATGTGCAAAATACACTGAATGAAGAAAGTCCAAACTTCCAGACCTGGGTGATATTTGACTCTTGAGTCAGGGTGGAGCAAAAATATCTGAAAAAATATCTGCACAAAAATTTTGTCTTTTTGTACCTACATCAGCAAATTACATCTGAATAACCTAATACCTTGCTCACACTACAGGATTGTTTGCCTAGTTTAAGCCCAAGTGGCAAATTGCGTACAGCAATCTTTATGTGTCAATCAAAGAGGCTCGCCGACACCTCACAGACAAAAAACAAATATCTAGCCTACCAAATATCTGGACCAGTCAGCCGACTCAATATCAGGTACTGTCAGGTGCAGCAAAGAGCTGCAGCTATTGAGAAAGCAAGTCGCCTGATTACTGCTGTATACACATGCTTAACAGAAATGTCTGTAATTGGCTAAAATGATCATTGATTAATTTTCTCTAGTGAGTAAAGCCACGGTCACACTGCACTTTTCTTCCAATAGACTTCCATTCATACCCATGCGAATGTGACACCGCAAAAGCAAGCTCGTGCGACAAGTTTTGCAGTTTGCTGCGTTGCAAAGTTCAAGCTTGGTGAACTCTGACCTGCGAAATCGAATCACGTGATTGCGTGAGACCAATCGAAGATCAAAACATGACCTCTCTGTACAGAAATGTAAAAATATGGTCCAATCGCTCACTTTATACCGGCAGCTCACTCTCTGCAACTCTCACATGGTCGCCCACTGAAGCTAAGCAGGGCTGCGCCCGGCCAGTACCTGGATGCGAGACCACATGGGAAAACTAGGTTGCTGCCGGAAGTGGTGTTAGTGAGGCCAGCGGGGGCACCCAACCTGCGGTCTGTGTGGGTCCTAATGCCCCAGTATAGTGACGGGGACTCTATACTGCTCAGTGAACTCTGTCTTTCAGATGAGACGTTAAACTAAGGTCCTGACTCTCTGTGGTCATTAAAAATCCCAGGATGTTTTTCGAAAAAGAGTAGGGGTTTAACCCCGGCATCCTGGCTAAATCTGCCCACTGGCCTCTGTCCATCATGGCCTCCCCATATTATAATTGGCTTTATCACTCTGTCTCCTCTCCACCAATCAGCTGGTCTGTGGTCTGGTGCAAAACGGCTGCCGTCGCATCATCCAGGTGGATGCTACACACTGGTGGTGGATGAGGAGATCCTCCCCCCCCCCATTGTATAAAGTGCTTTGAGTGTCTAGAAAAGCGCTATGTAAGGAATTGTGTTTAAATGTCTAATCATCTTGTTTAATCCCGCCCCTTTTCGCAGTGCCATACTACCGAACTTTGCATGCTGAAACTCTAGTGTGACCACGGCATAACACCGGTGTGGGAACATTAGAAAGTCGCTTCAATCAGCTGAACCATGCACATATATGAACAATCTGCTGAGCTTTATTAAATTACTTCTGAGTGCTGCTTTCCAGAGGAACTCAAAATAACAACATCTTTTCTGATTCCTTTGAAACTGTCAATAGGGTGCCCAGACCAAAATGACCATCCAGTTACACTTCCATGTAGATCAGCGTAGAGGAAATTAAGTCAGAGGTGTTACCAATTTACTACAATTACAGCAAGATTAAAAACATGAATGAACATGAGAAAGTATTGAAAGAAACAGTATCTTCCTCACTGCACCTCATAATTACTGAATCTGTGTTTTATCTCGAAAACAACTTCAATAAAAAACGAACCTGTTACATTTATTTCACGAAAGGCATTCAATATACAAAACCCTTAGCAGGTAAAAAATAGTAATATAGAGAGGAGCGTTTTGCAGACTATATGCACTATAAATAATATCCATCCCATAATCTGGTCCCTCTAATCTACAAGCACATTCACACAAAAATGAACCAAAAGTCACTTAAAATCTCACATTTCATAACAGAGTTTTGTAAGCAAGTAGTTTCTCAGTAAACACAGTAAAAAAAGTCTCCTAAATGCTTATTTTCAGCCAAACAAAATATTTAGCAATGGGCTTAAATTCTGATTAAATGAGTTAGGAAAGATAATTCGATTTAAAAATGTATATCATTTAAAAACCATTTTGGGTAAAAAAAAAATAAATAAAAAAAAGGAGGGAGAGAGAGTTTTCTGTTTTGGGACCATAAACCCAGACCTTCATTATTTCTCTCTTATAATCAGTCTGGTAGAATATCTGGCAACCGCTAGTGTGCGTGAAGTGTTAAGTAGATTCTGCTGATATGCTTTGTTATTTGATAAAAACACATTTCCTGTTTATGGCCTACAGAGTTTGTTGCAGTTGAATTTTTTTCTCACATCACCTCAAGAATGATTGTTGTTTATACAAAGCAAGTCGTGGCATGTGTTCCTTTTCCGGACACGTCTGAATAAGCAAACGTTCAGAAACAAACACTGCCTGTTTACGGCGAGCGACAGCACAACAAAATGCTTCTTTCACAACAACAATAAATTCAAATGAAATAATGAGAACAGCACTTTTTCTAAAAGTTGCACAATACCTAGTAGTGACCACAGCTTCCCTATGATCTCCAAATTGTCCATATGGCATACGATCGGATAAACATCATGATGCAAGACATACAGATCTGATTAAATCCCTTTTCGCATATTTGCGTGACAGAGTAACAGTAATCTTGAAAGAACAGTTCATGGTTTTTCTCTTATTTTTACTGAAGAAACACGTGTCGCATCACTTCATAATGGGTCGGTTCTCAGGGTAGAGATGTGTTGCTGCCATCTTGTCGGCTGTGCTGTTTTAATGTTTCACATCATAAGCACATGTTGCTAACTGCTGTGATCAACGCACATACAGTATATGTGCGCAGATTGAGTCCTCCAGTTAGTGACAAGTAGCCAATTAGTCTCAAGTAAAATTGTTCCCATATGGACCATAGAGGTAAACTGGACGTGTCCACGCTTTGTTTGCTAAAAATTTAAGTTATGCTACATTTTAAAGAAGTGGCATTAATACAGTGGCATCCTAGGCGAAGATCAATGATTTTAATTGTGGAAAAAGTAGCAATTGAATGTTGACTTTTTTCCTGTAATCGAGAGTTCTTATGTCAGAATTGAAACAGTGGCTATTTCTTATTATTAGGAATTTATAGGCGACTATATTTATCAAAATTCTGAGTTTAATTCTGATTTTTTTATCAGAATTGTTACATTATTTCTTACACTGGAAATTTTAAATGCAGACTCGCAATTCTGATTTCACATTTTGTAGTTCTGAGTTTATATCTTATATCTTTATATCTCAATTCTGAGGTTATATTCTGGATTTCAGATAATTTTTTTTATCTCGGAACTTTATTTCGTGCAGCTAAATGCACATCTTAAAATTCTAAATTTATATAATCCTATTTTTTTCCCCAGAGTTTTTACTGTATTCCCAAAATGTACGTTTCCTGGAACTCTGTTTATCTCTTGTTTTCAGATCATGATATTTATTTCTTGCATTTGCTAGCTTACAAGTGATCTCACAATCCTGCCTTTGTTTTTGTGTTTCCAGCTGCAGGAAAAATAAAAAGATAAAACATCACAAATGCCTTTTAATTATGTTATTCTCTGGTGGAAACAAGCTTCCATAGCAACTAATGTCAAAAATGATTATTTTAAGGGGCCAACAATCAATGGTTCCTCAATGGCTTTGTTTTGCTGTGACCTTTTCCAGCAAGCATTTTTTGTTTTTAAAAGATGTCTAATAGACGTCTAAACAGTCGTCTTGGCTAAAACAAGGCTAAATTTGAGCTGTCAGTAAAAAAATCTAATAGACGTCTAAGAATAAGCCAACTAGACTAGTCATCAAATAATCAGAAATGAATGACTACACATATAAAGTCTGTCTAATCTGTCTGTTTGACGACTAGTCTAGTTTTGCACTATTTTTAGATGTTTTCACTAACAGCCCAAGTTTACCCTTGTTTTAGCCAAGCTGTCTATATTTAGATGTCTATTAGACGTCTATCAAACACAAAAGTGTTTGGTGGGTTTTTTTGCAAAAATTTTTTAAGTAGAGTAAAAACGACTGTTATGAACAAATAGTCAGCACAGATGTATGCTTGTAACACATGCACAGTATTTCTGTCATGTATGATCAGACTGCTGACCCTCACCTCGGCTGGCTGTTGATGTTGTTATTGTGCAGACTGTTGTGAGGACTGATGCTGCTGTGTCTGTTGAGCAGCTCCAAAGTCACACAGGAGGATCCTGATAATGCTCTGCTGCAGGATTCATCCTCCCCTGAGTATACTGTAAAAAAAACAAAAAAACAGATAGATTAGATCCTCTCCCAGACAACAATGTCAATTTTAATTATATAGCACTATTAAACATCCAACGGTTGACCAATGTGCTGCACAATACAAATCACAAAAAGAAAGATATAAAATTATAGCTAAAACAAATGATTCTCACTGATAATTATCGTAGCTAAAACAAACAATTCTCACGGATAAAAATGCCAAATCAAAAAGGTAAATTGTCAACCTAGATTTAAAACAGACAGATGATATAGATCTAATACAGAGGGGCAGAGCATTCCACAAGGTAGGACCAGCTACTGCGAAAACACAGTCACCCCTGCATTACAGCCTCGACTTTGGGATGCATAACAGTCTTTGGTTAGATGACCGAAGAGACCGACCAGGCTGATGTTCAGTCAACAGGTCTGACAGGTAAGGAGCCAAGCCATTTAGGGATTTAAAAACCAAGAGGAGAATTTTAAAAGTGGCAGCCAGTGCACTGCAAAGAGCGTAAAACTGGTGTGATGTGGTCACAACTGTAAGCGAGATAGAGTTGTCTGATTGATCCTAAAATAATGAATTACAGTAGTCCAATCTAGAATTAATGAAAGCATTATTTTTTCAATGTTATTTCTAGATAGAATAGGTTTGAAGCTGAAAAAAGCAGAATTTGACAACTGCGTTAATCTGTTTATCAGATCTCAAGCCATCATCCAGAATAATACCCAATTTTTTTACCCAGGGCTTCACAGTAAAAACTTAATTTACCCAGATTTACTGGTGGTGTGCTAGAAGAATTTGATGGGTCGAACAAAATTATTTCAGTTTTACTCTCATTAAAATCAGAATCAGAATCAGAATCAGTTTTATTGCCAAGTGTGCTTCACACACACAAGGAATTTGTTTTGGCAACAGAAGCTTTCAGTGTACATAAAGTGACGAGTGACAACACAAAATTAAATACAAGAAAAGAAAAGGCAATAAACATTAAACAGAGATGCAGTCAGTCAAAAAGATCTGGATGTTGAATGTATGTACAGATATGTTGTAAATATACAGGTTATAAGGTGCTGTGTACAAGTGCGTATGAGAAAGTATTGCACGTTTATTGCACAGTAGGGGAATATTTAACTGTTCATGAGGTAGATGGCCTGAGGAAAGAAACTTTTCCTGTGTCTATCTGTTTTTGTGCTTGGTGCTCTGTAGCGCCGACCAGACGGTAACAGTTCGAACAGGTAGTGTGCTGGGTGTGAGGCGTCCAGAGTGATTTTACGAGCCCTTTTACTCACTCTGGAAGAGTACAGTTCTTGAAGTGTGGGAAGGGTAGTGCCAGTGATTCGTTCAGCAGTCCGGACTATTCGCTGTAGTCTACGGATCTAGAAAGTTCAAAGACAACCAGGCGTTCACCTCCGACAAGCAAGTAAAAGTCTCCAACCCACTTGAACTTGGTTTTAAGGGCAGGTAAATTTAGAGTGTCATCTGAATAACAATGGAAAGACAGACCATGTTTTCTAAAAATGGAACCCAGGGGTAGCATATTTAAGGAAAAAATAATAGGGGCTAAAATGGATCCCTGGGGAACACCACATGAGAATGCAACTAGAGAGCAAATTGAGACTTTAAATCTCTTACCATGTAAGATGTAATTTTAAATACATCACAATATATTCAATTATGGATGAAAATGTTTTTTTTTACAGAATTTTTACTCACTCAGTCAGTCAGTTAGTCAGTTAGTCAGTCAGTCAGTCAGTCACTTTCCTAATTCTTTCTTAAGGTTTTTTCACTTTTATTGTATAGGACAGTAGGGTTGAGACAGGAAAGTGTGGGTAGTGAGGGGGATAAGATAAGCGACCTCAAGCCGTAAATCAAACTCAGGTTGCCGTGAGCACCTTACTGCAATGTGTCAACACGCTTAACCACTAGGCTATTGGTGTCGACGTATTCCCTTCCTTTATCAGTGGTCACCACAGCAGAATGAACCATCAATTACTCTGGCACATTTTATTGCAGTTTACTGAATTTTTCATGAAATAATATTTTGATCAATAAAAATTGCCCTGAGAATGATTAAATATCCATCCTAAAATATTAAACATGTACTGTAAACAATATATGTGACACTGGACCATAAAACAACCATGAGGGTAAGTAAATAAAGCAGCTTCTCATTGATGTATGGTTTGTTAGGATGGGATTGTGACTTTTGCCAAAAAACTAATAAAAAAAACTATCAAAGAAAATCTTAATATTTAGAAAATCACCTTTAATGTTTTTCAGCATTGCACACTACTAATGAAAAAGGTTTTGACTTTTAAAGAAGGAATTGTAGGGTGATTATTTCAACAATGTATTTTTCTTATTATTCTCACACATATTGGCAAAGAGCTGATAAAATTGTTGCAGAAAGATAAAATCATTGGGTTCAAAATGAGAATTTCAACTAGTTATTTTGATTTAAAATTTAAGGAAAATTAACGTACCCCAGGGCGGGATGGTGGCTCAGTGGTTAGCACTGTCACCTCACAGCAAGAAGGCTGCTGGTTCGAGTTTTCTGTGTGGAGTTTGCATGTTCTTCCCATGTTGGCGTGGGTTCCTCCGGGTGCTCCGGTTTTCCTCACAGTCCAAAGACATGCGCTATAGGTGAATTGAATAAACTAAATTGGCTGTAGTGTATGAGTAAGTGTGAGAGTGTATAGGTGTTTCTCAGTACTAAGTTGCAGCTGGAAGGGCATCCGCTGTGTAAAACATATACTGGCGGTTCATTCCACTGCGGCGACCTCTGAAATAGAGACTTAGCTGAAGGAAAATAAATGAATGAATAACATACACATAGATTTCTTCTCTGCTAAGAATACCAATGGCTACTGATTTCTTAAAAAAATGGAACTTGCATCATTTTATAGGCAAGTAGTAAATTTTCATTTTGAGGTGAACTATCTCTATAATTTCACATGTTTCTGATCAAAGTCAGATAAATCTCACAGCTAGTCTGATGTTAAACATCTCTTAAAGTCAACCTTCACTCAAAACACAGACGTATTTCTTTCATGCTCATCAGAACGAGACGACAGAAATCTCTGCGGCTTCTGTGCGCCTGCCACTTCTCTTAGTGAGCAGTCTTGGTCAATTAGTGCACACTAGCCTCGTGGATTTTCACTTCAGGTGTTGACTAAAGCAGCCGTGTGCCCACTGACAGCTTCTTGACTTTGTCTCAAGCATCTGAAGGAAAGGCAGCTGGAATGGAAAAGGCTGAGGAGTGTGAGAGACATGCGTGAGGTGGCCGTTTGCCCAGTGACTGAGCAAACACTGCTCTTTTGAGGCCGTCGGAGCAGCTGATGTCAGAAATAGTGTGTATTGTAAATGATGGGTACAGGGACATGAGGAAGGGAGTGGACTGGACTGGACACATCTGTAATGCTAAATGGCATGTGCATATAAACATTTTTTTTTCTTCTGTGCACTGGTTAAAATAGAATAAGGGTGTAATTATGCAGACTGTGTGTGTGTGGGGAGTTATATAGTGTCATCCTTCATTTGCATTGGCTGTTTATACTGCTGTTAAGAAATATTGGGTCAGTACAATATTTGTATTCAGTGAGGATGCATTAAATTGATTAGTAAAGATGTTTATAATGTCACTATCAGGGGCGTGCAGAGACCTTTTAGGGGGCAGGGGCTCAAATGGAAAAAGGGCACTTTTTATTAAATAATAGTAATTACTGTATTGCACTTTAATAAATAAAATATATTATAATGAGATTATTAAGTAGATTTCATCCTAAATTCACCATATACTCACCCTTAAAAGAATAGTTAATTCAAAACTGAAAATTCTGTCATCATTTACTCACCTTTTACTTGTTCCAAACCCATTTGACTTTTTTTTCTTCTGTTGAACACACAAAATAATATTTTGAAGAAAGCAGGAAACCTGTAACCATTGACTTTCATGGTGTTTGTTTTTCCTACTCTGGAAGTCAATGATTTCAAGTTTATAGCTTTCTTTAAAATATATTTATTTAATCTTTTATTCGTTAGTGTTAAAAAAAATAAAGAAACAAAGAAATGGAACCACTTGAGGGTGAGTACATTTAAATTTTGGGGTGAACTATCCCTTTTCAATCTATTATTTTTGTTTGAGTTTTTTTTTCTGTTGAACAAAATAAAATATAGTACTCAACTCCACACAATGAATGACGAATGAATTTACATCGCCGGATCTGTCGATCATATCGCGCTGCCGTAACAGAGGTCAGCTAGTAATATATGTTTTACACACACTCCGTCTGCAGTGTGTGTATGGGTCAGACTGTAAAGCTATGGCCCAGAGTTGGCATAAGCGCTAATAAATGCTACTCCACTGTTGACGCCTCACTTTTGAGGTGAGAGTACTAATGTAAACGTTAGAGAGCTTGCCTCACACGTGGCTTTTCTTTCCAAATCGTCGGTTCGAGGCTCGCTTGGAGCAGCTAGACTAAAACCAAGATATACTTAAAAATTTTGTTTTTTTATTGTTTGACAGGGAAAGCGGTCCTTAATTAGAACACGCATTAACATACATACATTATATTATTATTAGTATTTAAAAAATAATAATTATCCCCAGGAAAAAAAGGGCACTTTCAATCCAGGAGAAAAAAGGGCAGGGGCTCAAGCACCCAAAGGGGCTCAAGCACTCTGCACGTGCCTAGTCACTATAGCGTTCTATTTCTAATAAATGCTTTCTTTTTCTAAAAGTATCAAAAATTTAACAAAAATAATACAAAGTTGTGTTCAAATTAGTGATACTAAGAAGTATTTAAAGGATTTCTAAAAGGGTACTGAAGATGCTGAAAACTCATGACATGTTAAAATATATTAAGATATAAAACAGTTTTTTTTAACTGTAAAAATATATCACTTTCTCTCTCTCTCTCTCTCTCTCTCTCTCTCTTTCTCTCTCTTTCTCTTTTTACAAATAAATATGTTTATAATATACAAATAAAATGTTGCATGCCTCTGAGATCTTAACATGCAGATTTTCCACCCATCATTCAATCTATTTATTTCCTTATATATATAGTGCATATACACTAACTGGCCACTTTATTAGGTACACCTTACTGGTACCCCTTTGCCTTCAAAACGGCATAGATTCAGCAAGGTACTAAAAATATTCCTCAGAGATTTTGGTTTATATTGACATGATAGCATCACGTCACGTTGCTACAGATTTGTCGGCTGCACATCTATAAAGTGAATCTCCCATTCCACCGAGTCCTAAAGGTGCTCTATTGGATTGAGTTCTGGTGACTGTAGGGGCCATTTGAGTACAGTGAACTCATTGTCATGTTCAAGAAACCAGTCTGTGTTGATTCGCACTATGTGACATGGTGCGTTATCCTGCTGGAAGTAGCTATCAGAAGACAGGTACACTGTGGTCAGAAAGAGATGGACATAGTCAGCAACAATAATCAGATAGGCTGTGGTGTTGACACGATGGCCAATTGGTACTAATGGGTCCAAAGTGTGCCAAGAAAATATCCCACACACCATTACACCACCACCACCAGCCTGAACCTTTTATAAAAGACAAGATGGATCCATGCTTTCATGTTGTTATGACCCTACCATACGAATGTCGCAGCAGAAATCAACACTCATCAGACCAGGCAACATTTTTCCAATCTTCTATTGTCCAATTTTGGCGAGCCTGTGTGAATTGTAGCCCCAGTTTCCTGTTCTTAGCTTAGTTCTTCCTCTGCTGTAGCCCATCGGCCTCAAGGTTTCTTCTCCATTCTGATGCTCCATTTGAACTGCAGCAGGTCATCTTGACCATGTGTACATGCCTAAATGCACTGAGTTGCTGCCATGTGATTGGCTGATTAGAAATTTGTGTTAATTATATATATTCAGTTGTTATATTATTTTCAGTAATAATATTGCCTAATATGCATATGTTAAAAAGGTTTATGTATAATGCAATTTGTAAAGTAATATTTTCTGTATTTTTGGATGTATTATGTGAGAGACCTGCAGTAGCTTTGTTTACCAAACAAGTGATTCTAATTAGATTTGCATAGTAAATCTCAATTAAAAGCTGTGGAGTTATTTTATTTTTATTTTATGTTAAGTTTTTAGCTTGGTGTCACAGTGGCACAGTGGGTAGAACGATCGCCTCACAGCAAGAAGGTCGCTGGGTTAGCCCCGGCTGGGTTAGTTGGCATTTCTTCAAGGAGTTTACATGTTCTCCCCATTGTCTGCGTAGGTTTCCTCCGGGTGCTCCGGTTTCCCCCACAAGTCCAAAGATATGCTATAGATGAACTGAATAAGCTAAATTGGCCGTAGTGTGTGTGTGTGTGTGTGTGAATGCAGGAGTGTATGGGTGTTTTTTTCAGTGTTGGGTTGCAGCATTCGCTGTGTAAAACATGCTGGATAAGTTAGCAGTTCATTCTGCTGTGGCGACCCCTGATTAATAAAGGCACTCAGCTTAAAAGAAAATGAATGAATTAATTAATTAATAAATGAATGAATGAATTAAGTTTTCAGCTCCTATATTTTTTAAATCTTTTTACATAAATCAGCAAATGTTGTACAAGAAATAGCACAGAAATAGCAGAAAACTATTTCTGCACAGAAATAGCAGAAAAAAAGTCAACAGATTCAGTCTGGCCCTAAAAATGGTATTTAGATTTAAATGACATTGTATATTATGCTGTACATTTTAGCTTATTTTGCCTGATATGATTTATTTTAAACTAAATTGGAAAAGGTATTTCAATGTTAACTTTGTATTATGACTTTTTTGTTGCATATTTAGATTTGTATATTTATACATTGTTGCATATTTAGAAGTTTTGTGAACAAAAAAAAATCATCAAATTGAAGAAACTGATCATTTTGAACAAACAAAAACTAGACAATAATTATAGTTGATTTGTTCAACAGCAAGGCTCAAAATTGATCAAACTATTGTGTTAGAAGAAAAACATGGAATCTTCACAAAAACCTTTCCATGCATAAAAGAGTCGCTAAAATGTGTGTGAATTTCCAACCAGATGCTGAACTCTTTCTGATGAAGCTGGTTAGTTAAGATGCCAAGAAGATGCAGCATCAAAAACACAACATGCTGGTTTTTCCGTCTGGCCCACATTCCTTCCTCCAATTTTACAGCAGAAATGTCTCTCATACCTCTCATAGTCAATAACTCAGTTTAGGATAGACACCAAGATGTCAGAAATACACATACCACTGAAGCCGTCCTGGTGGATCTCAGTGAGAGAGACAGGACACCTGTGCTCCGGGCTGCACACTGTAGGACTAGAGCCTTGAAGATGCTGCAAGTCCACAACATCCTGCTCCACTGGACTGTGCAGCTGGACCTGACATGTTGCAGAAAACATGCTGATTTCTCACTGTTAATAACTAAACACTGTAGAATAGCTAAAAACAGCTAGAAATTAGGCAGCAAGTAGTGTTTAACACATTATAAGGTAAAAACCACAAGACAACTGAAATGGAAACTGGCAGCCATTATAAGTGGGGGAGAACCATCAGTTCTGGAGTGGTTGCTCCAGCGAGCACATCTTGGCTTTGTTGTGCACAATAAAATGAACACCTTTTCTGAGCAAGTTATTTTCATCAAGAATTATCTACAACAACATCAGAAGGTTATTGACCAAATTTAGTCTTATCTTCTATAACAGTGGTTCTCAAAGTGGAGGTCAGGACCCCCAAGGGTTCGTGGGACAATGGGGGGGGGGGGGGGGTCGCCTGGTGATTTCCAAAAATATTTTTATTTTTATTAAATCATAAGAATTACCATATTTTTACATAACCTATTGAAGAGAAAAATTTGTCGTTTATAGTTACTATACTAAATAGTTACTATAGTAGCTTATAGTTACTAGTTCTATTGGATTGGGACCCCTGGGGTAATTACATTATATTAAAGACACAGCAATAGCGTCAGATGCAGCACATTGATTTTATAACACCAGGTTAAACTTTCTGGCACATTTACAGCACTGACATACATGAAAAAAATTAAATGAAGAATAGACTTGGGTCTTTTGGTGTGTGTGCTCCATTGCATGCAAAGTTTCTGTATTTAAAACAACCTCAGAGGATATTGGGGTTCGCAAGTCACTGGCATTGTTATTTTGGGGGTTACAGGCTGAAAAGTTTGGGAACCCCTGCTCTATAAGACTATAATCTGTCCTGTGACAGGGTTTGGAACTAAAGTCAAAAATGTGCGTTACTCACACTAATTTAAAAACTTACTTACACTTACTCACACTAATTTAAAATAAGTTAAATCAACAAAATTCTTGAGATTTCATTGGGACAACTTAATTTTTTTATGTTCAATCCACATAAATTTGTTAAAAGTGTTAAGGTAACTTAATCGATTTGGGTTGGGACAACATGAATGAATTGTGTGAAACCCTGCATTTTTTACAGTGTATACTGTAAAAAACCCAAATCAATTAATTTAACTTATTAACTTATTAATTTAACACTTTTAACAAATTTACATGGATTGAACATAAAAAATTAAGCTGTCCCAATGAAATCTCAAGAATTGTGTTGTTTCAGCTCATTTTAATTAAGTAGTTTAAACAAGCAAAAATATATATATATTTGAGTGTAGGCAACATGAACACAGATGATATTCACTGCATCTATATTTATAACAAATCTAAATATAAAACTTTTTTCATTTTCAAAATAAAATATGAAAGATATTAATATGTGATTCTTGAAATATGTGGACACATTTTCTGATGATCTTAACCCTATGTATATTACAGAAAACGAATTATGACAGAAAGTATAAAGCCCCGGTCAGATCACATGAGTTTTTCATGATTTTGGCATAACTTCCTTGACGTAGGGTAAAGTGGGGAGTCGTAAACGACAAATGGGAGTTGTGACACAAGATTCAATCGTTTCTTCTCATGTAATGTGGCATAGTTCACGACAACCCATCATATACACTTACTGATCTGCGACGCCTCAGGACACCAACAAGAAAGTCTAGGATGTTTAATTTTTTTTCTCGTTCTTCCGTCATGTGGGTGACACTGTGCAATAGGAGCACATAAATTCTTGGGTTATATCAGTGCTGCCATTAATGCGCTGGTCAGATAATTAAAAAATAGGCTGCATAATTACTTATAGGTGGGTAACATTAATGGATAAGATCCATTGGTTATGTGAACTTTAACTACCTTTTCTAAAATATTAAGGTGTTTTAAGCAATTTTATTTGACAGACTGGCATGAATATGCAGACATCTTCATTCTCACAACGAGTTTCTGAGTTCTCTTAGCCTTTCAACAGAGTTTGTTCTTCCGAAATAGTCTGGGAACAGGTTCAGTGCTGCAAATACATTGCAAAAGCATTTCCTGCTTATTTAAATTTGTCATTAATAGTGAAAACAGTTTAATATAGGCTTCTCTGAAATTGTAAATATTTCACTTCATTTTATTTAGGCTAGATTATTATTTTATTTAACAAACCAACACAATCTCACCGCAATTCGTGTTTTGGCACATATAGCGGACTCGTTTTGAAGCGCACCTCAAATGTTATTCGTTATTCTTGTTTATAGATAACTGACTGACAAAAGATACATTAAAATTAAATTAAAAAATTACAGCAAACGAAATTCGAAAAAAAAAAATATATATATATATGAATTATATTTTTGTTTGTGCCCCTGCACTACTCAACTATACAGATTAAATAAGGATTTAATGAATGCTTCACTGTGATTGTATCACAAATCTCAGTTATATATTTGATCATGTTGTAATACGTCATTATTTTAAAGATTATGTCTTGAGCATCGATTTTTTCCCTGCTGCTGCTTATGTGCTTTCATTTTCTCTGTCTCACTCCCAGTAAGTTCAGGTGAGGAAATCTTTAATAAGAAACCCTGGCAGGAAAAAAGATTTTAAAGAAAATATCTTAATATTAAAAAGGAATCATAAGTTTGATCTTATTCATGTCGCAAGGAATGCTATTAAATAATGTAGTTATTAGTTGTCTGCAAGCATCAGTGTTTATTGAGATTGAAATAAGATAAAAAAAATGTTTTAATTGAGATAAGAAATATTGTAATAGCAACACTTGTGACTGCTTTGGGAAATAACGTTCATTGTAGACGTCGCAGGATGAATGATCATGTAGGAACGTGTAGTCTGGCACATTTGTTACCCTCAACGAGTCAAGATTTTATTAAGAAAAAAAAACACATAATCTGACACGGCAACTTTCGTAACTGACAACAAAAATCGTGTGTTCTGACTGGGGCTTAAGTCTATACAAGCTTCCTCATAAAAGTTTTTAGAAATAAATAAATGCTGCTTTTCCGCTATTGGACCAAATGGTCCTCTTTGCTTAACTGTTTCATTCTGTGCGGATCCACACCAGTCACCACAGATACTGTTTCATTTTACACTGTGGTGCTGAAAACTAAACTCTCTGTTATACGAATGCATCTGCCATTGTCTTGGTAATGCAAAGGGAATGTAAACAGTGATATTTCTGTTTTGGGAGTTCGTTATTTAAATTGAATAACAGAAAAAAAAGAAATGGTTTGCTTTTGCTTAGCCAGCTATGGAAAACCTGGTAGTCGGGAAACAGAGTGGCTACGTCATAATCACATGCACTCTTTTAGCACGGCTCAGTTGTCTAACAGTGACTAGAAGTCAGAGCCGAGAACGAGTTGTCTTGCAATTCAACTGGAAGCGTACCTGACTATTCTTAGTGGCTACAAATCAAACAATTAAATTAAACATGCAAAATTCAACAGTACATTTTATTTAGTTAGAGCAACAAAAAATCTCACTGGTTGGTTCAAGGTGCATTATGGGATAGCTGGCCATTTTAAGTCACACTTTGTAATTAACAAAAAATTTATTTAAAAAAAAAAACAAAGAAATGTTTTAACAATTATTGTGTCACCACCTACTGGCGTAATGTTATAATTGATGGTCACTTTATTTTGATGGTCTGTTTGTTGAATTTAATTTACATTGCATCTACATGCCAACTAATTCTCATTAAATTATTAAAATAATAGGTTGGGGTTATGGTTAGTGTAAGTTGACATGTACTTGCAAAGTTTCTTATAGTCAGTTAAATGTCTGTTGAAGAAGCATCAACGGATATTAAGCAGACAGTCTACTAATACTCAAATGGACCATAAAAAAGTGTTACCTAATTGATAAAGCATCTATATCTCTTGAGGAAAAGTGTGTTCCTGTACAACTGGAGAGGCTGCATTTCTATGACCCTTTAAATTATGGCCCTACCTCATCCCTCCCCTAAACCCAACCACTCTCTACTGGACGGATCAGGGACAACAGGGTCCTAGAAATGTGCTTCAGCCTCTCCGGTTGTGGATTAATATAATATTGCTTTACTTTGACTGCTACTGTAGACCTCAGTATTTAGATCCCCACTATAAACCTTCATCCCAGTGCATCTGTAGTACTTTAGCTTCGAAATATCAAATCACATGGATGATAAGGCTAAAAAATGCAGCAGTTTCTAAACACACATGGGTCAGTGGCAATACAAACACCAAATTTAAAGGATTAGTTCACGCAAAAATTGCTCATTTTCATGTCATTTTAAACCCCCTGAGACCTTTGTTCATCTTTTGAACACAAATTTAGATATTTTAGATGAAAGCTCCCCCATTCTCCATAAACACTTGATGATCACAACACATTCAAAGTCCAGAAAAGGAACCAAAGACATTGTCAAAGCTGTCCAAGTCACTTCAGTGGATCAACTGTAATCTCCAAGACCCTTTTGTGCACCAAAAATTTGGTAAATATGATTTTCTTTGCCTATATCTTCTGCGACAAGTCAGATTTGACCACGTCTTGCCACTAGAGTAATCACTCACATAATGCAGGAGCGTAGGCATATTGTAAGTCATATTTACAGTTTTTTGGTGAATAAAAGTGTTGTTGGAGATTCATATGATAACAGTTGAGCCACAGAAGCCACATGGGAAGTTTTGACAAGGTTTTAGTTCCTTTTCTATACTATGAACGTCTTGTGGTCATTGCTGTCTATCGAGGGTCAGAGAGCTCCCGGATTTAATCTAAAATCTCTTCATTTCTGATCTGAAAATGAACGAAGGTCTCAGGGGATTGAAAAATCATGTAGATGAGGCTGCTTTAGTCATCTTTTAATGTTATGCTGATCATTGAGATTATGGTTATAGTAATAGGTGCAGCCCAGAACAAATTTTTTTTAATTGAGGCTGACTCAACCTTCTGCCATTGACTCATTTAAGCGTCAGCAGAGCTGGTGAGCATGTTTGTTATTTGCATGTCACATCTGGCCTCTTGAGGAACAGCACTGCACCGCTTATTAACTGTATTACGGGAACACATGTGTTCCTGCTTAGAATGCCAAAACCATGGGAATACACAAAGATCTCCTTCATTTTCCTTTGTTTGGAGAGCAGGAACAGCCCATAAAACAATAGGCCTTTTCATCAAAGATCTCCGGGATGAAGATTACTGATGGAGTTACTGCACTAAATTATATGACTTCATTTATCAGGTCATTAAGATCATTAAATTAGTTGCATGTTGTGTGTGGGTTAGTTTAGGTTATTATGTTATGGAGTGATGCTAAGCTTGTTATAAGAGTCTCAAAACTAACCAACAGTAGAAAGTGTTACCTTGTCTTGTGTCTGCAGGGCTTTACTGGAGTGGACTTTGACATGTTTGCGCAGTGAGCTGGGATCAGTGTAACGTTTGGTGCATCCTGGGAGTTGACAGGCATACGGTTTCTATAAAGAGTGTTGAATAAAATAATAAAGTAAGAAACAAAGAAAAAGTGACGAGGGTAATTAGTCATTCAAATGCATAACTTAATGATTTAGAAACAATGGACTGATGATGAATGACAATGTAAATACACAAGAAATACTATTAAAATATTATTTTATATTAATTAAATTAATATATTTTTTAAAAGTTGGAGTGGTCAAACTCCATGACATTTTACAACCCGCACTAAATAAAAACACTAGTTATCAAAACTTTAAAAAAAAGTTGAACTAATAATCTAGGACCTAATTAAGGAGACATAATATATTAAGTACTTTGAAATGTTAAATCAAATGTTAATTTTAATCCTATATACAGAATATTGAGTGGCTAATAATACACACAAATACAGCCAATATTACATAGAAGTTTTTGCCAGATGAAAAATGACAATTCAACTAATATTTTGAACTGGTGTCCTATTTTTGCATTTTTGTTCTCTGATATGTTCAACTTTTTTATATCCATTTGTTTTTTAAACCGCACGCTGCCACACATTTAATTTGATCAAAAAATTTTCAAACATATATGGTATGTTTCGACAAATGATTTAGACCTGGTTTAAACCCGGATTAGACCACAATTCATTTAGGACATTTAAGTAATTTTTATACATTTGCTTTAGAAAAAAATCATTACTGTTGTCCGTCTTGAGACAAAACAAGAGCAGTGATATATTTTAAGACCAATCGGTGAAAGTTTCTTTCAGTTGAGACAACTCACTTTTATTTTTGACTGGGACTAAGGTTAAGCTTTGTGAAAACAGTGGCATATAAACACAAAATCACACAAATAAAATAAAGCATATTTTGGGTACAGGAAGATTATTTGTTTCAAAAATAAGTAAATGCTTTATTCACTATGGATGATTATATTGATCAATAGTAATAGTAAAGCCATTTATTGTTGTAATTTATTACATTACAAAATATTCTTTTAAATTATGCTGTTCTTTTCAAATCTTTTCTAGTCAGCAAAGAATCCAAAAAATGCATATGGTTTTGAGACAAAAAAAATAAAGCAGAAAAACTCATTAATTTTTGGTAATTTTCTGATATCATGGTTTTTTGTGCAATGAAAAGCACAAGGACGAAAAAAAAGGAAAATTCTTTTATGGAAATTCCTAAACTGGAGTTTTTTTTACTAATTTTCAAAAACCATGTTTTACATTGAGTATTGAAGAGTACAACAGTAAAAACAAATCTTAAACTGCCAGTTCTGGTTTTGTAGATGAACTCATTAAATGTTTCCTCATCATCAAATTAGTGTAGGGAGTGAAATTTAAAATGAAACTAATGTTCTATAAGGCGGTGTGGTGCTCAGTGGGTAGCAATGTCGCCTCGCCTCACAGCAAAAAGGTTGCTGGTTCGAGCCTCGGCTGAGTCAGTTGGCATTTCTGTGTGGAGTTTGCATGTTCTCCCCGTGTTCGTGTGGGTTTCATCCGGGTGCTCCCTACAAGTCCTAAGACATGCACTATATAAGTGATTTGGGTAAGCTAAATTGTCTGTAGTGTATGTGTGTGTGTGGGTGTTTCCCAGTTATGGGTTGCAGCTGGAAAGACATCCGCTGCATAAAACATATGCTGGATAAGTTGGTGGTTTACCCTGTGTTAATAAAGTGAATAAGCCGAAAAGAAAATTAATGAACAAATGTTCTATACCTTTAAATAAGATTGAGAATAAAATCATGGGATTAGAGACCCATGATATGGGATTAGAGACCCTTTTTTTTTAGTCCTCTGTAATTCTGTTGCACTGTAGAAGCTCTGTCACGAAAACAAATTCCTCGTATGTGTGAACATACCTGGCAATAAAGCTCTTTCTGATTCTGATTCTGAATTGAGATCGTGCAAGAGAATGTTCGGAAAGAGACAGAAGAGAGAGACTGAGAGAGAAAATCGCAATCGTAATCTGATGTAGCTGATTTATGATGTTAACCCCATATTTTTAATAGATCACAGGTATACCTAGCGATCGAGCTCTGTATGTCTTTCTTGCAACTAAGCCAAAAAACCCACAAGTCAGCGTGTGGTAAGAACTGAAAAGTTTACATATAAAGACCAACACGCGTTACATTAGCATAATGGAGTTATTTCTGAATGAGGACACTGACATTAAAGATGACTACAGGTTTTTCAGCTTTGCCATCACAGAAATAATTTGTACTTTAAAGGGTATCTATGATGAAAATCATCTTTTGTAAGCTGTTTGGACAGAACTGTGTGCAGGTACAGTGTGTCCACAGTCATATTGGGGTCATATAAAGACAATAAGTCTCTTTTTTTAAACTCCTGATGTTAAAATAGGATCTAAATCCCTCCCATTTTGAGGCCCACCGCAACGTGATGTAGGAGTTTGGTTTCCCAGCCCACCGAATTGATTGACAACCGCATATGACAGCCGGACGTGCACAAAGCAACTGGGATTAAAATATCTGTTCGGCTTGTGTGATCACCAATCATCATCAAATGTGATCAAGAATGAGTTTTACAAGTTTAAAATGTTTTTAAAACAGTGCATGTTTGTAATGAATTACATCGATTTTATTGTCTTTATCACCACAGCCACGTCAGCACAGTTATAAAAGAAGACTCTTCAATCCCAGTTTGTGGATGTTAAATCAGGTTTCAAGAGTTCACACTTAGCTGATGATTGATTATAAAGTGTGTTTGGCATGCTGTCCTGGGAGAGAGCCCTGAGCTCATAAGATCCTCGAGCCCGGGGCTCCCTCCCGTTTGCAAGGCGAGGGGGGAGTTTGAGCTCAGGTAGATCTTGAGAACTCTCCTGCTGTAGTAGCTAATGAACAGATAGTGATGGCTTATAAGAGATAGATTAGATAGATTTAGATTAGTCAATTAACTTAAGTTGCATGTTTTTGAATGGTGGGAGGAAACCGGGGAAACCGGGAGAAACCCACGTGAGCACAGGGAGAATGTGTTAACTCCACACAGAAACGTCAGCTGGCTTGGTAATGACTAGAACCAGTGA
>CAIGQZ010001336.1:24615115-24639017 GCA_903798205.1 Danio tinwini | reverse complement strand
TATTATTATTATTATTATTATTATTATTATTATTATTATTATTATTAAATGATTTTTGCCTTGTCCTCACATTGCACAATGGCACTTAAAATCATAGTTGTTCAATAACTAAAGAACAAAAAAATCTAAGTTGTTTTATATCGTTGCATAATGTCGGTTTCCAAGCAACTCTCATGAAGGCAGTTTGTAAGTGAACTATAAACAACTAAAATGTCTAAATCTCTCTAATCTGCAATTCATCCATCTCTGGAGGTGAAGAGAGATTGAGTCCACATGTCAGTCTTTTTCTACTTTCCCATGTTTTACTTCAAAGAATTGGCATCGGTTAAAAGAAAAATCTTGTGTTTTTACTGATTAATACTTACTACATGTATTAGCAAAACAACAGCTCAGGGTCTGGTTCTTGTGCAGCTCAGGAAAAAAAATGATCTGGTTGAAAGTACTAGCTATATTGTAAAAAAGTCCATACTTTTTTACCAGATCAGATGCAAAAATGTGGGACTGAATCTAAAAATTGTGTTTGACATTGTGATATTCATTCGCTGTGTTTCCATTCTAAAGCTGGAATGTAGCATAAAATCATTTGTGAATAAAGCACTGTTTCCATCCAAAGAGTCAAAGAGAACAAAATTGTCACTTCTTGATCAACGTGCCAAATATCAAAAAGAAATAAAATACTGCAGTAGGAGACGCCACTGTAAGTCTTTTTTTCTTATATAATAAATCACTTCTATGATAAATTAGACTACTCTTTGGACATACAGTTGAAGTCAGAATTATTAGCCCCCCTTAATTATTATTCTCCCTTTTTTTTCCACCTAATTTCTGTTTAACGGAGAGAAACGGAAACGGATTTTTTTTCAAGACATTTATAAACATAATAGTTTTAATAATTAATTTCTAATTGATTTATTTTAGCTTTGCCATGATAACAGTAAATTAAATTTTACTATAAGACACTTCTATACAGATTAAAGTGACATTTAAAGGCTTAACTAATTAGGTTAACTAGGCAGGTAAGGGTAATTAGGCAAGTTATTGTTTAATAATGGTTTGTTCTGTAGACTATCAAAAAATAAATTAGGTTAAAGAGACTAATAATTTTGACCTTAAAATGTTTTTAACAAATTAATAACTGCTTTTATTCTAGCTGAAATAAAACAAAAAATACTTTCTCTAGAAGAAAAAATATTATCAGACATACTGTGAAAATTTCCTTGCTCTGTTCCCAAACATCATTTGGGAAATATTTAAAAAAGAAAAAAAATTCAAAGAGGGGCTAATAATTCTGACTTCAACTGTAAGTTTACACAACACTGGAATTTTGAAAATGCTTCATTTTATGAAAACCATATCAATATTTTTCCATGTAAACTATAAAATGTGATATTGTGAAAACTGTGACATCAGATTCATGCATATTACGTGTTCAGTCAATAAACACATGTACTCTAACACCAAAACAACAATTTTAAACTACAGGATCATATGTGCACAGACGTGTAGCGTTTCTCTATAAGAGCAATTCCAGCATTATGGATGTGCAGTAATCTCAATCTCAAAACATAAAATCACACAGAAAGTGTATGTTAACATTATATTGAAACATAGCTTATATTTCCCAAAACAATTAACCACAGAGTTATGGGATCAGAAAAATATCTATCTGTAAACATTTTTTACATTTTAAATGAGGAAAATAAACATGCGTTATGGATGTGACACCATCAGAAAGATAATAAAGTCAGCTGAAAGAACTGTTGGTGTCAAAATGACATCTATCGAGGAACTGTATCAACAACGTTGTCTGTTTAGGGCAAATAGCATTTTAAGAGATCCAACCGACCTTGGCCACAGTCTGCTCACGCTCATGCCATCAGGCAGGCATTACATAAGCCTGAGGAGAAAATCTGTGCGGTTTTATGATAGTTTTTATCTTGTCATTATAAGACTTTTGAATAATACCGTATCTTAAATACTGCTGATAGCTAGTATGTAATGATAAATCAATAAATAGTTAAATTAGCACAAAATGTTAATATTAACACTATTATAACAAACTGTGCAATAGTTATTAAAGTATTAATTTATTCCCTTTTGCCATTTTTTTATTGGGTTACATTTTATATACTGTAAATATATTTTTATATATTTATGAAGTTATAAAGCTTCTTTATTATGTTAAGTTTTTATAGTGTTTGATTTTTTTATGTTCTTGGTGAGTCTGATGCAACATATTTTCGTTCTGCATTAGAATTTATTGTGATGTTTTGAATGGCAGTAATAAAGGAAACTGAAACTGAAACCACAAAAATTTGCGAGTTTACAGTATACACCCCCCCCCAACTAGTAGTTAGATCTTAAAAACCACCAACTATTCTTGAATAACTGGTTTGTTAATAATGCAATACTTAATTTAGTAATGAAAAACTAATCATTAACAAAGGATGAAATCACAATTATTTAGCACATGTGCATATCAGTCAAGAATAGAACATTTGTAGCTGTAGTTATAAACTGTTTACTAACATCTATTAATGTAGAGTTATTGCTTAACAGATAATGTATTCACTAATTGTTAATGCTTATTAAATCATTCATAGTGTGTAGTTATTATAAAGTGTCACCGATTAATTTTATTTTATTTTATTTGACATTTTTGCATTTATGAGGAAAAAGCTTTGTTATGGATGTGACACCTCTCCGTTATGGATGTGACAGATGTAAAATTGCCACTTGTGTGACTTTGGTAAATCAAATATAATTGTTTGAAAACACTGATAGACATTTTTGACTATTATTAGAGTACTGTAAAATACAAGCCTATACAAAAAAACTCGGAAAGAGTTTAGCCATTTTGGTGATAATTAATTTTTTGTTATTGCATGGTTGACATTTGCATGGAATTGCTTATAAGTAACACCACCTACTGGCCTGGCATGCAAATTACAGCATTTTTTGTCATTTTCGTGAATTTGTGTAAATGGGGATTGTTTTGCTAACGCTGATATCTATACCTAAAACTTTGCTGTGTGCGTTAAATGTTTGCTGTCCATGTTGAGGTGTAAACATTACATGAATTTGTAGTTGATTATAAATTTAGATTTCCCATCTTCATTCTTTGTTTTTGTTTCTTTACAATAATGAGTCGTAGTTTATATAATTTTTCAATCTAGAATGTTCAACCCTCCTATATATATATAAAAGGGTTAAACATTCTAAACAAACAAATGTTACAATTTGTGCAAATACTGAGTAAATGGAATTGGTTTATTTACTAATATTTCTCTGATATCCCAGCAAGCAATTGTTTTTTTAAAAGACGTCTAAACAGACATTTTGACTAAAACAAGGCTACATCCTACATGGAAAGAAACTATATGACAATTCACAATATATAAAACCTATATGCAGTATCTATGCACATATATGATAATATATACGCTGCATATATACATATATATGCCACATATAGACAAAATTGAGGTGCATATATGTGCATATAAAGGCCATATAGGTCTCCTGTATTGCTTCTTTATATCCACATATAAGTATTATATGTACATACAATTATGTCTCCTATATAGCTCATATCTCACTTTGGCAACTGTCATACATGATGCCTAGCTCATATTTTCTATTATTAGGGCAATAACTAAGAACTAAAAAAAAAAAAAAAGATGTATGTCCTAACACTTGAAATTGGTCTCACATGTAACATTGGCATGTTATGAAAATTTAACTATGGCAAATAAGTGAGAGGAGATGGGAAGAACCTATATAAACAAATGTTTTAATATAGGTTTTGATATAGTTTTTTTTATATATTTGACATAAAATTGGCCGTTTTCCTATATTATATGTACATATATGTATATACAGTTGCAATCAGAATAATTGAACCCCCTTTGAATTTTTTTTCTTTTTTAAATATTTCCCAAATTATGTTTAACAGAACAAGAAAATTTTCACAGTATGTCTGATAATATTTTTTTCTTCTGGAGAAAGTCTTCTTTGTTTTATTTTGGCTAGAATAAAAGCAGTTTTTAATTTTTAAAACCCATTTTAAGGTCAAAATTATTAACCCCTTTAAGCTATTTATTGTTTCCATAGTCTACAGAACAAACCATCATTATACAATAACTTGCCTAATTACCCTAACCTGCCTAGTTAACCTAATTAACCTAGTTAAGCCTTTAAATGTCACTTTAAGCTGTATTGAAGTGTCTTGAAAAATATCTAGTCAAATATTATTTACTGTCATCATGTCAAAGATAAAATAAATCAGTTATTAGAGATGAGTTATTAAAACTATTGTTTAGAAATGTGTTGAAAAAATCTCTCCGTTAAACAGAAATTGGGGGAAAAATAAACAGGGGGGCTAATAAATCAGGGGGTTGAATAATTCTGATTGCAACTGTATATGTACATATAATATAGGAAAACGGCCAATTTTATATATTATTATTATTATATATTAAATATTAAAACATTTAAATATTTAAAAATTATTATGTATTATACATTAAAACATATATGTTTATATAGGTTTTTTCCATGTGGGATTTGGGCTGTGAGTGAAAATCTAATGCCAGTCTAACAATAAACAATACACAGATTAAACAGAGTTCACATGTCATCACCTTTGAATTATAAGGTTCTATCTGCGTTCTGAATGATTTTGAGATATTGAGCTTCAATGTTTTTGCATTCCATAGCAAACAGTATGTGTGTAACATTTGTTTTTTTAAATAAAACATCTTAAAATGTAAACAACTTATAAAAAAATTGCATAATGTAAATAAGTTGTCACTTAATAAGAATATGTCAATAACTCAATTTTGACAAAAATGTCATATAGAACTTTATAATTGTAAGGTGATGATGTGTAGTCATTCATTCCGGTCTATTTGATGACTAGTCTATTTTTGGACTATTGTTAGCCCTCTATTAGGTTTTCAACGAGAGCCCTAAGTTAGCCTTTTTTTTTCCAAACATCTAAGTCTATTGGACATCTTTTACACACAAAAAATGCTTGCTGTAATGTGTCAAATGATAACACAAGTGCGAGGAACTTTGTTTGACCTGTTTTTTGCAATAACACCTAATACAAAAATGCCTAAAGATGACACAAGGACAGCTTTGTATTAACAATACACACACACACACACAAACTAAACTCACCATGCATTTGTTGGGCTTCTCACCAGAATGCACTCTCATGTGAATGAGCAGTTTGTACCGAGCATTAAAGGGCTTGTGTCGTCGAACACATCCTGCCCAAAAGCAGGTAAATTCCTCCCCTTTCCTCTGATCTATGTGGATCTTCTCTATGTGCCTCACCAGTTCTTCTTTCTGCCCATAGGTAGCCCTACAATCCATCCATTTGCAAGGCTGCTGCTCACTTAAATGCCTGTTCATTCCCTGCTCTTTTGTCTGAAAATGGTAAAAGTTAAGATGCTCATTGGAGTCACTGCAGGGATACTGGCAACCTTCTTCCTTGTCTAGAAGCTTCTTGCTACAAAGATGAAATTCAGCAGTTGGTTCTTGCTTAGGAGATTTTGGATACAGGCGTTGCTCTGGAGGCTGTGGTGTGCAACTGTAGAGAAGCTCCTGGGTCTCAGGTGGACCGCAGAGAGCTGAAAGCGATGGAGAAGACAAACACAGCTCCGACATGGAGCCTGAAGAGTGACTGGAGGAAGGGGATGAGAAGGATGGAGAAAAGGCACTGAAAGATGAGGTGGACAGGGAAGAGGAGAATAAGCTAGGGGACAGTGTATCGCCAATGTGCGAAAAGTTATCTCCAGCTGAGAGATTACAGGATGAGTCAGTCCTTATGCCACTGATATATGACAAAATGGCTCTTTCTGTGGAACAGACCAAATCCAGATCATCTGTCGCTATTGATGCAGGAGATTCAGACATCTTCAGGCCTTCCCTATGAATGGTTTGGTTTAAGGAGGACAGGTATTTTTCATTGTTGCCAGACTGTTCAGATTGTGCATTCGCTGGGCTGAGAACAGAAGACCTCATCACATTGCTCCAGCTGCTTCTGTCCCTCTGAATGAATCATAAGACGGCCACAAAATTATTTGAGGGTAGTGCAGGCACTTGCAGTAGAGATACAGCTCTGATTATTCCCAAGGTACCTGGAAAAATGTTTTAAAAGGGTTGAAGGATTTGGACAGTAAATTCAAATGAAAGCTATCAGATGAATGTGTGTTTGCGGGTGACCTCATGAGGAACTGATAGACTGGATTCATCATCTAAATTGTTCCAGAATGCAAATCTCTGTTCTTTCTCCCATCGCTGTTTACTGGAAAAAAGAATAAAAAATAAATAAATAGGCTAATAATTAAAACTATAAATAGTTTCATAATAAAAATTAGAACAATAAAATGAATAAGCCTTTTAGACTTCTCTTCAAAATTGTTACATTATATTATTAATTTTATTCATCAAGCATGCTTGGAATTGCTAAACATTTGACCGTAAAAGACAAATTTCACAACCAAAAATCTATTTTGAATAAAGGCTATTTGGTCAAACTTTCCATTCATCAAATGATCATAAAAACACATCAGGATTGAGAAATATTTACCAAAGATTGACGAAAACATGAGATTACTAAAATAGCTGAATGGGACAAATTGTTTGGGACTTCAAATTAAAATACTAATTCTGTATATAGTGCAGACGAAATTAATGATTGGGACAGGTCCTATTGTCTTCGATCAATTTGTGCTGCTTGTTTCCAGTGTGAAGTAGTGTGTAAAATTTGGTAAGAATCTTCCAGATAAGAAAGATACAGTAAGACACTGTTTATTCACCTCATTTTTTAAACAAGACACAGTTAGATGCAGACTTTTTGGAGAAACTAAAAATAAAAGATGCAGTCCCAACAAAATTCTGTGTAAACAATCCTCAGCAAACATTGTTTTAACCTGTTGCTATTGTTGTGTCGGTTATAAATACTTTGTTAATGAGATTATTTACACATTTGTCAATTTAAATTCAGAGGGTATATACCCTCAAGTCTTAAATGTGGCGAGCCACACAGTAATTTCGTGTTCACACAGGAATGATTTTTTTGTAAGTTCTCAGATCACAGTTGTTTTCACTCTGCATGACTATCTGGGGTAGAATTCTTTGCTGCAGTATTCACACTGCACAATCTGGTGACAGGAGGTTAAACACTTTACCAGGGGTCCTCAACCAGGCTTCTGGAGATCTACCGTCCTGCTGAGTTCAGCTCCAAACCCTGATCAAACACACCTGGAAAAATTAATCAGGACCTGAACAGCACTGGATAATTACAGGCAGGTATGTTTAATATGGGTTGCAACTGAAATCAGCAGGACGGTAGATCTCAAGGAGCAGGGTTGAGCACCCCTGCACTATACTTTACTATAAAAATGACTTTACCATAGGAAGAATCAAAGACATGCATAACCAAACGCACACGGGATGTGATAAATAAATAACATAAAGTCACATGTAAAAATCAGTTTACATGAACTCTGAAAAGTTCTCACACAAATGGTACCTTGTGGTGGTGGGCTTAATCAAGGGTGCTTCTGCCAATTTTTTTCCAAACTTTTCTCTATTTTTTGGTTCAAAAAGACTATGAAGAAGTCTTTCTTTAATATCCTAGACAATTACCTCCTCCCTGAACTCCTCTGCTGACCTGCATCTTGATTTCTCATTATCTGTAGGTTATCACTGATAGGTTTTTCAGTCAGAACTCATTTCACACAGCATGATTTTGAATCACCATCAGGTCCAGATATTTTGCATGCCAAGTATTTCTTTATTTATTCGTTATTTGTTTATTTATTCAAACTGCTTTGATAATTCACTCTGCACAACTGTCACTCATGTGAACGAGCACCGATTTGCAAATCTGTCAGCGAGTGACACCATGCAGTGTGAACTCTGTATAGGAGAACCTCAGATAAAAAAATGTAATTGCAGTTCACGACCCATTTAAAATGTTAGAGATAACAGTTATATTTAACAAATAGTATTTCCCAATGGTACTGATTTAGTTGTATTTATTATCAAACGTGCAATTAGATACTTCCCACAAAAACAAACAAAACTAAAAAAATTTGAATATATTACCACCATATCTCCTCAGAATAAATGTTTTCTGTTTCGCTTACAGAAAAAGTGGTGAGGAATCTAATTTCCTAAATCAAAAATGACTGCATGTGTCAAAATACACACACAAAAAAAACATAATCCTGATAATCCTATTACAGATCCTAATTTAACAATGTATAGACTTGACTCATGCTAATATTGCTCTACTTGTCCATCAAAAGCTGATTTAAGCTATTCACAATAACTGCATCTTCATCTGTTTCCAGTACAGTGATCCTGCCTGGTCTCACATAAAAAAAAATAAAGATAATTTGTCAAATCACTCAAATCAAATCACTTTTATTGTCACATAATCAGCAGTAGATGTGGCTCCAGACAGTGCAAAATACAGCGACATACTCCAAAAAAACTATATATTATTAGCAATAATGACAATATATACGTAAATCACAATAAATACATAAAAAATAAAAAAAAAGCTGTCACAAATATCCTTAGTCTGACAGAAATACCCTTGGTCTGTATAACAAAGTCACTGCTATTGCAATTTTTCTTCTTTTAACAGACCAATTGTTAAGCTTAATTTCAGTCCACTCATGAACTGAAATGTATGACGTAGTGTATTTTGCTTCTCTTTGGGTCTGCAGGTTGTTCAGAGACACTGGCCCTGTAAAGATGAACAGAGGGACATTTGTGCCCCGACAGACTGGTTGAAAGCTCTAGCAATGGAGGGTGTAGAGATTTGGAACCAAAACCAGTCTAATGTAGCACATCCCTCAGCTAATGGGAAGCAGGTGTGGAGCAGTGGGGAAGGGTCTTCATAAGTGCCTTGCGCATCGATCACACTAGAGTCCGGACTTCATGCACACTACACTACACACACATTCACTCCAGTGACGTGCTGCCATGACTGCACTGGCAAGGTGAAGCTAAATGAGTCACGTTGCCACTCTACTAATTGAACTAAATGCATTAAAGGACTCAGAATATGGCAAGCTGTTTTAACATTTAAAGTCCATCTAAATTTAAAAATTTACTAAATTTATTTTGCTAGTGTGTATTTTTATTCTTTAGGTGAACAAATACATCTGTAAAAGTTATTCTACTGATTAAAAAGCTTTGTTTTGTAATTTTCAATCAAAATTTGTCCATTTACTGTAGCGTTTGGGGTGGCGGTGCTTTTCTGATAATGTCAGTTTTACAGCTTCAGCCACAATATTTCTAACCACATTACCATAACTTACCATTAGTTTGCAATGAGAAAATGATGCACAAAAAAGCCCCGCCCTTTATTTAATATTCTGTTTCAGTAGGAAATACATCAATATACTGAAGTAAAAGTCTTGGTAACTTCTGGTTCATGGAGACTTTAAGCTAAAAAAATATATTATTTTTAATTTTATATTTTTCCATGTTATTACTTTTTTTAGCTAATTATTTTATTTAATGCAGTATTATTCATTAACTTCTAATGTTTGTTTCATAAAATAGATACAAGCTTTAATCATTACAGTGGGGATTGAAAGTTTGGGCACCCCAGGTAAAAAAAGAATGTAATAATATGCATAAAGAAAATGGAAAAATCTCCAAAAGGCATCGAATTACAGATTAGACATTTTTATATGTCAAAAAAAATTTTTTCCATCATTTACACTTTCAAAATAACAGTAAACAAAAAAATGGCATCTGCAAAAGTTTGGTCACCCTTCAGAGTTTTTATCAGAGTTTTACTGCCCCCTTTGGCAAGTATCACAGCTTGTAAATGCTTTTTGTAGCCAGCCAAGAGTCTTTTGATTCTTGTTTGTGGTATCTTTGTCCATTAAATAAATATATTATTTTATTGCATTTTAGTAATTTTCCGTAGTTATTATGGTAACACATTAAAATAATGGTCCATTATGCTATTTCATAACAGAAAAAGTTATTTTGCTCAAAATGTTAATCACGATTACTAAAGACGATTATTCTTTTCATAAACTTTTATTCACTTGTGTATCCTTTTTGAAATTCACAGCCACAAATAGATATAAATAACATGAACAGAACATGTTTAGAATGGAGAGGGCTCTCTGCCAAGGGTTTTCTTAGCTGTGGCAAAATAAATAAATAAATGACATTCTTATTTTTAGTACTTATTACTTATGAGATACATTTAATAATTAAATTTGAACTACAGTTGATGCTATCTAATAATTTATTTTACAAACAAACATATTTAGTAATATGCCACAGTGGTTTTCAATTGCTGAATGAGTGGCGAGGAATGTAATAACCTAATCATAATAACTAAATATTTGACAGGATAAAAAACTTGCTATAAAAATATATTTAACATGTGGGATTCATTCAGCAATTGCCACTTTTATTGTAAACATCTTCATGGTTCATGACACAAATCCATCAGTGACCCAGAGAAAATAAAGAAAATCTCTATTACTATTAAAAGCACAGAAGTTACGCCATAGCATGACTAATGGATTGATGCAGTTTAATGGACTTAATAAGATTCACTGAACACACACATCTGCACCTTTTGCACTCGACAAACCTTTTTCTCAAGTGGATGTGCCTCAGCCTCTCTCAATGAAGAAACTGTCCTCTTCAGACCTTACCACAATTTTATATTTTTATTTTATAACTGTTTTATATCTTCATACTTTAACAGTTTCAGGTTTTTCCAAATGCTGGGTGACAAATCACCTCAAGTTGATGCAAGATGAAAATGGCTCCTTCAAACAGCAACTTTGTTGCTGAATGAAATAACCAGCCAATACTTGCCGCCATTATCATAGAAAACTCAATATAGTCTATTGTTCAGATGAGCTGACACTTCTATTCGTGGGCTCTCAAACAATAATACTCTGAAGTTACATAAAAACCGCCTCCCTCATTTCCATGTTACAGACTGAAAAGTAAAATGAAATCCAAGCAAAAATAAATGCATAGGAAAATAAATAAATGCTGTAATAAATAAATAAATAAATATAAAAATAAACAAACATATAAATAAATAAATAAAAAATAAATAATAAAATAACAAAAAAATGGACAAACAAATAAAATCTAAAGCAAAAATACATGCAGAAAATAATAAATGAAGGAAAAAAAACAATTAATTTAGGATTAAACTTAAATAAATTACAGATTAAAACTTTAATTAAATAATTTATTACTTTATTTTTCTATTTTTGTTGTACATTAATTTATATATTTATGCACTTATTTTTTTTTTATTATAATTTTTTTTTGCAGTTTTGGTCCTTTATACACCGAGTTCAAAAGTAAAACAAAATTGATACTATTAGATGAATTTCATAAGCATGAGAAACCCATATGATTTCATTTAAGGATTTTTTTTGTTTGTTTTAATATCACCACAGACTGCCAAACACAGCTCTGTAATCTGACTGGGAAATGAATACTTATTTAGTAATAAATAAACTTGTCTTCATTTCCAGGGCACTTCTATTCATTATAAACACATTATGGTCATATTATGAAATCTGCCATGGTGAGACACTATTTAGAAAAAAAAAGATGCCTTAATGTGTTTGTGTGTGAATTAAGCTGCGTAATGCTGTGGGCCAGACTTGTGGCTGGCATATTTATTGTCTCCAGAATGGGTATGAAAAGGTGACATAAACGAATCTGCTTTGTAACTGAGCTGATTTATAGCTCGCAGCAGGTGTCTGGCAGCTGTTAACCAAGCAGAGGGAAAATATGTAATTAACTGTGATGTTTAGGTTGACAAAGTCTTGTGTCATTTTCAACTCTGCCACTTTCAACAAGCCAGACATCTTTGAAGTGCGTTCAAGCTAAACTAGCAGGACTATCCATCTCTCCTTACTGCTCATAAAATAATGAATGATGAGACACGTGGCCTTGAAAAGGGAAAAATAGTATCGCTAACAAAATGAGCATGTGGTCATATACAGCAGATGCTTTTAGTCAGAGAGACTTACAAATGATGAATGGAAGTACTAGTTTAAGATACAAGGGCCAACAACGATGACAAAAGCCAATAAAATATGACAAATAAAATCGATATAAAAAAAGATTGCTACAGCGAAATATGAAAATTTAAAAGACAGTAATTAGAGGACAGGCCTTTTACTACACTAAAATATTTGGTATTAAAGGGGGTGTTCTGAAATCCTTTGATGACATGACACATTATGAATGTGATGTTATGCATGCTTATGACAACTATTAAGTGTCATTTGCTCAGTTATATCATTTTAAATGCAAAGATGACATTGTTTGTTAAGACAACTTGATATAAACTAATACATCACAACCTGTTTTTGTCTTTGTCATGACAACTTATGTTACAAAATGTGTCATAAATCTGTCATAAACATGATGATTATGAAGCCATTATATCAAGTTTAAATATGTCATGATTTTATAACGGTGTCATTAAAATTATTTTTTTTACCTCGACTACAGTGGTATAAGCTAAACTTGTCATTGAAATCTAATTAAATATTGATGACACTAAATAATTATTTGACAGAGTAATGACAATTTTAATGAGACATTTTAATGACAAATACGGTTTGTTCCACTGAAAAAGTTTATCAGAATAATAATGACACAGTTATAATGGCCTAATGACAATCATGTTTTTGACAGATTTATGACAAGTTTTGTTGCCTTGGTAATGTCAAGTTGTCATGACAAAGACAAAAATATGTTGTGTTTTATTTGTTGTCATAAAGTCATCACTTAATGACAGTTGTTATAAGTATGCATAAGATCTCATTTAGTTTAATGACACTTCACAGTCTTATGAACACCCACTTCAAAGAAAGTGTTACCAAATATTTATATAATTTTTACCTAAACAAGAATGGAGTGAAGTTCAAACTCCTCACTACAACATTCTGTTCTGTCATCCTTTCTAATCTGCACTGCAAAAGATATTGAGTAAATATAAATACTGAATCTGCACATACAGTATACACTGGAGGAGGTAAAAGTAATCCTGGAATTGTGAAATTAATGGTTAATAACATACAAAGAAGTATGAATCTATTTTTTTTATAAATACAGTTCTTGTCGGTCCTGTTCCTTTAATTCGGTATTTACTTCGGTGTTATATTCTCTCTTCTGTTAAAAATACTAGTAAAATGCCATTTTTTAACAACATGCAAGTATTCATTATGTGAAATTACCTACACTGTATGTTTAAACTGATCAAATCCAGACATTATTTTGTTCAATATAAAATATCTGTTACACTTTCTCACCCCTGGAAACAGTCATGATACTCTTGCAAAGCATTAGTTAAACTAAACAGTATTGCTATAAAACTGGATACACAAAATTGGTGCCTACATCGCCAAGTGAGAATGGAAATCACAACTTTGATACGTTAAAAACGCATTATGTAGAAACTGATGTTTATAACATTTATAAATGCTGCAATTGGCATTGGTTATTATAGAACCACAAATCAGAAAAAGTTGGAACAGTAAGAAAAATGCAAATAAAAAACTAAAGTAGTGATTTTGACTTGTAATCATTGCAGACAATACAACAAACATTATTTAATGTGTTCCTCATGAATTTCGTGGATTGCAATTTTGGTTCTTGCAACACATTTCAAAAAAAAGTTGGAACATGAGCAATTTAGGTAGCAATTTATTTCAGTGCGTAAAGGACAAGGGCACAAGCTGAACAAATATGAGCTCCGATCACTCAGGCGGCACTGCATCATGAATCGTCATTCATCTATAAGCGATATCACTACATGGGCTCAGGACTACTTTGGCAAACATTTGACAAGTACCACAATATGAAATTACACCCACAAATGCCAGTTAAAACTGTAGTGTGCTAAAAGGAAGCCCTATATTAACAGTGTCCAAAAGCACTGTTGATGTCTTTGGACTTGGAGACATCTGGCATGGACCATCACACAGTGGAAAGGTGTACTGTGGTCAGATTAATCAGTATTTCATGTATTTTTGGGGAGAAATGGACACTGTATTTTGGACCAAAAAAGAAAAGGATCATCCAGACCAAAAGCCAGGGTCTGTCATGGTCAAGTGCCCTTGGCGAAGGTAACTTGCACTTCTGTGATGCCACCATTAATCCCGAAAAGTACATAGAGATTTTGGAGCACAATATGCTGCCTTCTTTTCCAGGGCATATTTTAACAAGACAATGCAAAACCACATTTTGCACACATTACAAAGGCTGCGTCTGAAACCGCCTACTACTCAGTAGGTACTGCATTTGAATTTAAATGTACTACTCAGCCATTAGAAAAAGTATGTTCTATACAGTATGAATGTAAGAAGTATGAATGGAATTCGGATGTACTACATCCGCCATTTTGTCATGGTCACGTGACCTACCTTCATCAGTTGTGTCGATTCACTCCCATTCATAAATTCTCTCATGGGGCATCATGGGATAGCGCAGCATGCATGAGATGCGCACTTCAGAATCTCGCCGGAAGTAGTAAGTCACCGGGTACTTTTCGCATACTGAGTTTTGAATTCTATGAATTCAGACATACTACTCGGCTCACATACTGATTTTAGCATATTGTATAGCAGGGGTCACCAATCTCGGTCCTGGAGGGCCAGTGTCCCTGCAGTATTTAGCTCCAACTTGCCTCAACACACCTGCCTGGATGTTTCAAGTATACCTAGTAAGACCTTCATTAGCTTGTTCAGGTGTGTTTGATTAGGGTTGGAGCGAAAATCTGCCGGACACCGGCCCTCCAGGAACAAGTTTGGTGACCCTTGCTGTATAGTATGGAAGTATGCGGTTTCTGAGAAAGAGGATACACGTACTTGACTGGCCTGCCAGCAGTCCCAACCTGTCTCCAATTAAGAATGTGTGGAGCTTTTTGAAGTGCAAAATGTGACAATGGGGGTCTTCATGGTCACATTTTGCACTTCAAAAAGTACTGTTGCCCACCTTAAGACTTGTTTGCAGAAAGAATGGGACAAAATACACCTGAAACACTTTTCACTTGGTGTTTTCCGTTCCTAAATGTAGTAGGTGTTGTGAAAAGGAATGGCACATTACAAAGTGGTACATGCTTTACTGTTTCTACTTTGTTTTAAATGTGTTGCAAGAACCAAAATTGGAATGTGTTTATTTTGGAAAAAAACAACAATAAAAATCACGAGGAACAAAATAAATAACGTTTGTTGTATTGCCTGCAATGAAATACAGGTCACAGTAAATACTGTCCATACTGTCCCAACTTTTTTATTGGATTTGGGGTTGTATTAGAGATAATGAACTAACAGCATTTATGGATTGAAAACCTATTGACATGCTTTTTCTATATGGGTCACTTTGGTGTCTACATTATACATGTAAAAAGCAAATTAAAGGCACATATACCTTAATGTTTCAAATATGGGTGACTCCATTTCCATTAATAAAATGTCATTATAGCCATATTGTGGCATATTATTGTTGTTGTTGTTTTTGCATACTGATTAAAGATGTCTGGATATGTGGACTTCTGTCACATTGATAACAAACAAACAATATAAAAAGACCCTGGTGCCTTAGTGGCTGTTATTAAAGTACTGACAGAAGGATGCACCATTGGAGAACTGAATCGACCGCACCGCCACTCCATCAGTCCAAACATTTACAAGCAAGTGCAAATCTGTGAGAAAACTCAGCTGAACTCTGAAGCCAGGAAATTCCACTAAAATGACAGTGGTTGAATCCAAACCACCAGACATGGACATCCAGCTTGTCTGCTGACGATGGAGAATGGACGGACGTACATGGAGCCAATACTTTCACACTGCTCACATCTGCCAATGGACCAGACCAGACCTCTCTAAATTACATGCAGTTAATTGGCTTTGACTCGCATTCCTTATTCCAATAAAACTATTCTGGTTCTGGTCGAGTAAATGTCTGCGATTATGGATTTACAAAAAGATATGGTTTGAGTGAGAACAAACTTGAGATCTGATGAGAAACAAAGAAATCAAACTGATTTAATATAATACAATACACCAGGTGAAATATGAGTTGAAATCAGACAATCATCATATAAATTGAATTAAACGTGAGGCATATTGAGGTAATAAAAACTATTAAATGAGACAAATAAAATGTATGGAGGAGCTTGTCTGTAATTAAACTTATGTTTGAAAATTATAGCTACATTTGACCGAGTGGTAGAATGATGAATCGGAAAAACTCAAACTCATCTGGGCCACTTTTTTTTTTTTTTAAAGTGTTTGTACGCTCAAATTTGAGTGTGTTCGTTTAAATGAACAGGCATATACAAATATTTTACGTGTAGACGGTGTACTGCAACATCTAATAAAAGTGGTGTATGTGAACAGAGCTCATCATAAACAACAAAGATACAGTGAGCAAATGTGTGCAGTGTAGTGAGATGTTTTCTATTAACTGATGTTTTTGCAAGATTAAACATTCTCCAGGCTACACATTTTATTTAATTTATTAATACATATAATCCTAAATAAACTATAAATGAAACCAAAATACATAATCATCTGCTGCTTCTGTAAAAATTAATAAAGGCATTAGCCTTAAAAAAATTTACATCAGTATTTATGTATTTTAAATCACGTTTGAAATACAGAGCAAATTTGAAATGGTTTCTGTGCAACATTCTTATAAATGAGACCCCTGCCCATTGTACAAGCATATTACCCTGCCCTCAAGTAACACTTCAGGTAAGAAAATACATTTTTATGCTTTTGTGGTTAAGCGGTTCCTTTTATCCTGTTATTATTATTATTTTTAGATGTAATGCAAGTATCAGGTGTCCACAGAAGGTGAAGCTTCATTTCCAAATCAAAGACTGTAGCCTAAATTATGCGACTATTTATAAGGAATCATATATAGCTAGTCATATATACATGTCTAATTTGATGCATAAATAATAATAATAATAATAGGGGCATCACAGTGGCACAGTGGATAGCAGTCACCTCACAGCAAGAACGTCACTGGTTCGAGCCTCGGCTGGGTCAATTGACATTTTTTTGTGGAGTTTGCATGTTCTCCCCATGTTCGCCAAGTTAACCAATCAAGTTTTTTTTTGAATTCCTGTAAATTGTAATTGTAAAAATACTGCAATATTTATTTTTTTTTCTCCTCTTCTTTAGTCTTGCTTCTACATTTAAGCCCCACAGCCATATAAAACCTCCTCCTGTGTTTCCAAACCTCAGTTCCTTTAACTTTGCCTAATGTAAATAATTATTTGAAATATGATATGCTTTTCCCAGTGAAGTGAAGGAAGAAAAGTGAATAAAAAGACAAAACTGTGTAAAATACACCACACCAAAAAAAAGTGTTCAAAAGACAGGCATTTTTGGGCTTGTTGCTGTGAAAAGATCCAATGGTCCCCCACAGAGCTCTTGTTGGTCTCAGATCATATTTCCCAACATTCCATAAAAGTTTATGAAATCTTGGTTTTTATGCATGATGGCCCAATATGTGAGGTCGGCTCTTTTTAAACGGTTTAAGCCACAGTCAGCGGGAACGCTAAAGTCCTGTTTTACGGTCCCTGTCAACACGATCGTGATCACATTCAATTAAGTTTAAGAGCGAACCCAAACCACAGCAACACAAATAGCCTGAGTGGAATAATGCTTTCAAGACATTTACATGGACATGAAAATGGATTTGACAGTCACTGCAGTGCTTATTTAAAGACAATTTTTTTAGTATTAAACGACCAACAAATATAACATGTCACTGTAGTGATTTACAACACTGTAACGATACTTGAGTCCCACAAAATCACCACAGAAAAAATCGAGATTTTAAGACCTGTGAAAAGCTGCTAGTCTGCGACAGCTGTAGCTGGATCCATTATGTATGAGGCACAAATATTTTTGTCAGATAAACTTATCACCCAATACAAGTCTCTAAAGTTGTGTTCAATTAAATTATTCTGTTGCCATTTAAGAAAATAGTTTTATTTTAAAAGACAAAGAATAGTACTCCATGTTCTATACATCATACAGGTTCTGTATATAAGAAACATACAAAACTTCTGTTAAATGACATGTTATTATATCACTGCACAGTGCTCATGATTATGTGCCCTATATGGACACTGATATCGATAATTTTGTTTTATGTGCAAAGTCTGCAAACAAAAGTATATTTTCATTGCTTGATAATTACGATTGAACCACCTAAGGCATATGGTCTCAGATTTTACCTAAAATATCTTAGAAAAAATATGAAAAAAGGTCTTAGGGGTTTAAAATCACATGAGGTTGAGTAATACATAATATAAACTTAGTTTTTGGATGAACTAACCCTTTAACTCCCTGGTAATAATTGGTGTTGCAAGCATCATGCTCTTCAATCAAAAAAAAATATATTCAGAAACTCAGAATCATCTTGATATTGGAAAAAACAACAACATTCTTTTGTAGACATTGTTTTGAGTCACTTCACTGTCCAAATGTCCAAGTGAAGAACAGTAATTTTATTATAATTTTTTTGTTACGTAATTTAGTGCAACAGTGTACAAATCATTCTGTTTATGCCCATTTTATATCATGGCTTGTCAATTTAAAGCTCAGTAGATATCCAACAACAAATCAAATCCTAACCTGTAATAAATAAATGTACAGTGAAAGAAAAAAGCCAAGAGGGCAAACTTTACGGCATAAAAATGGCAATTGCATCTACATTTAGTTCTGCTTAAACGGCAACGCATACAGGTGGAAAATAAACTAAACCCTTTTACAAACTGAATGACATTAGAACTTCCGTTCTGAGGTAAAATGATAGCTCAGATTATAATTGTACTGGAATAACCAGCATTATGAATAGAGACCTCGTATTTTCACGTGGAAACCTTAGTTTTCCACTTTTTTCAAACATCTTTCTCAAATATAAACTTAACTGTTCTTCTCTGACTACACTTTAATATTTTACGTTACAATGTTTTACTTATCCTTTAAACTTTCATTTAAAAATTATCTAACAGGTAACAGCTAACGATTTTAACACAAAAACACGACTTTAATTCAATGTATTTGCCAACATGAACAAGAACAAGTATTAAGTTATATAAGAGTTCTTTAAAGAGCACAATTAAAAACAGTCACAAGACTGACCAAAGTGCTGTACACAAGACAAGTCAAAAATTAAAAGACAGAATACAAAACATAGAAGACAAGAGAAACGTCTGAAAAATGTAAAAAAAAAACAAAAAAAAACATTTGCAGTAGAAAGAACTATTAAAATAATATTAAAAAGCCAAGCTAAAAAGGTACATTTTAAGATGAGATTTAAATATAATGATGGAGCCATCCGATAGGGGCAATGTGTTCCACAACAGAGGACCCGCCACAGAGAAAGCTCGTAAAGCTTTTCTATGTAACGTTACTATCACTGCAATGAACGAACATGACAAATGTAAAAAAATAATAATAAAAAAAATCCTCTTGCTGGTGATCTCTGTTCTAAACCACATTATCACAATGCTGGATCAAAAAAAAAATATATATATATATATAAATATATATATTTTTTTTATAGTATGATACAAAGAAAAATATCATACTTAACGGTTACTAATTGTTTTTAATTTTTGTCGAAAAATTATTAAAATGGTTTCCCTTACATTTATACGACAAATATAGATGTCTGATACCGAGGTAGCACAACAAATAGGTTACGAGTTCAGACATATATAATAATCCGTGGTAAACGCTCATTATAAACTCACCCGTTGTTTGGAGCACCGTTGGTCCACTGGTGTAACTTGGAAACAACACTGGAGTAACTCATCCATCCTTCAGTCCTCCTCAGCGTGAAGAAGACCAAACCCATAATCCAACAACTGCTCCATCTCTTCCTCTTAAAAACCGACAGTGGAACATAACCGCCTTCTCTTGTAAACCGGTAAGGTTGATGTACTAACGTTAGTGAATAAACAGTGACGCGCGCTCGTCATCAGTCGAATGATATTAGCGTTGAACTCGATATAAAAAGTGTAACGTCACGCATTAAATGGGCCATTTAGACTGCTGTCGACTGGATGGACATTTTACGAACTGCAGGACGAAGCTAAAAGTCTCTAAAATATTTTATGCTTTCCCAATAAAGTAAAAAATAACTAGTACACTGAATTTATATTAAAGCCATGTTAGAAAGCAAACAGCGACATCTGTCGTAAATAATAGGAATTGTACACTGGGCACCTTATGTATTTGCAAACGTTTGCTTGACATTTACAAGTTTATTAAAGTGTATTAAAGTATCTGATCATTTAAAATTTAATATTGACAAAATAACCCAATTGATACTCTTTTGGCAAAAATATTCAAAATACATTCATATTTGCATTTTGCAACCAGATTAACAAACAGATGATATTGGAAATAAAGATCTAAGTAACTATGAAAATGTACAGTCCAAACAGAATACCTATACAAACATCACAAATACAAAACAAAGATGAACAATTAACGATGGATGATGAAAAGTGGAAAAAAAAGTGTTCTTCTTTTTTTATGGGATCATAAAATTTAAATATAACAAAAATGAAGACACTATTTTCACATCATCTCAATCCCCATCATGCCTTTGAAGCCCACCAGACTTAAAGACAAACAAAAATTCCCAGATTGTGGAATTGTGTACAAAAGATGTAAAAGTTAAATAGAACGTGAAAGGAAATTAAATGGGAAATACAGAGCATCACGTGAATGTAAAGTTGAACACTTTTGTAAGGCTTTGAGTGATGTACAGTGCCAAAATCCCATTAATCAGACCTTTGAGTGAATCATGTTGTCTTTGCATCCTCTCTCTCACATACACACACACACAAACACGCACACACACACGTCTGAAATGAAGATGCTGTGTTGCTCTATTCCTTGAATTCCAAGAACTGCTGAAGCCTTTTTCTGTGTTCTGTTGAAATATTCACAGCACTGTAGTAAAAAAAAATAAAAAAAAATAAAAAACAGCAAGTAAGATTGGGCATAAAGTTCCGAGCATCCTATTTCATAACTCAACAGTGAATGTTTAAGTAAATATATTTAAAGAAATTTGAAATGTTTTTTACTACAAAAGACAGAGACTTACTTCAAGTGTTCCCCAAAAGTGGTAGTAATCTTGTAGATGGCTGTCTTTAGTGCAGCTCTCAGTGCAAACCTTAGAGTTTTGTAAGTGGAGTCACCCATGCTGCAGACGGTCCTCGTTGGTTTGCTGGAGGCATGAGGCAGCTTGAAGTGTCTGTCAACAGCCTATGATTAATAACATAGGATAACTGATGAGTGTGTCTGTGTAAACCATACAGTCATTGGTTTAAACTCAGTCTCAGTTTTAACACCTTAAATAAATGCGTTTCAACTAATTTTTGGAGAATTATAAAAAAAAAGGCCATATATATTTAGATTGTTCATTAAATACAACAAAAAAATAAAATGACCAAATAGTGTTGTTAGAAAACTAATATAAAAGAAAAATATGGATTACAATGTTTTAATACTTACAAAATAACCTACAAAATGATTTAAGGAAAATCAAATGAATAAACATGGTTTATAATAATTAAATCAGTGAACAAATAAGTGTACAAAACAAACAAAAAAGTAATCATTTAATTTATACTTTCAAATAATATTTTAGATTGATTCATACCACTCATTTACACAGTATTGACCTTATTCTTCATGTACGAGTGAGAGCAGCCATTAGAATCTTTTTAGCTCCAGTCTCATTCACTTCCGTTGATTGCCAGATGTTAAAATCTAATGCTGCTTGATGTGGCAAACTGATATTTTCTGATTACGTTATTCTACTTTTTTATACAGTCATGAACACACTTGTTTGTAGAGCAAGTAGTTTGACCATTTTCTGCAGTTTTATTCCAAGTCGCACATCCACGTTGCAGAATAAGGTCAATAAACAGGGTCTTTATACATGAAACTGTAGATGATTTTTATCCATTTCAGGATGGTGGTCCTATGTACAAGAATGACCATATTTGGGGGTTTGTAGCAGCTAAAAGATTGAAGACCCCTGCTTTAACATTCTATAAAATAACCCCTATTTTACCTCCAGCAAGACTACCAAGCTGCTGAGAATGCTGGGTAATGTTGTCTGCACCACTCCAAACTGATCCTCTGAGAAAGAGGCTGCCACCAGATAAGATAGTCCTATAAAAATAATACATATAACAATTAAATAAAAACAATAATAAATCAAAGATAAGAATGCAAGATGGCATCTGTTAAAATTGTATCACTACTTTCTAACCTTGGAGAGCCCAGATATGAGCCTGGCTGTCAGCAAACAGAGCTTGGCTTGAGGCTTCAGGAAGCTGTTCAATTGAAACGATTGATTATGAAAAGAAGCATGATTCAGAAACGTTTCAAATTTCAGGGATCTTAAATAAATATTCAAATAAATGTGTTTTGATTCTACAAACACAACTTGATGATTTCTGTCCATATTCAGACAGAAATCATTTATTATGGGGTAAAATCTACATGGTTCTTTAGTGATGAAATGCATTCTGATGATTTAATATGTTTAAAATCTTTTGGTGTAAACACTGCTAATAGAAACTATGATATACTTTGCTAAGCTTTGGGAGTGTCATCCGCATATAAATGCAATAATTATTGAAAACCATAATAGACAAAACCAAAAATATCATGTCAAACAGATGTAGATTAATGCTAGCGCACCCTCAATTTCAGATTTTCTCATATGACTGAGTCATGTGCGCTGTCCTTCATTAATGCCCCAATATCAAGCAATCAAGGTCTAAATAGGACTCTGACACATTATCCTACTTATACTTTCACTTGCGACTTATAAGCCACTTTTAATAATAATGAAACGAATGAGCTTTTGCCTTATCCCACTCCATTTCGAACTGGCTAAATTCAATTGTTATTTTAAGTGTATATGCATAAGTAAACATTTTTGTTGATAATGATGAAATGTATTTTTGAACAATTGTTTATATGAAAGTGTATGATATTCTGTTCAAAATAAATTAATCAAAATAAACATCAAGTAAGCAAAAGCATTTAAAGTGTACAGATTTAAATTGGTTTGTTTAAAGTTTTACAATCAGTTTCACAATATACTTTTGCCAAAGTTTCCTGTTCTGAATGCAGTTATAATTTAGATGTGCGAAGGGAACTAAAATACACATTTAAAACCTGCAGATATAATTAGAGCTAACCTCTTCTACATTAAGGTAGAAGGCAATTTAACAAACACAGTTGTGATGAAATGAGACTTATTTTCCAGAAACTCAGTACAGAGACACACTAAAAGGTTCAAAAATTAAGTCCTTCACCTGACAGCCCAGGAACAGAAGATATTACATAGAACTACAGCTCATAATACAGATTAGGGATGCACTGAAAAAGAATTATTACTTGGGAATTGGTTAGATATTTTTTATATTACATTTGATTCTGTTAAAAAATATTTAGGGTCACATTTGTTGTAATAATTATAATAAAAAAGTGAGCTTGTTTAGCAATTTATATAGATAAAGTTAATTATGAATATAAGACTATGAATTAGCTATTTTTACATATTAATTTATAGCTTTATATTCATAATCAAGCTTGTTAATATAAATTCGCTAAACAATGTCACTGATTTTGTTTTTGTTAAAATTACATAATGAAATGCAATATTAGAATTGTTACATACAGTATGCATTTTCGGTTTTTGACCTAATCCAATTAGAGTTTTTTGGATTTGGTCCAGAATTTATGATTCAGTGCATGCCTAATACAGACCCAGTTTATCCACAGTTTTTATA
>CAIGQZ010001336.1:24592145-24615015 GCA_903798205.1 Danio tinwini | reverse complement strand
ATATATATATCATAACACACTGCAACAAAAGACTGATTTGTTTTATAAAGTAAAAAGTAATTTTGTCATTTCTTTTATTAACTTAATACTGTGTGTAAACTGGGTAATTATTACATAACACTACCATCTAGTTACATGTTAGTGGTTGTTGGTGCTAATTTAATCATGCAGACACATGCATTAATGATTTGTGTAACTAAAAATCTGTCATTGAAGCAACATGTGGCCGCAGAACAGATCCTTCATTCAGATAATGCATGCTTAACCTTACCTTGTTAAATAAATACACTATCAGCACCCGCTTTGCCAAAAAGCTTTTAACCTGAGCAAAACAATGGAGAGTATGACAGGAACATGAGTTAACAGGTGTCTTCAAGTCATGTAATGCTATCACACTGAAATGTGAACTGGCTTTCTTCCCCAGCAACCGAACTGGACACTCAAAAAAAGCTTGTCTGTTTCAGTTCCTATGGATACACATGCTTGGAAACCAAGAAAAGCCTATGAAATAATAAAGGCTTCATGTTTAGATGGAGATTTTACCTGCTCTTTCCTGTTCTGCAGCCACTGGGCCAGAAAGCTGGGCTTCTGATTGGCTACTGGAGGACTGGGAGCAGTGGCAGGGGAAGCAGGAGGACTGCCATTGCTTTGGGATTCTGAATGATAGTAAAGAAACATGTTAGATTACATTACGTGAGAGAGGTATTGCTTAAAGGTGTGTACATTTATTTGGGCTGCTGACAGTAATTAGAAGAAAAACTTAACTTGAATAGCACTTAAATGCATAACAATACTAATAAATATTGCATTTGATTATGATGAATAGTAATTGGCAATGATTCAAAACCTTTTTTCTACTTTAATGTAGTTCCATATAAATAAATCAAAAATTTTCAAACAATAAATTTTACTACAATGTCAAAAATGCAGGGTTCCACACAATTCATTCATGTTATTCCAAAACAAATCGATTAAGTTAACTTAACACATTTAAGTGGATTGGACATAAAACAAATAAGTTGTCCCAAAAAAAATCCAAGAATAGTGCAGTTCATTTTACTCATTTTACAAAGTAGTTTGAACAAGCAGTAAAATGAGTGCACTACACTAATACAATTTCTTTAATAAAATACCTCATAAACGAAACAAAGGCTGCATTAATTACTTTCTATTTGTAATTTATATTTTTATTTATTATTATAACAAGAATAAAATAGAAACAGTTTTAATACTCAATTAGCGTGCATTATTTTATAGTTTAATAAGTTTCACAGTCAGAAAATGAACAATGCACATGTCTAACATCAACAATGTATTCTATTATTAATTTTCCTATGAATAATTGTATTTGTGACAAATTAAAATATCTTTTAAAGGCACAAATTAAAGTGAAATTCATTCTTTTTTCATTGATTTTAAAAAGAAAACTTAAACAGATATTACTTTTTTTTTTCTTATATATTGCCATCTTTTTGTTCTGCAAATGCAAGCACTTGGCTCTCTTCGATTCGGTTCAGTTCGGCTTGGGGTGCATTTCCACTGCAGTCTGGATATCTTCTCCTACCACAATGCTGCCATTTCTGGTTTCTTTCTTTTCTTGTGTTATAAAAGCTGTTTAGTTATGCAAATCGACAATACAGCAGTGGCTGCTGCTGACTATTTAAATATAGTGGGTTTAGAGTATCATGTCACAAAAATCCAATTATGCTGATAGTGATGATTCTATCAGACCAATCAGTGATCAGCAGTGTGTATACATGACATGTTGGTAATGTTATGGCTCATTTGGAAAAAAATAAAGTAGTTAAAAAATATATAATAAATAAAGTAAATCACACTTGTTTGTAGTATCAGATACTAGGTAAAGAGCGTAGTGGAATAGCCCCCTAATGTGAGCCTTTCCAAACCAGGCTACACCATACCATGTGCTGGAATAGTGCCTTAAACTGTTACTGAAAGCTTCTGGCTCACCTGTGGAGGCACTCCAGAGTTTGGGGCCTCTCCTCATGATGTGTGGACTTTGCACGGTCCCAAACCAGGGAGACTGAGGATCCTGTGGGCCAACCAGACGTCGAATAGCAGGGGAGCAAAAAGGGCTGTCAACATCTGGAGTGAAAGGAGCAGTCAGAGAGCTGTGCATGCCCCCAACTGATGACTTAAACACTGAACCAGGGGTCCTTAGAGGAACAGTGGGTCGAGGAGTCTCAGGAACATCCTCCATTCCAGACAACACTACAGAAGAAAAAAAGCCAAATAAATAAATCAAATCACCCTCTAGTTCGTCACTGAGGGCAGTGCAGGATAATGAGCAGATTGTCGGAGGTTATATAAGATTTCTTGCCTGAGCTGCTGGAAGAGGCTGATCTGGTGTCACTGCTAGCAGACTGAGACTTGATTCTGCCATTAGAGGCCACTGCGTCCTGATGAGCCACCAGTCTTTGGGTCAAATCCCTCAGCAAGCACAGACATTCCCCGCTGATGGCATTCCAGTTATGAGGGTGACCACCTACACAAACAGGTTGCATAAGTTTACCAGTGACATAAAATAAATTTACAGTTAAGAGTTTTGTTTTTAGAAAAGGTTTTAGTTTGCACCTGGCTGACTCAGACTGAAAACCTCCTGTCTTCGTGAGGGAGAATGCTGTGAAAGCAAAGCCAGGTCTTGCAGAGCCAAAAACTGTGAGATAAAAAGCCATAAACTGGTAAACAAGAATATAAATCATCTGTAAACAAGCCTCAGGTATTAACCAACACATTTACATTTCATAGATTACACAGGTGCATAAATCATCCCACGTTTAAACTGCATTTTTTGTATTGATGTATAATTACATGAAACAATATTTACAAACATTTTTAACAGTATTATAGTTAGTTCAGATATAATCTTGTAAATTTAATGGTATACTAAACATTTTTGGTTTCTTTTATAAATGTTAAAACCTTATTTATCAATTTATTAAACTGAATATATATATATATATTTTTTTTTTAAAAAGTACAAAAACTGTAATCACAGTAAACAACAAATATTATAAATGGCAAGGCTGTATAAACCATAGACCATTTCAATAATAAGGTGATATTATTGGACCATAAACATTTCCTGCTTGTTGCCAAAACTGTTTCATAACTGTAACGAGGCAATTCAATCATATCTTAACTTTAAAACTGCTGTCATGACATTATTTGTCAATATGTGGAACTTTTTGCACTGTTGGAAGCTATGGAAATTAATGTAAAACAGGAATACGTTAATAAAAAATGGTCTATAGTTGGGCACGGCACTGCTCAGCTGTCTTTGCATTTCCACTGCCGTTTTGTACCAATTACAGTTGCTGTGCCATCTATAGACCATTTTAATGTGGTCTTGTCATTGGCCCATGAACATTTCCTGCTTGTTATCAAACTATTTTATAACTGTAACGATCTTTTTGGATTCTCAGAAACTATAGAAATTAAAAATGTAAAACAGAAAATACGTTGGGACCATTTTTATTGTTTACATCCCTCAAAATGGTCTATACTATTGTGACTGAAAAAATGTAATTCCATGCATTCCCATTCAGCTCTTTTTGGATCCGCTCCTCGGCTCCCAACAAAAACAATGTCTGGACCTCTTCTCCTGACCATGATGCTGCCATATCAGGCGTCTTTTCTTGTGGTGGTATAAAAACTGTTTATGCATGCAAATCAACCATACAGCAGTGGCTGCTTCTGACTACTTCAATATAGCAGGTTTAGCATCGCATGTTGCAAATCCAATGATGTATGTAGCAACGATGCTCTCAAATCAATGATCAGCTGTGTGTATTCTAGGCATGGGCTGGTATAAGTTTCTGACGGTAAGATAACCTTGGATAAAAAACTGCTCTAAAACAAGTTCTTTTTAAATGTCTGGATAAAAAAAATACTTGTTCTCCATTGAACACAATATAGTTTATTTTAGGAAACATTTATAATATTTTGGAGCAGTGAACATTACAAGCTAAATAATTAAAATAAATCATTGTCCTCTGCTGTCTTCATTAGTTTCAAAAACACCGATTTCTTAACCAAACATAAAAAACTATTTTACATATACCTTAGGAACAGTATAACAAAAAAAAAATTGCGGTTTTAAAACCTTGACTTTTCCAAACCGCTGTAAACCTTAAAACCGGTTATCGTCCCATGCCTAGTGTATACATCACCTTTTTGGTAACGCTACAGCTAATTTGGAACTTCACCTGAGGTAGTACTAAAAACAGCACCAGGTTACAGAATGCAGTGGAAAACCCATACCCAACAGAACTGTGATGTACCATGCAGAGGAAAAGTGCTTTTACTTAAAGTGAAATTGATGCTTTTTTCATAGATTTTTAAATAAAAACTGAAGCATTTTTCCTTCTTATTTATTGCCATCTTTATTTTCTGCAAATGAGGAAGCACTTGGCTCGCTTCGGTTCGGTTTAGTTTGGCTTGGGTTGCATTTCCACTGCAGTCTGGATATCTTCTACCACAACGCTGCCATTCAGATTTCTTTTTTCTTGTGTTATAAAAGTGGTTTATTTATGCGAACCAACAATACAGCAGTGGCTGCTGCTGAGGTTAGGCATGGGCCGGTATAAGATTATGACGGTGTGATAACCTTGGGTAAAAATATCACAGTTTCACAGTATTGTGCTCTAAAATATATTATTTTTATTCTTTCGTACACTATAGAAGCAAGTTTGCTTTTGCATTATATAGATCACATTAGAAACTAAACTGCAGCATCTTTCAAATGATAAAAAAGAATGTAACTAATATTCCAGAAATTATGGAGTCAAATCAGCAAAATTATTTCCATTAATTCACAATTTGGAAACCATGTCTTTCTGAAAAGGTAATGCAAATTAATGGAAGTAATGGAAATTGTATAATAACTGTGTAATACAATTGTATAATAATTGTACTGTAAATAAATTGGTTTTCTTTTTTAAAAAAAATAAAAAGAAACAGACTAACCTTCATGACTAGTGTGCTCTTTTCAGCCACAACTTTAGGCAGACACTGTTCTGCATCCTCAGAAAATGTGGATTGCACTGGAAAACTGTAGACCTGAAAATGCACAACAAGCATAAGTACAGTTTTCAAAATGAACTACAGTAAAGTACAATGCTCTGAAAAAGCACAATATTAAACCTCCACACATTCACGTACCTCAGTGGCATAAATCCTGAAGAGAAGCACCGTGAGGTACCAGGTGAAGTACAGGAACGTGCCACTGATAGACAGGTGGAAGAGGAGAGAGAAGTCTAGAAGTCCAGTCAGTGAGTCCAGTGGTTGTAAAGAACTGTAAAGTAGCAAAAAACAGATATATAAATGCATGTTAATCTCCATTTGTTTGTTAATATAGCACATATCCCAGTTTTGATATACTGAGGCTCTACATCTGACCTGTCTATTTGTAGATTAAGTGTGCTGGAGATCCAGGTCTTGGGAACATACCCTAAGAAAAGTAAACCGACATTAAAGAGAATCTACTATAGAGATGAATTAACTTGAAATGGAAAAGCTCTTATTCAACTTACCAAAAAAGAAATAAAGAGCAGCAAAATTCCTGGTTGAATATAAAGACTGAATAACACTGCACTTCAGCAGCATTGGCAGACAGCCCTTGAACTGCGGGTATTTGTATTGCTTCACAAACAATGTGGGATGGAGAAAGAAGATTTACATTGTTAACTCATTAACAAGAATAAATGTAGATCTTTATAATTTATTACTATTAAGGACTAATCGAATATTAGATATTATATTTAATAGAATAAATTATCTATAATAGAATTGTCAAACACTATACAGTATGACTAGTAGATGATTAATACATTGCAAGCACAGATACATCAGCATTTTAATTTGAACAATTGTTTAAACTAGAGCTGGGATGATAAACAATATTATATCAAATCGAGATGAAATGTCAATAACAATGATAAGGTCTGGACTTTTTTTACTCTCTATTGATCTTCTAGCCAATCCCACATAAGAAATGCGCAACAAAGTAAATCTAAAAATGTTTTAATATTAGAGATGTACCAAATTTTTTGCCACAAAAAATGTAATCAACCGAAAATGTTAAACCATTTAAGGCATCCTCTAATTTTTGTGGCTTTAGTCATTGTTGAGGTGCTCTTTTAAATCTGGAAGCATTAACAATTTATATCAGAAAATATATAGTTATCGTTTAAAATAGAAAATAATTATTGAGTTTTCATTTTTGCCATATTGCCCAGCCCTACTTTAAATTACTATATTTTAAGTCATAATATTTAAAATTGTAATTACCGGGATTGGCTAAAGATTTTGCTGCTTGGTCAATAAATAATTCCTGTTCTTATATAAACTATTGGTACAAATATTAAAGTACATAGTCATTGCTTACTATCTTTTAACAAAACAGTGTGATAACATGCATTTTGAAGATAAAAAAAATCTATCATAATTATTATAAACATATTAACCAACCACCAAACAATAATAACAAACAACAATAACAAATGAGTCAAATACTTACTTGTATGGGTTGAAAGGAAACATAGTACATGTTTTTAACAACTCCCAAAAAACTATGACTGTATCCCATGAAGGCCCCAGCAAGAAGAAGAAACAGATGATACTCATTCAGACAGGTCAGCACGTCACCGCTACAGAAAATAAACAGCATTCATTATTAACATATTCTTATTAAAAAAAAAAAAAAAAAGTCACAAAGTGCAACAAATTAAACACCAAACTGCAGACGGAGAACCCATTTCATTTGCATTGTAGAAGTGCACTTGGCCTATTTAAGACTGACCTCTGGGCAATTTTGAGATAGGATTACAGTCTCAATTAAAACAATTTAAGATAACTACATGCATTTCAATCTCTTTGGTTTGCCGACAAATAATTTAACGAACGCAATTATTGAAAGACAATCTTCTAGACATGCTGTATGTGGGACAAGCAGAATCAGGTCAAAACCCACCTCTTGCTTTGCATGCAGGGAGTTCCAAGAGTGCTATAACGTCCGCCAATGATGACAGAAGCACACCACATTACCAGCATGCCCATGGAGGAGTAGACCAAAGAATGGACACACTGAAGCGGGTGGAGCACTGTCCCCAGAAGAGCCACACGCGAGCATGGAATTGAGGGAACCACTTGAGGGAGAGGGGGGGGGAGAATAAAATGCTTGTTTATAAAAATAAAAAAATAAGTAAAATAAATTATCAGTATTGAAATACAATACTTGCAAACCTAAAAGTAAAGACAAATCAAGGTAATTTACTCACGTGTGTAAAACTCCAGGTTGAAAAAGCCAGTGATCAGAACCACGGCACACAGCACCATCAGGGAAAAGATGGTGCTGGAGGCCGTAAGCAGATTTGTGCAATCTGAAAGCAAGTTTTGAGATGCTGAATAGTGTCATAAAACAGCCTACAGATTCATATGCATGTGAATTTCCTCAATTATCAGCCTGATAACAAAACTTTAGTGAAAATAGGCCTGTTACAAGAATCAATATATCGACTTATCTCACAACACAGGGACACCATATATTACCCATACTTATCAACATTTAAGCTGATTGTACAGCCTCTGTCATCTCATACGATCTCTATTGAAGGTGTCAGTGTCAATATGGTTAAAAAAAATATTTAGGTGCCTAACAACTGAAAACAGATCTGGTAGAGGATGCCTCGGTTTAAAAGTCTAAATTGACTTTATTAAACATGTCACTGGATACTTTGCACTTTTTGCTAAATGTTTTATTTGTTTAGGATATACAAGTTTTCAAATTGTAATTTCCAATGCCTAATTATTAAAGTTTCTATAATTATATTAAATATTCTTAAGAAATAAATGTTATCTGTTCGTTGTTAGTCTACTTCCATTATGATGCTATTATGTTAATACTTGCATTATATGGGTGGCTTCAATTGATTTTAAAAGGACAATTATATTGTTCGTCGCAATAAATTGTGGCGCAATATATCATACAACAAATGTTTTGCTATTGTGACAGGCCTAACTGAAAAGCTGTTACACATAATCTGTGACATTTTTTTAAATCTTTTAGATAATTACATTTTTTAGCATAATAATGTCCAAATTACGGTGTAATTTGTAATGTTTGATAAGAACCATAAAATACATTTTTATACATAGGATTGAAGCAATTAAACTTTACTTGATTATAAAAACGATTACAAAAAAATGTATGTTTTAACCAAATCGTCTGGTAAAAATAAATACATTTCATTGATATAAAGTACAAGAAGGTTATAAAACAACCAGATATTTGCCAATCTGAATATATATTTTTAAACTCACTCGCTGAGTTCAAAACTTTTTTTTTTATCAGTAGATATTTTCCTATATTAGCCATAAACCCATATCAAATGTTTACATATTAATTTTTAAAGATTCCACCCTACTTCAATGTCATTTAAATAAATACAAACATAAAATGTCATTAATATTTCATACAGACATCGCTTTTGCAATTTTGCAATGATGTCATAGAGACGCATATTGGGTTCCTCCAAGAATCTTTCAGTAATCAGTTTTTTTATTCTTATGGTGAAAAACAAAATAAGCTTTTATTTAGTGGTTATTTCGATATTACAAGTTCTTCATTGAACCATCAATGCCATTACACAACCTTTATTTTTGAGAGTGCATTTCAGAGCACAACGCATTTTGTGTAACGTGCTTTGCGGTCAGATCTTCTGCTTTTATAAATAATGAATTCACATATCAAATCTCAGTATCAGTAACCACATGCAATCATGCGTTTTGTTAGACACTCTTGATCTTTTCCTCACCTGAAATCCATTGTATGGGGTGAAACAGACTGAATCTACTTAAGAGCACAAAGACTGCAGTTGTGATGGGCAGGAGAAGCACTGACCATGCTATACTCGCCACCGCCCTCCAGATCACAACCTAAAAAATAAATAAATAAATAAACATATAAAATACGATGGGACTTGTCTCTGGTAACGTGCATTAGTATTTTGATAAAGCTTTGCTTGTCAGCTGCTTTCAAACACAATCTGCTTCTGTGGTTATGACTTTTTAAAAAATGTACTCTAATTTTGAACAAATTACTAATATTTAATACACAATCAATTTACCAGAAACAAACTATAAGTTACACAGTACACAGTGATGATGCCCAGAAGTCTGCCACTAAACTTGTAAACTTCCTAACGCCAGTTGGTTACCGTGGAGTTCTTTAAATACTGTTTATATTTAGCCAGTCCTTACCTTTCGTATAAACCAGCAATTCTGTTTTATCGAAAACATTTTGACATGCTCGTTTCAGTTCTGTATCACCAGTGTAAAATCCATAATCAACATGGCAAAAGTGAGAGCAGTACCCGCGCCACACATTCGAAGGACCTCATAAGGACCACGGGGAGGGCGTCCGACTTATTGCCTGAGTAAAATCACACTTCAGGTATAGATTATATTTTTAAAAATGTACATCGTTTTGATTATTTTGTAAAAAAATAAAAATAAAAATGGAAACCGATACTAAACTGTTAATATTCACCGAAATAACTGATATGTTCTGAATAATAAAAATACAACAAATCATACAGGTTTGGAAGGACATGAAGATGAATAACTATTTCTGAATGTACAAATGTGGATGAATTATGCCTTTAAAGCAGTGGTTCTCAACTTTTTTTACTTCAAAGAACTCTTTTTTTTTTGTTTACAGAAATATTTGTTCTTTGCCAAATTTCAATCCGATCAAATCAAATTAACCCAATACTTTGCAATGTGTTAGTGGATTAAAATTTGTCACATTTTAAATAATTTTAAAGAGACAGCTCATCTTGAAATGAAAAATTACTCATGACTAATTTATAAATTTCTTTCTTATTTTGAACACAACACAATAAGGGAATTCATAGTATTTGAAAGTCATGCTTTGAAAGTCAATGGATGTTGCTTTCCAACATTCTTTAAAAATTATTATTTTGTTTTCAACAGAAGAAACTCAAAATATGTTTGGAAAAAAATGGAGGGTGAGTAAATGAAGACAGTTTTAATTATTTCTGTTAATTGTTCCTTTAAGTCATCTTGACACCCCTTGGATGTTTATTGAAAACCACTGCTTTAGAAAAGATCCAGAAAAGCAAAGTTTATAGCTGTAATTTTTCTTGAACTGGCTAATACTGAAGCATATCTATGACCATTAACAAAAATAAATCAGTAAACTGTATGAATTATGAAATTAAATGTAATTAAAAAGAGAAAAGCTAGATAAAATGTATAAATTACATTTGCATTTAATGTTAAACAGTAATTCAATGTACACATTGTTTACATTAAGCAGTTTAAAAACGGTGAGCCAATTGCAGAAGAACAAATAACGGAGACAGACAGTAACAGTCTTAACATGTTTGGATCCGTTTTTGTTATTTAAACATTAAAGGTATAATTCACCCAAAAAAGTAAAAACTCACTATTCACACACCCTCAACTGATTCTAAACCTTTATGAGTTCTTTTCTGTAGGAAAAATGAGATGTTTTGAAGCTAGCTGTAAACCATAACCTATTTCCATAGTATAAAAAACAAAACGGGCTACTATGGAAGTCAATGGTTACAGGTTTCCAGCTTTTTGTAATAACAGATTTTTTTGTTCGACAGAAACTCAATAATAATAAACATGATAATAATAATAATAATATAATAATAAATTAGATTTATTTAGTATAGATTAGAAAATAAAGGTTCTTAATTAGAAACAAATCTAGAGAAGGGTGAGTAAATTGACACATTTTTTTTTTTCATTTTTGGATGAATCCCTTTAATTAAAGAGTCTAAAAATAAAATTAAAAAACAATATAATAGGCTAAATTCAAAGTATTCCCAGTCATTCAGCAGCCAAGCGATGCGCAGAGACAAAAGTTTGCATATTCAGTAGGCACAATAATAATGGTCAGCTGTGTATTCCTTTGCTTCATCGGTGTGTGCCGTTTGCTAAAGTGATGTTGCGTCTCTCCAGGCTGGTTCTGCTTTTATCGAGGTCTCGGCGGTTCTTGGTCTCGAAGGCGTTCGTGGGTAAAATCTGAGCTGAGCTGATGGACATCTCCGTCTGGACACCTTTGTGCACCACGGGCTTCTGTCCGGGTCTCTGTGGGATGGCGGGCAGTGAGAGCTGCTCCCGCTGAGCCTTCTTGTCCTCCCAGAGCTTGAGGAGCCGCCGCTGGTTGTTAGTCATGTCCTTCAGATTCTGTTGCAGGGACTGGACCTGGTCCTCCAGGAGAGTTTTGGAGGTGACTGTGTTCGCCAGCTCAGATGTGAGCTCGTCAATGGTCAAACTTAATTTCCCCGCTTTCTCGACCAGCGAATTGCACTCGATCTCCTTGTCGTGCAGGTCGTTAATGATGTCCTTCGTGGTTTTCCCGTTGAATTTGGGGTTGGCCTCTAAGCCGATTTCAGCCCGCAGGACCTTCACGTGTTTCCGCATCTCCTTGTTGTCTAAAGTCAGCTGCTTGAGTTTTTGTTTGAGCGCTTCTGTCGATCTCATCCGAGTCTCGTATTGTCTCATCTTCTCCCTCATGGCGTTCTCGCGGTGCAGAGCATCGTCTCTTTCCTTTCTGCACTTTTCTAGAAGCTTTAAAGTTTCGTATTTGGATACCTTTTCCGCTTTAGCAGCCATCATTCATGTGCTGTCTTAAATGCAATATTGAAAAGCCATATTAACAGGTCGTCAGGTCAAAGCCTCTTTAAATAGCTTTTCCATTTGCAGGTCATTAACGCGACAACGTCAGCAGGTCCAGCGCTTGTTTTTTTAATCCAGCGTGTAAAGGGAAACAGTGAAGCTGACATTCCTCCACAAAGGTTACAGGTTTGGGAGGCTGCTTCAGTGTAACTCTAAGCTAAGGCTAGAATGACCCTTAATTAGGACACACCACACATTGGCACAGTTTCAAGTGACACAATTTTTCTATTTTGTTAATTGGAAAATGTAGCTCGGGCCATTTCATAATGCCAGTGCCAACTTTAAGAAAATCATTTATCTAATTAATCTAACGAGTGAGGAATAAAGGTGAAAAGTGCACTGCTGATGGTAAGAGGAGAAGATCGAAACTTTGCACTGTATCAGATCCTGACATCAAGACAAGATAGATTTTATCTACGACAATAAACCTTTGTTCGTTAATCTTGAAGATGCTGAGAATGAAATCTGCACCAAAACCCACTGGATATCAAATTCATCATTAATCACTGAGACTTAATAAATGGAAAATCATTCTATGCGTGGCACATGCTCAGCTCTTTGGTTTGTATTTGTGTGTGTGTGTGTGTGGGTTTAAATGAAAAAAAAAAACTGCTGAATATTTATTACATGACTATGGGATACAGTTAATTCATTAATTTTCCTTCGACTTAGTCTCTTATTTCTCAGGGGTTTGCCACAGTGGAATGAACCACCAACTATTCCGGCATATGTTTTCATACACATAACCTACGGCCAATTTAGTTTATTCAATTCACCTATAGCGCATGTGTTTGGACTGTGTGGAAAATCGGAGCACCCACGCGAACACGGGGAAAACACAGAAACGCTAACTGACCCAGCCAGGACTCGAGCCAGTGACCTTCTTGCTGTGAGGTGTCAGTGCTAACCACTGAGCCACACTTCTTTTTTAAAAGATGTAGTTACAAATCTTAGAAAAAAATAATAATTATATATTTATATATATATATATATATAAATATATATATATATATATATATATATATATATATAAACAATTTAGTTTATTTAATTCACCTACAGAGCATGTCTTTGGGCTGTGGGGAAAACCAGAGCACCCAGAGGAAACCCACGCAAACACGGGGAGAACATGCAAACTTCCCACAGAACACAGTGCTCAATATATTTAATTACACTCCTCACAAATCTCTCTTTTAAATTCATATTTTTTACAGAAAGTTATACAATAATATATTTGTGCATATACATGATTAGTCAGTACTGAAGCCAAATCTGGAGCTTATCTAACAAAAAACTTATGATAACAGTCCAAAAACCTTATAGAAAAAAATTAAATACAATTTTAAAAAAAGAGGTAAAATCAAGAGAAGCAAAAAAAGTAAAAATTAGTTGAAATTTTGTAGGTTGTAATTTTTTTCGCAACATTTTGCTTGAATTTATTTGTATTATCTTTCACATTTTTTTGGTGACTAAAATATTATTTTTATAAATATATCTGTTTAATAAACCTGTTTAGTTTAAATGCACCAAAATACATAGCTTATAGTCACAGAGAAATTTATAAAAATATTTATTTTCAAAATAGGGTGACAATGTTTTGAGAATGAACATTTGTTTGTCAACCTGTATTATGCTGAAATTTAAATCTGCACCAAAACAATTTCGTCACCTTGAAATTACAAGGTTCTATCTGCGTTCTGAATGATTTTGAGATATTGAGCTTCAAAGTTTTTGCATTCCATATAGCAAACAGTACGTGTGTAACTTTTGTTTTTTAAATAAAACATCTTAAAATGTAAAGAACTTATAAAAAAAACATCCCATAATGTAAATAAGTTGTCATTTAATAAGAATATGTCAATAACTCAATTTTGACAAAAATGTCACATAGAACCTTATAATTCTAAGGTGGTGATTTGCACATCAAATTCATTTTTGAGCAGAGACATTATTAATAATTATACAAAATTTGTATATAAACAGAGCATGTGCTCAGTATTTTGTTTTTTATTTGTGTGTCTGTGATTTTAACAGAAAGAAAACCTGCTGAATAATAATAATAATAATAATAATAATATGACATCTTGGAATACAGTTAATTGTTTAGTTCATCTACAAGAATCATGTTGAAAGAAAATGCATAATTACAAATCCCAAAATCATACAGTAAATAATTATACAATAAGAAGAAAATAAAAAAAACTGCCACAATAGAAAACTGGGGTTTGTCTTTAGTGCATTATTATCGCATAAAATATTGTAATTTCTTTTTTTATATGAACCTATCCCTTTTACCCTCCACCACTGTATAGTACTTCAAAGCATTATACAATTTAAGGACACGTACAAATTCCAAAGTGCTAAAAAACAGTAGAGTGACCTTTTGAAACCATCTCAAGTTCACAATTATCGCATAAATATTTAAGCCTCGGCTATATAGTATATACATGTCCTCGATTTGTAACAGTAACGTGTGTCTGCATCTCAAATCAGAAAACATCAAACCTGCTGTAGATGCCCATCTCTCACCCTCCCTGCTCACCTACATACAGTAACCAACCCATTTAAAATAAAAAGGCATTACCTTCACCGACTGTAAACTGAAGAATCCAGACGGCTCATCTCATTATCAAGATACCTGATTCTCTCTAATAACGCAAGAGGAGACGCTGCAATTACAGGAGAATAACAGTCTCTGGAGGAGCACAGATTATGCACAGGAAGTTTTGTCTCAAGTTAACAAAATGTCTTCTTTTACCAATCAGAGTCTGCAATAAAATGACACTGAAAGGTAATTTTATTGCTATTAAAACTCAGTCAAAGTATATGCCCCCTCACTGAAGTCCTGTGTTTACCCCTGGCTGTAGTTCAGTTCGCCTTTGTGGATGATAAAGTGCTGCTGGCTTTCAGCGGCTCATTGTTTTCCGCTGATGGATCTGTCTCGTATGTGCTGAAGAAACATGCCTGCAAAAAAGAGAGAGGGAACAAATCTTTCATACTTTGACAGTCCTTTTGTTCCTTAATCTCAGCTAACATTGCATTCCCTAATTAAATGAATGTAATTGAAGGCACATGATAGCCATGAGGATATGGTTGTGCTCACAGTCTGGCATACGTCCAAGACAGTGGAATGACCGTTTCCAGGAACACACTACTCCAGTGGGAAAACTGACACCAACCCGTTTGATCCTTTAAAGGGATAGTTCACCAAAAAACTGAAAATTTACTCACCATTTACCCATCATCAAGTGGTTCAAAATCTTATGCTGTTAAACACTAAAGAAGATATTTTGAAGAAAGCTGAAAACCTGTAATCATTGACTTTCTTAAAAACAAATGCTACGAAAGACAAAATATTTTCTTTTGTGTTGAACAGATGAAAGAAACTCTTAAAGGTTTGCAAAAGTGAGTAAATGATGACAGAATTTTCAGTTATGGGTAAAAGTTCTATACTATACAGTATAAATAAATAAAATCAACAATATATATATTTTATAATTTGAATATTCTTCGAAACATTAATGATAAATTAAGTACATAAACCAGTACATACATAAAATCCTACATATTGTACCTTTAAAATATACAGTGTGAAAAATATGTATGAATTATAAGATTAGCAAAAATCTGTTAAAATAAAACATTTAGATCTGTTTGTAAATGATGTGTTTTACTTTATATATTCAATTATTTTCTATTCGTTGAAGTCAGAATTATTAGCCTCCCCACTGAATTTTTTTTCTTTTTTAAATATTTCTTAAATGAACACAGCAAGGAAATTTTCACAGTATGTCTGAAAATATTTTTTCTTCTAGAGAAAGTCTTATTTGTTTTATTTCGGTTAGAATAAAAGCAGTTTTTAATTTTTTTTAAACATTTTAATGTCAATATTATTAGCCCCTTTAAGCTATATATATTTTTGATAGTCTACAGAACAAACCATCATTATACAATAACTTGTCTAATTACCTTAACCTGCCTAGTTAACCTAATTAAACCTTTAAATGTCACTTTAAGCTGTATAGAAGTGTCTTGAAAAATATCTAATAAAATATTATTTACTGTCATCATGACAAAGATAAAATAAATCAGTTACTAGAGATGAGTTATTAAAACTATTACGTTTAGAAATAAGTTCTGTTAAACAGAAAATGGGGGAAAAATAAACAGGAAGGCTAATAATTCAGGGGGGCTAATAATTCTGACTTCAACTGTATATATTATTTTGACTGTATAGCAATAATGTTTTTCAAAGAATTAACAAAGAGCTTTTTAATTTCTTACAATAAAAATGTGTTTTTTCCACCACATTACCCCTTTCCACCAAAAAACATCCTACACAACTAAGTAGTCTTTTCAAACCTCTTAGTAATATTAGTCAGTTAAAAAGAAAGACCACTAACTCTGAAAAAATGTAACTATGGGTTTTCAAATCTTACAAAAAATGTTGAACATAAAATTAGTTTTAACAAATGTTTCAAGGACTACAAAATCATAAACACATATGAATGCAACGGTATCAACTAATGTATTAGCCGGAAATAAAATCTATGATATATTGTCTAAACAGGGCAGCAGGGTGGCTCAGTGGTTAGCACTGTAACTGGATCAAATCCAGGCTAGGCCAGTTGACATTTCTGTGTGGAGTTTGCATGTTCTTCCCGTGTTGGTGTGGGTTTTCTCCACAGTCCATATCTAAGACATGCGCTATAAGTGAATTGGTTAAACAAAATTTGTCTTAGTGTATTAGTGCATGTATGAATGGGAGAGTGTATGCGTGTTTCCCTGTACTAGGTTGCAGTTGAAATAGTTGGTGGTTCATTCCGCTGTGGCGGCCCCTGATAAAAAGAGGGACTAAGCCGAAGAAAAACTAATAAATATTGTCTAAAATAAACTAAATTTAGCCTTATATGCCACAAAATGTTACATACATAAAAAAAGAAAGATGAGCATGCACAATATATATCCAATATTTCCTGATATTCAGTATAGACTGACACGGATTGATCAAATCACTAACACAAACAACATACCTTGCAACCAACTGCTAGAAGGACATGAAGAATGACGATGGTGAATAAAATGGCGATGATGATCCTTGGTTTGTCCTCTCTGATGGCTGGCCAGAAGGTCATCACCAGCACAGATCCTGACAGACACATAGCTACAGCGATGGAGCACCACCTCAACCCTTCACTCGGTATTATCCACACGATCTGGGTTTCATTCAACACACAAGATTTATTTCATTGAATTACTCACTTTTTAAAATCATAAATGTAATCTCAGAATACATGACAAAATGTATCCAATAAAAATGTTTTAATTCTATTTAAAACACTTCTGAATAAAATTATTGTCAATTTTCATTTCAGAAAACATTTCAGTGCGCTAAAAAACATTCTTTATATGCGACACAGAAGACATCTAAATAAACTGTACTAAATAACAATGGGCATGCTTGAAAACAGAAATCAGATGTGCCAATTATGCACAGATTATATGGATGCATATATTATGACTATTCTCACCACAGCAGGGATGTAGATGGAGAGCGAATAACCGTACACACAGACTATCTGCATGAAGGAGTAGGACACCAGGCTTGCGATCGTTCGGTTTCGCCAGGTGAGAAAACCCCATAGAGCCAAAGGCACTAATAGTGCATAGCTGTAAATTGCTGTTGCTGCCATGGTAACTAAACAAAAATTGAGTTAAGAGTCATTTTGACAATAGTGACAGTAAAGAGTTAAAAAAAAATGCTGTTTTTTATTTATATTTATCAAAGTATCCTGAAAAAGAAGTCTCAGTTTCCCTTAAAATATTAGCACTATTGGGGACATCATCAATAATGATAATTAAAAAAAAACGTGACAATGAAACCTGTAGTAAGGGTTTCAGGAAATTCATAATACTGGCAAAAATATACAATAAAAAAATTATAAATAAAAATAATCTTTTTTTAAATATAACAAACTAGAAAATGTTTGCTTTAAATAACAGTTTTCTTTAAATTATGTTAAAAATGAATCCCTAAACACCTGAACTGTAGTTTTAATCTAATGTGATGTATTTGTGTTATAAATGTAAAACGTAGAAATATGGAATATCTTATATGCATTTAAAAAAACAGAAATTGCTGCTCACTTTACATATCATACAGTACAACGTAAAATAATAATAAATTGATCAATTAGGCAATATAACATTTTTGTTATGTTAACTACAACCTACTTTACTACTAATTAATTACTAACTTATGATACTTATAACTTATGAATAAGTTAATCACGTTTCTACCTTTCAAGCTGTTTTATGTCAGTTTAACGTAATTTAAGTTCAAATGACTCTCAACATTGATTTGAAGGTAACCAGGGATTTTCTACAGTGTAAGTTCATGTCAAACAAAATGTCTTTCTTTTATTTGTTTCTATTGCAGTACATAATAATATAAAACATAAAACAACGTCCATAGACAAGTATGACAACGAACATAAATTAAAAGGAGTTAAAACCTATACATTTTAAAACATTAACATTAAAGAGGTAATAAAGGGGGAAAATGCTATTTACACTATTTGAGGGCAGGGAATGCAAAATAGTAAGCCAGAGCACAGTATTTCAATATATTTCAAATTAAATATCACAAACCTTTCCCAAAGTCTGGCACATATTTGTACTTTGGCTGACCGTGGTGCCTGAGAAAACTGGAGATGTTTCCACTAATAGCGATGGCAAATACAAGAGTGGCACAGATCCAGAAAGGTCCTGTAATAACAACATATACAAACATTTAGAAATGTCTTTCTTTCTGCTTTTGCCAGTTTTAGTATCATTTAACATACCATACAGGTCTGGATTACTCCGCAAATACACCTCAACAAAGTTCCTCCGAGGCCACGGCACAACTGAACCAAGTATTCTGCTTTTTACCTAAAAATAAACAAACCAAGTTATTTTTTTATCTTGTTAACGCTTCAGTAACTTCACTATAATACTAAAATATTACTTGTATTTAACCACACAATGAGAGCGCTTTTACATTACAAATGGCAAATTCAGCATTAAAGATTCCGATTACTGACCTGATGAGTGTCCACATCAAATAATGTTTGGTAATACTCAAATGTCCAGAAGGGTGCACTTTTTCTTTCGCCTGACAGAAGCTATTCGACAAAGAAAGTCTATGGTCATGCATTTGAACAAAGTAAATGTTCGTTTTTTACAGCTGTTTTCCTCTGACCTTGGTTTTATCGCTGTTGTCCAATGAATCATCCTCTTCGCCTTCAAAGTCTGTTCCAGCAGCATTTCTTTGTTTTCGTGATTTGATGGGGTCATCGATGGTCACTGTTGTGCTTTCTTGGGTATTTTGAGTAAAGTCTTGATTGTCCTCAAATTCTAGCACAACAAAGAAAACAAGTTAGACAAATCTCAAAAGAAATAAACAGATTTTACTCTTCCAAATGTATTTTAAAGGAGTACAATATAATACAGCAAGTCAATAAATATATTCTTATATTTAAGGGACTCACCTTGAAATTGCAGAAGAAAATCAGAATTCGCCATCACAGATTTATGTGCTCTATAAATGCAAACATAAAGAAGAGACAAGCTATAATTTGATATTGTGATGTTGTAGGCTGTTAAAAGCATAGTTTAGCCAAAAAATTACATTAATTTCCTCATTTTGTATTACTTTAATAGAAAAGAATTCATTTGGAGGAATTTGGGGGACTGACTATAGAGTCGTTATTTACCTTCACTGTATCTTTGAGTACATGAAGAAAGATTACGAGTGAAGTATCTCTAAGCATAACGAGTTATGAACCACAGACGACTTACCTCTGTAACCGACGTGTATTGATCACATGTATGTCAGGAGTGAGACTGTGTACAACCTGTTGACAATCAGACGAATGCGGACATTATATCAGAGACAGAAAACTTATTAAAATTGCGTTGTTTTTGGAAGTTGCACTTTATCCGATGCCTTTACACACATATAACTACAATTAATAGATATTATGATGATCTGGTCGTGTTTTAGCCAACTTACCTGCCAAAGCTATCTGAATGTTACAGGATTTTAAAGTTTGTTTTGAATGTGTGACGTTTGAAACACGGAAACAATCAATGCCAGCGATGCATAACAAAATAAAAGTCTTTACCTAAAATCAACTTTTTTTCTTTTTAACTGGTGTTTTTATCAATGTGCATTAGGGAAACTCTTCTTCTTCTTTTAATAATAATAATAATAATTATTATTATTAAGCCAAAAATATCTACAAATGAATATATCTATCTATCTCTACAAAATAACCTCTAATAATAATAACAACGTAATGGAAGACAATATGTCTCCAATGAGATCCTTCAAATAATTAAACAATTCAAATGATTACATTAAATAAAAAAAAAAAATCTGAAAATGTAAAAAAATAGAAGGAACAATATAAGTAAAAACAAAAAAGTAACAAAAAACGTACACAAATAAACCAAAATAAAGCAACAACAGGGTAAAAAAATATAAGGGACTTTAAAAAACGAATAAAACACGATAAAGCGGAACACGTTAAATTAAACCATTGTGAAACTCCTGCAGTAGAGTTATGTAAAGATTTCAGTAATAAACATTTGATATACTTTTATTTTGAAATGTACACAAAACTCGACACATATGCGGGATGAAAAGCGTGTCCCTTTCAAATCTACATTTTACAAACTGTCGATACTTCTTTCTGTAGTGCTTTAATACTAATAATACCAATGAAAATAAACTAATAGTGCGGACTTTAGGTTTTTGTTTAAGAGAGCTGGTGAGGATGTATTTAGGCGAGGACTGCGGCGCTGTGTATGTGAGAGAGAACGGAGAGCTGCGGTGCGTCTCCGCCGTCAGGACCGAAGATCCTCCGCCCAAAAACAGACTCTTCACCCGAGACTTCACTTTTCAGCTTTGCATTGACACTTTACCCTCCGCGAGCCGCACGGAAAGAAGAGACCACTTCATATTCACCTACAACAAACAGGGCAGCCTGCGCTACTCGGTCAAGTCTTTATTTGACATCTCTCTGCAGTTCATCGCTGACCACGTCGAGCATGTGGACTCACTTGTGGGCTTTCCCGAGCAGATGGCCGATAAACTCTTTTCGGCCGCGGAAGAAAGAGGCAAATTCGCGGAGCCTCGCACTGCACCCAGAGCTCTGCAGCTCTTCTGCGAGGCCTATGGAGATCTAGTGCTCAAATCCCTGTGTTTGAGGAACAGGTAATGTGACTAGTGCACACCACATCACATGCCTGTGTTTATGGGCAGGGATGGGCACAAGTGCATTGATATTTTGTTTCAAATTACAAATACTTGATTATCAAATGTATTTCATTAAAATATTGGCTTGAGAAATGCAATTAATCAAAATATAAGCAAGTTGTCATGTAGGAAACAAAAATACAAGCAATGATTTTAAAAACTGCAGTGTGGTACCAAACAAATAACTAACAGTTTTATTTTTATTGCATAAAGAAATTCAAACATTTATTGTATTACAAGTTTTCAAACTTTACATATTTTTCACTTCATAATAGGGCTACAAGATATTGGAAAACTTTGACATTGTGATAGTTTGTTTTGCTGCGATCTATATTGCAATATGAATACAATTTCACCAGATTGAATAGCTTTATTTGGAAAGAATTCATTAAATTTGACTGATTTGGGATTATTCTGAAAAATTATGGGAATTATTTTGGATTATCATTGGGAAGATAGAAGTTAAATATTTTACATCACAGTATTCAGGCACAGAAATTGAATAATCAAAAGCCAAGTAACACTGTATAGTCTTCATTGTATAAATAATTCAATAAATACATTTTTTGGAGTTACAATTTCTTGTGCCTAAATAATTTAAACTGAATGCTTACACAGTCACATGCAAATGATAAACTTTCACTCCATTATAGTTTAACCCTTTAGTGAATCCTGAATTGGGGCTCCTGGAAGATATAATCCCAACATATAAACTCAACATTGCACTTCCTGCGATATGACTATTGCAGATGTGCACATTGTGATATCGATGCTAAACGATATATTGTGCAGCCCTACTCCATAATGCAGGAAAAAAAAAAAAATAAAATATATATATATATATATATATATATATATATATATATATATATTAAAGAGCAATTCCATGCAAATGTCAACCTTGCCATGAAAAAAATTGTTTTCACTAAGATTGAGAAACTGTTTCTACATTTTTTTGTGTGTAAGCAAGTATTTTACAGTACTTAAAAAAATACTCATAAATGTATCTGTCAGTGTTTAAAACTAATATATTTAATTTGCCAAAATCACACAAGTGGCAATTTAACAGGCGTCACATCCATAACGACACTTTTTCCTAAAAAAATATTAAATAAAAATAAAATCAATCATGTTTGTTCTTTAGTGAGCCAGCTCGTTCGTATCTGTTTGATTAGCATTGTTTCTTTTGAGTTGTGCAGTTTAATTGACAGAATTTCTACAAAGTATGTTGTAGACTGAAAACTCACAAACTCAAAAAAAAAAAAAACTGTTTACAGATTGATATTTTTCTGCTCCCATAACTCTGTGGTTAGTTGTTTTGGAAAATATAAACAGTTGCTTCAATATAATGTTAACATATAATTTCTATGTGAATTTATGTTTTGAGTTTTTACTGCAAATGTCACATCCATAATGCTGGAATTGCTCATATATATACATATTGCTTATCTATCTATCTATCTATCTATCTATCTATCTATCTATCTATCTATCTATCTATCTATCTATCTATATATCTATCTATCTATCTATCTATCTATCCATCCATCCATCAATCAATAAACCAGACAATCAATCCACTCATCCATCCATACGCCAGTCAATAAACACATCCATTCACCCATGCATCCATCCATCCATCCATTCATCCATCAATCAATAAACCAGACAATTAATCCATACATCAATCAATAAATCAGACAATCCATCCCTCCATCAATAAAGCAGCCAATCAATCCATCCATCTATCCATTCATTCATCAATCAATAAACCAGACAATCAATCCATCCACCCATACATCAATCGAT
>CAIGQZ010001336.1:24562027-24581640 GCA_903798205.1 Danio tinwini | reverse complement strand
ATACATACATACATACATACATACATACATACATACATACATACATATATATATATATATATATATATATATATATATATATATATATATATATATATTCGGGTCCTGATTGGCAGGTAACATCCGAGTCTGAAACCATGTGATCAGACCCAATTTCTGATCACGTGATCGGATCTGGACATCCCTAATGACAATCATTATTTTTAAAGACTGAAAACGTTTGATGCTTTCAAAATCTCGCTTATATATAGAAGAAAATAAGTGTGTTATGTCAAGTGCTTACAAGTACTCTGTGGCTCCTCGGTCTCGTCTCTCTGGAACTCAAACTGAGAGATATACTGGACTTGTGGCTCAGACTAGAAATGAGAGAAAGAGCAAATCCTGATTTGCCTTTTTTCCCCCAGACATAGGCATTCTTTTATAAATGATTTTTTTATTAATTATTTTAGATTAAACTTATTTCAATGCAAACTAAAATCAATGTTAAAATAAAAATCAAGATATGCTTCATGGTAAGAATAGTGAAAGTAAGGAAGCATATTATATAAAATCTTACTTGTATTACTATAAATAATTATGTATTATTTTATTATTATACTTATTACATTACTCAAGTACTTTATTTAAATTTAAAAAACTAAACTACAAATAAAACTACAAATAAACAGATATATAGATGTGACTCAAGGGAAGAGCAGTAAAAGTCGAAGAGGAATTATATCTGACAATGTTATATACAACTGCAATTTTTAGAAAAACAAACTCAATTAAATTATCTACTTTTAAATGCAGAACTACACAAATAAAAAGTGTCTCTTGTTATTGTTCAAGGGAAGAGCAGTAAAAGCAAAAGAAGCATTATATCTGACAATATTATTTAAAAATGCACTTTAATTTCATTTTTTTGCATGCACGACAGGCAAACTTTAGCCCACAGCCCTCAATTTCAGTATCTTAAAAAGACTTAAATTGATCACCTGGAAAATGACTACTTTGCCATCATCCGCCTGGAGGTAAAATGTCCAGGATGAGGTGATGAAGCTGTGGGCTTGGCTCATCATATCCTCCCAGAAACCCCTGACCAAAGTCAGCGGGTACAGCAGATGGATTTTGGGCATCATCATCATCAACTTCCCATCCAAAACAAAAGAAGAAACATACAATGACATCAGACTGCACCTGGGTGACGTGCAAATAAAACAGATCACGCAAAGGCAAAAGTTCTTCACACCTGCTCCATTCTTTGTTCTGCAAATGGCTGTTGATTCTGACATCCTAGATTGCAGGCGTACTGCTCGTCTGACTGGCTGTAGGCTTCACGACAGGCTGCAGGAATTCAAACATTCGCACATTCATTCAGTGACAACCTCCCTATATTGTTTACCATGGTATTTTGTATTCAGTCTGAAATCACATGCAAGTATGACTTCAAATCAACATTAACACTATTTATTTGACTGTGAACACTGCTGTACTTTGATAGTATTTGGCTGATAATAGGACTTCACTATTTTAGAGCTTGCAAAGTCCTCTTAATGCAGGAGAAATTCCGAATGAGCGAATATGAAACCAAATTTACCTCAATGTCAAACACACACACGACTGTTTGCAAAACAAACAGTACATTAATCCTACCTGACTCGCACTCGGATCTGGTTTCGTTGAGATCTTTGCTGTCACCCACAAACTGGCAGATGGAGAAGAGGCGACATCCTCTCTGACAGGCGTACAGCGCCTCCTCCTACCGTAAACAAACAGGCCAAGTAAACAAACATAAGCGTCCACATCCGCTTTTCTCACGGCTGTTGATCAAACTTCACAAACAACACACATAATATTCACGAGGCAAACTAACGAATACTTCAAAATCTCAACCTCCTGTGTTAGTAAACAAGTAAGCCTCGCACTCACCCGCGGATAAGTGTGCAAACTGTAAGTCATCTGACATGTTTTATGACAAGACAAGGTGTTTCCCAAAACACCATCGAATACGTCGGAAGATGCAGATATGGTTGTAAGAATGCAGCAGAAACTCATCAAAATCCCGTAGGACTTTATTGCACTCATTTTCGCGAATTACCAAACATCGACTAAACGACTCTTTCTTGTTTGTGTATCTGCGGAAGTGTCGCGAGATCGACTCGAACACGCTTCCTGGTTTGTGACATTGCGCACGCGTCGTAGTCGACGTCGAAGTCATTTAATGAGGTTTGTTTTGGACATGGATTTTTTTTCAATGAATTTTTGTTAGTGAGCCTTTTCTGTTAGTAAATTAGTTATGGTATTTACTAGTTTTTAATATATATTTTTTACCTCCCTTGTTTTATATGGAACAACAGTATTATTTACTGGGGGGAAATATTTTGAGCGATGACACATAAAATACTGCATAAAAAGTGAACTGTTTTGAACCTCTGAACTTAAGTGATCGAAACTCAGTGGCCTACATGCTGCTGCCGCCTGCTGGTCAAAATTGTCTAAACAATCACACAAGCGCGCATAAAACCCGCCTTTACAAATGCATTAAATTGTCTATATAAAATAGGCTCTTTAATAAATACATTTAGCAAACACGTGTATTAAAAGCGTCTTACAAGTGAGGACAAAAAAGTACTTAAAATAATCAAAGTAGCTGTATAAAAATGCTATGCCCCAGCATACAGAGTCTGTCTTATACAGTTCGTTAAACCCACTCACCTGAGTTTGTTTTTGGGGTTCTTGTTTGAACAAGCCATGGAACAGGCCAATACAAAGACTCATCTCCTTATAATTTCATTAAGCCAACAATACATTTATAACAAAAAATGATCTGAAAGCCACAACTGTGATGCTTACCTTCATTTACTGCAACTTGTTTTCAAATAATTGGTTCTAAATAAAAGATTAGCTGCATTGTCTAGAGTTTACAAAATAGCCTATAATGAATATAATTTGGGACCACATATAATATATATGCATAGTTTTTTTTTGTATATTATGATGGGGATCCCACACGAGGAAGACCATTTTTGGAGTTTGTACCATTTTAAAAATGGGTACATTAATTTAATAGGTTTAAAAATGTGACGTTATATTTGGGATGCACGCACAAGCAAAAAGCAAGAGAGTCACATAAATTGTGTCTTTATTGAAAAGCAAACATCTATACAACTGAAACTTACACTATTTTAATTTAAGTCAGTTTCATGGGATCTAAAAACAATGACAAAAAGGAAAAAAAAAAAAAAAAGAGAAAAGTTTTCATATTGATGGATGATCGCCCCAACCCCTGCAGTTATTTTGTTTTCTGACATGTGGAACATCAACGGAATCTCCTAGATGACGTTATAAAACAGCCTATAGATGAGCCTTGAACACTGTGTGTGAATAAGATTCAAAACCAGGAGGGCTGAAAGAGGGAATGTCCCTCACAATGATTTGCAGGACAAATTTGAGGCACAAAAGACAACCCAGGCATCATTTGATAATCTCTCAGTGTTTGCTCTTTTTGGATTTCTTGTGCGAGCGATGGGGCGATCGTGACCGCGATCTGGATTTCTTTGAGGACTTTTTGGGCGTTCTTGATCTGGACCTGCGCGACCTCTTGGGTGTTCTTGAAGGTGAAGGAGACCTGAAATCATATTCAAAAATGAGACATTAGGTTGAGCTAATGTAGCTGTGCATATACTCTAATGGAGTATATGCACAGCTAGTGTTTTTCAGCCAATGATAAACTTCAGGTAAAAGCTTATTGTGACTATTTTCAACTGTATAAGGTTCCATTTTCAGCATTGATATTGTAATGTAATCACAATACATTTAGTTAAATAGACTAAAGCATTCATTTGGTTGTTCAAGCGTAAAACGAGATCAGAGGCGTCATCAGAATCAGCAGGCAAGCACAGAAACTCCATTGAAAATACTGGGGTAAAATAAACTCATATTTTAAAAAAATAACGGGGGATTGGAATGGAATTTAACTCAATGCTTCTTGTCCAGTCTGAGACCCACTTTATAACATATATCTATCAGTCAGTGAAAAAAAAAATAATAATAAAAAATTACAGATTTTGAAAGAAATCAGACCTTAAACGTAGCAGTTCACCAGAAGCGCTGAGGCTGGCTGGCTGAAATTAAAAGTCTGTCTGCATATACCCCATTCCAAAAGCAGGCATGGATTGATGGAGACAAACCAAATCAAGCCAACTACAACTAAAAGAAATGAAGTTAACCTTTTAGATGACTTGCGGTTGCTTTCTCTTGGAGAGTCTTTATAAGCTGATCGTGAGCCGTCTCTTGTGTAGGATCTATCGGAGCGCTCTGATCGGGGTGAAGGTGATCTGCCACGTCTGCTGCTGCTGCTTCGAGTCGGGCTGGGGGATGGACTGTGCCTTCGTTTTCTGGCGGGACAGTGAAACAACAATGAACACACTGAATATGTCTCTGTTTCACTGGGGAATTATTTGAGGTCTCCTCTTACTTTTCTTTTCTACCCGGTGTGGATTCATCTTTGTCTTTCTCTTTGTGGAACACTTCCAATTTCTCCTTGTCTTTTCTCTCCTTTTCTTTTTCTTTCTCTTTGTCTTTCTCCGTCTCTTTCTCCTTCTCCTGAACAATGTGCAAGAACAATAGTTAAAAACAAACAAACATACACTAAACAAAAAGGACAAACATAAAAGCTGATACTAACCCGCTGTAGTAACTTATCCCGGTAAAGCTCTACTTGCTCCTGAATGCTCTGTCCAGATTTTTTGGGCCGTTTTCCAGATTCAAGCTCATCTTGAAACTTCATGACTTTAAGCTGTTACAAAGGAAACTGATTATGATCCCTAATCTGCTTAAAGATTGTATAACAGCATGTTAAATGCATCAAGGATTTTAATGTACCTCAATTTCTCGTAGTTTGGCACGCTTCTCCTCGCTCGTCTCAGAAAACTTTGCAGACTTTAAATCATACTCTTCTCTAACAGGATTACTGTAGGACTGCTGGTCCGCAGCACTGGAGCTCTTGTGAGAGTTTTTGCTCTCGGCTTCACTTTTTGTGCTTGATAAGATATGCAAATGAAATAAATTAGCTAAAAACAACAAATGTATTTTAGGATGCACAAACAAGATTTTTGCAGCTGATAGAACCTACATTTTGTTATCCTAGTAGATAAGTGAAATAAGCATAAATCTGTTGTACAATGAACATTATCAAAGGTCTTTAATCATCTGGGACTGACAGCAGTTAGATATCAAAGCTTGTTTTAGCTCAAAGTTTTTGCTTTAGCTTGCTGTCTAATGTGTAAGATTAATTTATTTTTATAAGCATTGAGAGTTGCATTACTAGTTGCTGCTGCCTGTTTTTATTTACTTGTTTTTGATATTTGGTTTGCTTTTTTGTAGTGGCTAGTTCTTAGATTCTACTTGTATGACTTTAGCCAGTGTTGTACCACAGGATATTTATTAAGAACATTATGATGCAACTTGCGAATATTTCATTGCTCTTGAGACCTAAAAGCAATTTCATGTGCATTCGGTTCATGAGACCAGATAAATTTAGTGACTATTTTAAGTCAGAGAATGTGATGATCGGCCAATCCTGATTGATCAGAGTATCTCTAACACAAACTAACAATTAGGTTTTCCTCAGTCACTTTGCAGTTTTGTGATTTCTACACAGATAACTTGAATGTTAAAAGGGCATTGGTAGCTTAATAGCTTAAAAAAACGCACCTTGTTTTACTTTTCTCAGATTCTTCTGGCATATCAAAGATTTCCCATTTTGACGTGGTTACAGCTAAAAATAGAGAGAAAAGGGAAACACATTTATAATGTGTATATGAGTATACAACTACAGTGCAGACATTGTGATAGATGTCATTTGGACTAACCTTGAGCCTCCAAAGCAGCACCATCCACTGCCTCCCATTTTGACGGGGCAACCTTAAAACCTGGTTTTTGATCCACTGAATAAAAACAAAACAAAAATAACATTTGTCCAAAACTCTCCTTCATGTTTTTACCAATCGCAGAGTATTTGATTAATTGTAAAAATGCAAATGAAGATCATGTCAATGAAACCCATAAGGTTAAAATGAGGTTTGTTCTTTAATCAAAAAGGCTTTTCGTTTAAATTAAATCTTATATTGAAAATGCAAACTTTACACTTTATACTTTAAAGGGTTAGTTCACCCGAAAATTAATTACTCAGTATTATAGGAATGCTGTCACCCTCACGCTGTTCCAAATCCCTAAGACCTTCATTTGTCTTCAGAATAAATCTGACAAAATCCTCAATAGACAGCAATAGTAGTAACAGCTTGTTCCAAGTCCAGAAAAATACCAAAAACATCCTCAAAACAGATCATATGTGTCCAGTGGTTCATCTGGAATATTGTCAAGCTAAGAGTATACTTTTTCCCCACACAAAACAAAAATAACTTCTTTATTTATTAGTTTCTTCTACTCAGTGTCAGTATAGGGTGCGCATTAATGAGCACTGTGCACTGATGGATCACTCAGATGCTTGCGTGTGACTTCCAGTTTGAAACAAAATCGCAAGCACATCCTCAAGGAAATTTGTCAGCACCCTATACTGACACTGAGGAGAAGAAACTGTTGAATAAACATGTTGTTTTTGTTTTATACGTGCACAAAAGTTTTCACATAGCTTGATGATATTACGATTGAACCACTGAAGGCATATGGGCTGTTTTGAAGATATCTATATTTTTGTACTTTAATGGAGCCAAAACTGTTGCAGTCTATAGAGGATGACAGAGCTCTGAGATTTAATCAAAAATATCCTAATTTGTGTTATGAAGATAAACGAAAGTCTAACGGGATTGTTTCAAAGACATTAACAGATTAATAAACAGATTTTTAATTTTTGGGTGAACAAACCCTTCAATTTGTGTTTCAAAGAAAATAGTACTTGGAACAACATAAGAGTGAGTAAAGAATGTTGGAATAATACATTATTTGGGGCTGAACTATTTTCAGTGTACTCTGTTGTAGTAGTAGTAGTAGTAGTAATAGTAATATTAAGAAGAATACTAATAAAAGGGATTTGCAGGGGAATGTCAGCATTCGTACAGGGAACTCCATCCAGATCATCATCCGCTCCCTTGATAGGCATTCCATCCAGGTCATCCATTGATGCACCATCAATTGGGGCTCCATCAATGGGCATCCCATCAACGTCATCCAAAGGAGCACCATCCAACTCCTCCTCCACAATCGGAGCACCATCAATGTCCTCCACCTTTTCTGGTTGCTAAGCAAAAATGCAGTAACCACATAGTTATTCAGTACGTGTTCAGGTGCCACTCTTAAATTATAGAAATGATAACTCAATCTGCTTTAATCTAACCTCTGGCACAAGCTCTTCAGGCTCTTTTTCAGGATCAAGACTGACGAGTCCTAAGAAAATGTTCTGAAGTTTTATCAGAAATGGATCAGGATAAACTGCCCAGTCTTCCCACGCACGAAAGCAGGACATTACTCGTTGCTGTAAGGACAAAAATTTAGGACTTACAGACAGTTAAAAGTGTTAGGAAAAGGTTTGTTAAATATGAGAAGGACAGCTTACCTTAAAATTTTCTGATTGTAAATGGCCCTGTATTGTCTTGTAAGTAGCATTTAGATCAGAAAATATCTGACATAGTTTTGTTTCAAAGCTGTAAAAGAAAAAAAAAATAAACAGAAACAAAACAACAACAAATACCTTAAATGAGCACTTAAACATACTTACAATTTTCTGTAATAGGAGGCATTAGTAACTTTTGCAGATGAGTTATAAAGCACATCCGACACCAAATATAACCTTGCAATCTGCGGGAAGACAGGAAAAATGCAGATGTAAACAAAAGTTCTGCCATGCAAGCAAAAATCCATCAATGTTAATTCTGTAGTATAAAGGTGACCTTCTTTGGCAGAGGAGTTTTGAGTATGGACAGGGACTCTGTGATGCACTCCACAATCTCCTCGGCCGCGTCAGCATGAGTGAGGCAGAAAAACATCCCGCCTGCAATGTCACTCTTCCTCGGTGTGAGACCCCGGAGCAGCTCCTCTAATTTATCCCTTTCCCTGCAGCAGATTAGGTTATTACACACACATAATCAACAACAACAAAAAGAACCAAAAGCATGGCAACGTCATACTAGAAGAATTTACAGGCTTCCCACAGGTCATGGCATTTATGCAATATCAAGGAATTTTAAAAGGTCTATTACACAATTGGAATTTAAAGGATTTTTTAAATACATTTGTCCAAATCATAGAATCAGAGATATAAATATCAGAGATATTTGGTTTGTGGCTTTAAATTTGTGTTTCCATTTATACAATTGTTTCTATTTTCTTAAAAAAAAAAAAATTATCCAAATTTTGGCTATTTTTCCATTTTATTCTTTTGACACTAAACAACCATCAGTCCCTTAAATAAAATGCAATCCCCAATGCCAGGATAATGTCAATTTTAAGAGCTTTTGCTTTAAAATGACCACTTCAAAAACTAGGTGTTATAAAGTAGAAGAAAATCTAAATGTAAAACCAATACCGAGATATAACATATGGGAGATAGAGAAATTTACAGCCACAGAAACAGTGCTAAGATCAATTTTCTCTTTTATTCGAGGCAAATAATCAATATTTGTTATCATATATGGCTATTCAGGTCATGAAAAATGATATTCAGGCTCAAACCTTTTTAATATTGTTTTTTAGCAGTATTCTAATATAATAGTATTAATATAACAGACTCCCTAGTTTTTTGTGATTCCGCTATCGCAAAATCCAACGCAAAGTTAAAAAGATGCAAATTTTGGTAATCCTGCAAAATTTTTAATTTAAACGCAAAAAAAATTAATAAATTCATAAAACATCTAATTCCAAATCATTTAATCAAATTATATTTATTTTGGTTTGCAGTTAATTGCTTTACATGACTTTTAGAGGTTGCATACGCAGCACATGTGATGTATGAGTGTCTCTCGAAAAATGACATCACACCTGCGCCCTCACAATCATTACATTACATGAAAGTGGTGGGGAATTGTTTTGCAGCCCGTGCAGTAAGCAGATGAGCATGAAGCACGAGTGATTTACATGTGAAGTCAATGCAAAGATGGGATTAGACATTCTGTGGCACGAATTGGCCGTTTTGTGCGTTTGACGCACATCAGACTTCAAAAGCAAGTTGAAGCAAACATCCAACAAGCAGAGCAATGGAACAAACAGAACAGCAAGCAGCTTACAATGATGGAGATTGGTTCAAGGATGACGGCTGCTGGACGTGACCAAATTGAAGGACATTGTGTTTTACATGAATGTTTTTTCATTTATTAGATCTCATAGAAATTCAGCCTTTTAGTCAGTGAAAGTCAGAGAATTTGACATTTGGTATAAATTGGAAAGCCTGAATTCATTATTTTACATAAAATCATCCAAGATGCACAGACATACTCGTCCTTCAAGGAACCCTTCTTGCAGATTTCTTCGTCGTCTTCATCCTCGCGCTCCTCATCTTCAGGAGTGCCATGCAAATATGGGTTGAGAGGAGGCGGTCGCCAAAGAGATCCGTTCTTAAACATCCTGAAGTCTTCTGTTTTCCATTTTGTTGGAGATTCTCCCTATGAGTGGATTTTGTTGAAATTAACCAACTCCATGCATTTCGATACATTTTTGTGACAGAAAATCAAAAAAATAAATGACACTAACCTGTAAAATGGTGTATAACTTCCACCGATAATAGACATGAGCTGGACTTTGATTTTCAAATAAAAACCTGTTAAATTCACACAAATGCATTTAGAAAATAGAATAGACAACTGTGAAAAATGAAAACAGTGAGGCCCATTTCAGACTACATATTAGAGTTTTTTTTTACATATTAACCCTCCTGTTGACCAAAAAGCCAAAAATTTTCATTTTAAAAGTAGGGGGGAAAAAATGGTTTGTTAGTTTATTTTATTTTATTAAAATGACCTTCAACATTAGGCCTGTCATGACACTATTTTAATATTTATTTTTCTAAATAAATAATAATAATTGTTAAGAAAACAAAGTGCAAGATAGAAAGTAACAGGCTATGATATCTGCTACCAGATCTATTTTGAGTTGTCAGACACCCACATGAAAATATACTATAGTAATTTATGGTAAATACTAAAGTATTTTTTTTACCATATTGACACTGATACCTCCAATTGAGATAGAGAGGTTGTGCATTTAACTAAAATATTGCTGGAGTTGGTTTTTCTGTATTGGCGATACATATTGCATTACCAAAAATGATTGAGGTCATGCCCATGTGTTGTGTGATAAGTCGATATATTATGATATATATTACGACAGGCCTGCCAAACATTAGGGGGAAAAAAAAAGAGGCATTTTCTATTTTAACATTTTCATCAAGGCTTTACATACAGACTACACAAACTAGTGTACAAAGATTATTTTAGGGGTCAATTTTGACCAACCAGATGTAAAACCATTTATACACCAAACTCCAGCACACACACAAAAAAATTAGCTGTTTTGACTTTTATGAATACTGTCTAGCAAAAACCTTTGCATAAATATGCAGGTACATTTAGTAATCAAAAATATAAACTACTTTACTTTAAATAATGAGAGGTGCCCACTGATTAACTGGGAAAACCTTTATTTACTTAGTTTGAGAGTCTGTGATTTCTTCATGCAAATTGAATTTGAGAATTAAAAATGACATTTATGATGCTTTATTTTAGAAGTTTAGTGAAGGAAGGTCATTTTTGATTCTTTGACAAATGGAAACTTTAGACCACAGGATTAGATCATTCATCTAGATAGAAACAGTAGCAGAGAGCATGGAGTCTATTTTTTTGCTGTGCCTTCAATACATCATTCCCTCCAGAATCACTTAAATCAGGCTCACCTGTAGAGTGGATTGTTGATTTCTCTGTTCATGATCATAGCTTCAAACATAGGGCCCTCACGCACCACAAACTCGATCATTCGGTGGATGAGAGAGAGCAAATTCCTACGAGAAAAACACAGTTAAAGCGAAACAGATTCAGCGCCATCACCAGCCACACCTAAACCACTACTACATATGACATTTGATGAAATGCAACATAATTTTGCTTACTATCCATGAGCCATAAAGCTGTTTGAGCTTTTAAGATTTAAAACTGACTGCCAGTTATGACAGCTTGTAACAATCAAATCATTTAAATCCTCTCTCTCTCTCTCTCTCTCTCTCTATATATAGATATATATATATATATACACACACACATACACACACATGAGTCTCAGCCATAGCATTCTGCCCTCGTAACTTAAAACTGATCGTGCTACTAACTGTGAGGCCGAGTGTTAAGTGATCTTTCTTGCTTTTTTTTTTGACAATAGACAAGTGTGGATGGATAGGGACAAAATCATGTAAGCTCTTCTAGTTAAGGGATGGGGACAACAACTGGCTTCCTGACTGGCTCGTGAAGTGGCCGATAAAAATCAACAGATGATGTTTTTCAAAATGTACTGAAACACAGATCACAAGTATTGGAGCCGATCATACCAATGTCAGGCAATCATTCTGTATACTTTCCCCAATCCATCCTGTGACGCTTTTCTGGTCCCTCGCTGCTGCAGACAGTTCAACTTGTGCTGCTCACCAAGGCCAATGTCAAAGGTCACTGAGACTATGGGGATCGGGTGTCGCTTTTGTGCCCTGCTACTGGGGCAGCTGAAGTGAGCAATAGCCAGAGGACTGGATTTTGTCTAACTGACACTAGGGGATAGTGTCGTGTTTTAGCTGCTACATTAGTAGTGGTGTAATGAATCAGATCTGATGTAGTGCGACCAAAAAAACTCTCTCAGAAACTAAAGTGGAACAATCTGTAGAGCATGCTGTAACATTGACATCTAGAGTAAGTCCTTGTTAAAGTAGAATTTGGTAATATAGAAAAATAAAACCTCAATTGATTATAAAACATTTCTTCTTATTAAAGCAGAAAACTGTTGTGTCATCTTAAAATCTTTGTGTAAACTGATGCCAGCAATGATTTAAAATAAAATCTTTTCAAATATTAAGAATTCTTAAGGCTGATTTAAACCTTCGCCTGGCGCTGCGTTGCGGACCTCCACTGAGTGCGCGTTCACCTCACGAAATGGACGAGGCTTTTATACTTAACGCGATCGCCAATGAGATTTTTTAAAATGACAGGGGTGGTCAAAAGAAACCCTTCGTAAAATCAGACAGCTAAACATAGAAGTAGGGAATTTCTGGAACCACATCATATCATTAATATCATTCAAAAAATTTACCAATTTTTATCAATTATTTTAATGATTATAAAGATTTTTATAACAGTTCAAGATGTTTTTTCAACAGAACATGGGTTGCTTTTTTATTATAGCAATAATAAAAGCAAAAAAAAAGGTACACTTACTAAAAAATATTAACTTAGATTTAGCTAACTCCACAATTAACACATTACTGTCAGGCTAGGTGTCCTCTACTTATAAGCTAAAAAGGCAATAACAGCCCAACATTCCTGACCATTATCAACAATAAAGCCCAGAAAAATAGGGCATCAGTATATTGTAAACCGTTAGGTTCAAATATTCTTTTCCAGGTATGAATTTGTTAATTCATTTTAGTTTTGTAACTATTAAATTGATTTAAATTCAAATTTGTAATAAATACATCAATGTAAAAACTATGAATGGTGGAAAAACATATTTTGGGTCTGCACTTTTGCCATTTTGCTTTGAACAAACTTACCCCTCAAGTTTTTCTAAACTTTTTTTTTTTTATTACAAAAACTCTTTCCCATGGTTGTTGCAATTTCTAGCCAAATTAATGGCCATCTGGTTATCCCTATGTTCATAAAGAGGTCTGTACAGGCAAACCTGTTTCAGATAAAATCTCTTCAAAGCGATTCATATTCAACTCAAATCAAATGTGGTGCTGCACAAACTGTTCGCTCAAGTCTCCACACGCATTTCAGCAAACATGTAGAGTATAAACCAGGCTTTTTTTTTTAATCTAGCCCCAATCTTTCGAAAGGACTGTTTTTGTCTACTAAATCATTAATTTATATAATTCCCTCCACTAATTTAAATGTCATTACCTGAGCAGTGTGATGTAATGTCTTTAACAAATAAAAACAATGCATGTGTATACTTTGTATTGTTAGTAGCTGTACATGATTTTCATGCAAGGCCTCAACTATTGCTCACTCAAAGCAGCTTCTGGTAGCATGGATATGGCCAATCGTTCAAACTACAGAGATGGGATAAGTTCTCTACATTTCATAAGAATTTGGAAAAAAAGAAAAACATGTACCTTTCTGTTGGGATAACCACTTTGACTATGGCTTGCGACAGAGTCTGGATATGAAGTCACATCAGATAATAAACATAGAATATATGTGAGTATTGTTAAAAAGAAACAGGCATAACACTAAATGCATCATAAACTCCTACAACAACAAACGTGTTCTACGGTGTCAGTTTTAAAACTTGACTGAACATTCCTTAGAGGAGCAAGCGGCAGTAAAATCAAACATTATCTGAATGATCCATAAAATTCTAACATCCTTATTTAAACAGTATCTTTTTCATAATAACTTGCATGTCTTGTGCAATGAATAATCTACACAAAAACACTTACCGGTAAAATCAGCATGGTACATTTGTAAATTTTATAACTAATTTATTTTATAATTAACTACAATTGCACAATTCTATGGCCAAAATATATATTCTTTTAAATAATATTAGATTTAAAAATCTGCACCTTCTCCACACACACAAATACAATATTTGTAAGAAAACATTCCTAAGAAAGTCTTTTGTTCTTAACTACATTTAAGACCGTTCTAAACTAAATCGTTTTTCCCACATATGCCAAGTTACCTTCTCAAACTCCTCTTTGCACTTTGGAGGCGGAGGCATGGCTGTGTTGGGGTTCTTCAGCCTCTCTTTGGGCTGGGCATTAAAGGGCAGGCCAGAGGGTGGAGGCGGGAGGGTGTGCTCCATCATTGAAGGTGGAATGTATATTGGATGAGGAGGAATTGGTACACCTTTGCCCCATCCCAGTTTCATTTCAAAGTTCATTATCATTTTGCCTGAAACAGACAGCATTTGCCAAATTAATCACTGGTTTCAGGAGACAAAAAATTATATATCCAAAAAGACTTTCCTAAAACATAGAATTAACTGGTTGATATGGATAGTTTTTTTAGATGGTTGATGCAGGTGTCTCACAGTGCATTACACTTAGAAGGATTGGTTCAGTAATAGTGGGTTCGTTTGATCTAGATAAAAAAAATATAATATAAAATATAATATATATATTATATTATATATAATATAATTTAATTATACAATTAATTGTTTTGCTCAGGGTTAACTGTCATTTTTAAGAAGAAATTTAAAAATTTAAAAGAAAATTCAATACTGTGTACAAATAAAAAAATACAAATATGAGCAAACCCGTTCAAAAAACAAAAACATTCACTAGTTAATACAGTTTAAAATAAAACAATCATAAGAATCTGTGCAATTAAATTTATAATACAATATTATTAGAAACAAAAACTTTAAAGCGAATGGGGAAAATTATTTGATTTAAATTAAATGCATTAATTAATCTGATTTATTCTTTATATAGCAACTTCTTGATTCTGAAATCCTATTGCATGATTTTTCACAAATAAACAAAGAAAGAAAAGTGCATTTGCATGCTGATAATACATAGAAAAAAACACATGCCCTTAATTATAAGTCAAAATCACTGATCAACAGATAAATAAATAAATGCATTACAATTTACATCTTGTCATAACAATAGCTTCAAACAATTATTGCCCCAAAATACAACTTATTGGGCAAATAAAGGCACCAAACATCAGATGACTTGGCAAGTTATATTGGTCAACCACTGGCAGATTGAATCAAATACATTTACCATTTAAATGTTTAAGTGCACGTTCAGCGTCTCTCCTTGTCATGAAGGCTACAAAGCCACAGTTCCTTTCTCTGGCCCTCTCCTCATCAGTCCTAGGCCACATGATTTTTACACTGGCTAAGGGACCATACCGACCGAATTCCTGGCAAAGCATCTCCTCATTCATCTGGAGTGAGAGAGTGTGTTTCAGCATTGCAAACTGGGTTTGAGAAATAAGCTAACACTAGCACCAATGAAGAAAGAAAAAAATTTTTACCTGAGGATTTATGTTGCCTAAATACAAATTTGTGGTTGTCGGATCTCCAACGTCATGTGAGCCAGGAGCCGAATCATCCAAGACTGAAAAGCAAAATGACAACTCTAAAAAAACAACTGATGTTTGACCCATCTCTTCTTCCATGATGGGATACATAAATAGCAAAATGCTCATTGCATTACACAGTATATAAAACAAAATTACCACTGGACGGACGGTTTCTTCGTGAAGAACCATCCGCTAAAAGCAGAAGAAAAGCAGTGTGAATTTTGTTTCCTGACTTTAAAAACCGTATACGCTGTCGAATTGTGGCAGCGGCCAAGACATGTGGAAGGGGAGCAAACTTGACTGGGTCTGACTCCACGAGTGAACACGGGGGAAACTGACTGCTTTGGTGAAGGAGAAAAAAAGAAAAGAAGAGAGAGAAAGAGAGAAAAAAACATAACTTACAGGATCGCCTTCCTTCCGTTGTGGGAAGAGGCTCAAAACGACTGACTCTGCCCTTCAACCTGTGACGTTCATCACGCTCCTCCTGTATCCTGAAAAACAAAAGATTAATTAAGACGTCATTTATTCATCATTTTAAACATGCCATTTCAGTTAGATTGTCAAGAACACATACTGTTTGAGTTCTTCTTTAAAGAGCTCAAGGTTGCTCTTTTTCTTTTCTTTGTCTCCCTTCTTCGATGCCTAGTTATTGAAAAGAAATGTGCTATAAGACATTACAGATGCTTTAAAATAAGGTCATATAAAAATAAAGAAATCACTAAAGACTCACATTGCGTTTATCTATTGGTAAAAACTGTTGTGGGGTTTCCAAAGGTAAAAAATTTTTTGCTTCCACAATCCTTGATTTTGGTTTGTAGAGCTTTCCTTTCTTCTCATCGGCTGCCGCTTCCTCTGTAATAGAAACACAACCGATATGAAGACATTGACAAATATGAGAAATAAATATAAAAATACTTTCCATCTTGCATAATGTGAAACAAACATTCACACATATTACAGAAATGTTAATTATTTCAAGAAAAAAAAAACATTTTAAATTGCAATCTAAAACAAACAAAACAAAAACAGATATATTACGTATATATAGAGACACATATACAAAGTACATGTCCATTTTTAGCATTTGCTTACATCACATCGTATCACTGTAGACTTTTACCCCAGATTAAGAAATCAACCTTAAGGTCACTACTGAAACATTCACATAATAAACCTACCTTTCGTAGCATTAGCAATCCCACCACGTACAAAAGTCTTCACTTTTCCTTCACCTCCTTCAAAGGCAGCAAGAAATTCCTCATAGATCTCCGCAGCTGCCCTTTCATCCTCCTGTGAAAATGTGTCAGATATTCATCAAACTGCAATAAGGTAAACTTGTGCAGAGCATGTGAGAATTATAAGGATGTACTACTGCTTCTTTTGTCTATTTGTAATATTTACTGTGACATGCCATTCATCTGTGACTTTGAGAATGACAACTGATTATTAGGGCTGTGAATTACATAAAAATATCACAAAGGGCAATGGTTTACATTAAACTATTAATTAAATACAAGTATTTTGTTGTCATGCCTACATTATATCTCATTTACGGGTATCAGGGAGTCTCTATGCATATGCAGGAGACTTGGGTTGTCTGCAGTTATACATCAGTGTATGTCTGAAGCCAAGCAGAGTTGACGTGCTTCCCAAAACCGGTAATGATTTTAGTATGGATGCTGAAATATGACCGAGCAAGCAAGCCATGTTAGCAATTATACCCTGCTTTAAGTGTTTTTGTTTTTTGTGCTTGTTCAAACTTGGATGTTTTCAGGATGATCCAACTACACTAGTAATGTAGTGATAATCATCTAAATATAAATCTGGTGATGACATTTGTTTGTTTACATTGTTAAAATGTCGGATTTGTTTTATGCAATGCCAAAGCATGCCCGTTCACTTTCAGAAGATGTAGTAATGCTTTCTTTTCACTTAAATAAAATGAAATATTTGTTGGTAAGAACATTTTAAAATAAATATTTCATACCACATTTATTTATTATAGCATTATTAAGCAACCAAAAATTTTAGATAAGCCAAAATTCATCATGCACAAAGAGTAAGTTTTTCTTTTATTGTAAACCAACACCATGAGGATGTCTAAAACACTAAGCACCACACAATTTTTGGTTTTGTAAATGGTAACACAGAAAATAAGAATAGTCACAATTAATGCCAAAAGAACACGCACTACAACTTTCAGGATTTTAACCAAACTAAACAAATATAAGAAGAAACAAAGATCATTACTAGAAAACTTAAGAGGAATTAAACTGAAATACTAAAATATAATTTGATAACCCAATGGAAGCAACTGGTTACAGAAAACAACAAGACATTGACAAGTGCATGCCAACATTTAAACTGGTAAGACTTTACTAGACCTCTTTTTCTTACCTTCTTCTTGAGTTCATCTTGCTCTTTTTTACTTAGTGTTCTTTTTGCAACTGCCATCTTGCCAATACTGAAAGCCTTTAACTTACTTTCCAATAAAGCCTGCATAAAAAATATAAACAAGTGATTATATACTGACAGGCATAACATCACTTGTCTTAAGATAGATCTTTAGCTTCTAGTCTTAAAAAAAGAGACATTAATACATTCCTATAGTGCCTAAAACTAAAGGAAAACAAGAAATTGTGAAAATTATTTAACTCTTGTGCACTGTTCAAATTAACTACCCTTTTGTTATGTTCTGTATGAAAATGTGCACTGAATTAAACTGCTGTAAAAATGCATCAGATAAATACTTTATTTTTTCTAATTTATTTGCATAAATCTGCTAGTCAACCTCAGTCCTGATAAAAAACGACTAATTGTTTTTAAAATTTACAGAATTTTTACCTTTTAATTGCTCAATTCACTAATGATGTCACTGATTTGGTGAAAACACACACACACACACACACACACACACACACACACACACACACACAGAATGACATTTTTAATCAGTCTTTGACGTGAACGATTAGTAACAGCATTGGCTTTGATGCATTTAGATTTTCTTTTTTTCTCTCCCTAATTTACTGTTGGTGGCTGTTTTTGCCCCACTGACTTCCTTTAACACCACATTTGTTGGTGCATAAATAGTCTTTTTTTAGTTACTCAATGTAGTTCTGAGATGCATATTTTGATTTTCTCAGACACATCAAGGTCATTCTCACATGCTCACACACACAACTACAATTACTTTTTATATTGAAAATACAGCATGTGTGTTTCTTTCACCAAATCAATCACATCATTTATGAATTTGGCTATTAAAAAGCTAAAATCCTGCAATCCTTTCTAAGCAATTTAGTAGTTTTGACCAAGACTGAGGTAGATTAACAGATTTATGCAAAAAATGTAAACAACTATTAATCTGATGCATTTTACAGCAGTTTAATTTAGCGGATCTGTTCATTCCTGATAAAAGGATAGTAAAGTTTCTCAAAGTAAGATTTGACACCAAAAATCATTCTGTTAGCTTAAACCCAGAAAAAGTTGTGGCCAAATTAAGACTCAAAATCCCCCCATAGAGGAAGAAAACATCCCCAACAGCACATAAGGGTTAACTTCTATGACGTTCCAGCCATCAAAATTGAAGACATTCATTTATCAATGAGTATCAGGAAAGATGAGCTGAATTATCTATTATAAGACTAGAAGTACAATATATACATGTCAACGAAAACGTATATCTACTGTATACTGTATTTGACACGTTCACGTGGCTAGCAATACTGGCCACTATGTAGCAAAACTTGTTAGCTCTTTAAAGCAAAACTGACATGTTAACACAACTTTAAACATGCAAATTCGCGACTTTGATATTCACAAAAACAACAATGTCTATCTCCTCTCTAACGTTACAGGTGTGTTCAAAACATTCAGGCATCAATATAATAACGTTCCTGTAATATTCATAAACACTACGTTCCGTGTTAGCATTGTCATCAAACAATAAAAACACAGCAACTTAGTTTATGTTCTGTGGTGGTGTCAAACTTTTTTAATAACAAATAACATGTCTAGGTCAAGTACAGCATATATATCAAACATATTTTAGTATATTACAGAAAAATCTGTGCACCGCCGGTGTCTCGCTAACAACACTGCTAACGAGTTAGCATCACAACTGAGCTGCTCAATGGAGCTTTCTCAAATGCCAGAAAAGCCACTACTGAGTCAAACGCAGAATTATTCTGCGTTTCGTGTTATAAACAAAAAAATCGATTTTAAAATGCTGGAATAAAAGATAAAAGTAATAAAAAATACCTTAGAGTTGCCTTTCTGGGCCCCACCTGGCGTTTTGTCCGCCATTTTGCCCGACACTGTGGAAGCGCGTGAGGCGCGTTCTCTCTCTCTCTCTCTCTCTCTCTCTCTCTCTCTCTCTCT
>CAIGQZ010001336.1:24530681-24542464 GCA_903798205.1 Danio tinwini | reverse complement strand
TATTTTTTTATTTTTATATTTTTTTTTTAGGTGAACTATCTGTCTAGGAGTTTGTTTTGAAGACATTATTTTGACATTAAAAACATTTACACTGTTACAAAAGACAAATGTTATATTGGTTGATTTTTATTGCTTTTTAGTCATGAAAGAATCCTGAAACAGTATATTTTAATCTGTACAAATTTTATACTATATAATTTACTGTACTTTTGATATAAAAAATACTGTATATATAAATGAATAACAATAAATATAAAACCAACAACCCCAAACTGTGTTACAACTATCTGAAAATATGGTATAATAAATGTAATGTAAAGATTTGACTTAGTTTCTTTTTAAATTACTTAAAATAATATTAAAGATATCTATTGGTTTAAAGGATCTCAAGAGAATTTAGAATTACAATGCATCATACACGATGCAAATCACGACTAAATCAGATTTGCTTCACTAGGTAAACTTGTATCCTATGATGCTGATGGCGATGGAGACTTTGACGTGGAAGATGCTAAAGTACTACTAGGCAAGTGTGCTGATTCCATTTCGATTCTTACTAGATTATGTTTTGCATGACTGACTTTGGTTCACTTTTGTGCAGTGTAAAACTAAATAAATCAGATGATGCACATGCATGGTGCTTCATGCATTTGTCATCGTTTTCCTAAAATCACATGCCATTTTAGAGACTAAGAGATGATTGGCTTATTGCATGAGATTTTGAATAAGACTAGTTTGCTAATATTGCATTTCAAGGCAGCGTTTGAGAGAGAGAGAGAGAGAGAAAAAAAAGCATTTTGCAGAAAATATAAAAATAATAAATAAATAATTAATCAAAAACAGTCCTATTAGTCCCTCCCATGCATGCCCCTTTCCTCCTATACCTATGCTTTAATAGCATATTTACCCTCTTTTTTATAGCACTGATACCTTATCTACTAAACCTTGCAAACCACCTCCACCCTCTCTCTGTTTCCTTGCTCTCCCGCTGTTCTGTCTTTCCCTCTCTTTCTCTTTTCTCCTTATTTTCCCATTTGCGTAGGGCTGACCAAAGATGGCAGCAAAGAAAACTCAGACTCCCTTGAGGAAGTTCTCGATATGTTAGCAGAAGAGGGCACTGATTGGTTTCAAGGTTTCTTCACCTTCCTTTATGACGTTATGAGTCCTTTCGAAATGCTAGAGGATGAAGAAACCGAGACAGCAGCAGAGGACGTTGCTGGCGCGTCACAGACTGAAGGGGTTCAGGGCCAAAAGACATGCGTTATTTTAGGCCTTCAAAATCAGTAGTCATGTTTCCTATTGTGACAGAAGCACTTTATTAGAGGAAGGACTTGATCTCTAGATGACTTGATTCTGTGTAACACTTGAAGAAATCCGCTATTGGGAAGATCGCCAGCAGTCACTTTGGGACCTGCGAACTCTCGAGAAGACGATGCCATTATGAACATTTTGTAAATATTGGACTTGGCTGTTTCCAGTTACTAATATATTGACCTTAGCTGCTGTAAGTTTCACCTTTGCCGCATGCCTAAGTTCCCATACATCATAAACGGCAGTATGTACTTCTGTTTGAGCCTTGCAATTTAACACTGTACATGTGACTGCTTATGATTCTCATTTTTATTTTGTCTTTATTTATTTTGAGCCACTTTTTATCGCACAACAATTGTGTTTCGGGGTGATCTGCATCCTCAGCAACTTAGTGGAGATACATCTGTTTGGTTTTTCTGTTTCCTTTTTGGTATTGCTTAGTAGTACAGAACAGACAGATTTAAAAATACGTTTTTAAGTTTCTTTTTTTTTTTTCTCTTGCGACTTGCCTTTGCTCTCTTTCATCAAAGGGTGTTTTCACCTGGTACCCTTTTCAGGTATCCAAATGTATATGATCACCTGAGACGCATTAAGGTTTTCACCTGGTATTAATGTGTTCAAATGTTGTGACAATTTGTTTGGTCTTTCCCCTCTTATTTTCCCACGCTCTACATTACTTTGGCAGGACCTTAATCCATGTGTTTTAATACAATTCAGTTATGTATGAGTACTTTCGGTGCTTTTTCTTACAATATATCCTGATACGATTGTGTTAGGTCATATAGAAGAGAGATTGTGGCTGTTCAATCATGTTGAGGGGTTGTTTACACATGATTTCAGCCAAAAGCGGAAGACTTTTCAAAAAAAGTTTTGCCTCTTCGTTTTGTGGATGTTTGTGTAAACACTCTTTGAGAATGCTTGCATTGTATTTCTGTAGAGGAGTGTAGATTAAATGCAAGCACAAACACACATACACAATAATGGCAAGGTATGTGGTAGTGTTGTTGCTAAGGTACTTTTTTGCTTTTACTTTTTAGTTTTACTTTTAAACAAACTTCATTACAATCAAAAGTGCGTCCTCCCGCACACTGTAAATTATACACACAAGTGCCAAGCTGCCAATGAAATTATTTTGCTTTTGAATACTGGCCAGGGATATGTAATAGTTTTTTTGGCCATTTTTGCAGATGTGTGTAAACGGGGATCATTTTGCAAACAGTCATGTAAGATGTAAAACTTTTTTCCATTTTTCGCTACATTGTTGTTGTGTAAATGTAGCTTTAGAAACTGCACTACAAAAACAATATGATAATGTTATTTTCTACTACCTCTGGAAGTGGTCGAAAAAGGAAAAGCTCAGAGTTCTAAACCATATTTGCACTTCTATTTGCCATTGTACAGTTGCAATTTAATACCAGGTGAAAAGGGAGTCAAAGATGTAGAGGATATTTATAGGCTTAATTATTCAATATAAGTGTATCTCAACTTTCATGTGGTATTACCTCAATTAGCAACGACAGCAAACTTTTACTATGGACATTACTAATCTAACTATCTAATTGCACGTGTTTTGGAACTTCAGTTGTAAATGAGAATAAGTTCTCTCAAGTGGCTCTGTGTAGGAACGTGTCCTGAACCCCAGCGTTCTGTAACCGTCAACAATCAGTTCCTACCTGCCAACATGCAAGTAGGGTCTGACAAGCACTTGAGAACTACAAGCATTAATAAATGATGTCATAAGTACCGTCAAGAATCATTTACAAAAGTACTTATTCAGTATTTATTCTAGTGTGTAAAATTACATTTAGTTCAATAGAAATAGTTTTTTTTTGTTCTCACTTAAGTAATTGTACATTCAAACATTTCCAAGAACAGTTTAGTGTTTGTTTTGGGAAATAAGCAATTCGGACCACTTTAATTATTTTGCCATTGTTGCCATGTTTTTCTTTTATTGTGGTGTTTGGATTTTTAAAAATTTGTCTTGATGTGATTGGGACTACTCAAATGCTGTATAAATATAGCCACTAATGGAAGGTGGTGATGATGCACATGGTAAGGATTGTGAAATGTGACAACATGCATATGGGTTACAAAGATTTTTCTATTAGAAAACAAATATTTTGTTGCAGTGGATTGTGCACAATGAATCGAGCAGTAGATTCAGGTCAGATGTGGGTGAATAGACTGTTCTTGATATCAGTGGTGTCAAAGAAATGTATGAAGAAGACCTCAAAGGCAGGACTTGCATGATGCAATTGTTTTAAATGGCAGCCACTGACTTTATTTGTCTCTCATTTACGTTAGATGAAAACTCTAAAGAAGTTTCCAAGAGGAAAGGAGGTATTTTGCACTCTTGGTCTAAGTGCATGCAGCAGACTAGCGTGTGTGGTTTGGGATTTTGAAAGGTTATCTGAGTGTACTTGACTGACATGTTTTTTATTTGCATGGCTGAGCTGACATCAGATATTTTAAACTACGAATTATATTTGTGTTTAACCAAGGAGTGTTTAACAATGAGACCTCTTGTAGTTAATATGTATGAGCCTGCATGGACGATTATGACTTGACAAAGAACTACATGCCCATGTAAGACATGTGAATACTTAGTCCAGGCTATTTGCAAACAATATAAATGAACTGAATTTGTCATGAACATAACCTGAATACATAATCTTCACTACAAAGGGTACCCTTTTGGTGGGCGTGGTGTACTACAGAGAGTTTCAGTCGACGTCATTCTCACTCGAATAAATGTCTACAGTAAAGCTGTACAGGTCGTTTACATTATATAAGAAGCTCATCTAACAAAACAGATGCTTTAAACATATTAATACTTGTTTATAAATGTTTATTACTAACATTTCTATGAACATGATTTGATTATAACTGCAGATCAATGACAGTGTTACAGCCTACTGTAACGTCTGCAATTATATTAAATAAATAAATAAATGCAACATATATAAACACATACAGACCCTTACAGTCTCCAATATGTTACCACTTATAGATAAACTACACACAGCATACATTTAGTCCTTATTTGAGTTCAAAAACAACACGTAACATATACATTGGCCCACAGTCAGAGCTAACCTCTCATCTGTATCTTTAAACTTCACCAGCACATGTAGCCTCTGTTAGAGAGTAATTCCGTCATTCCAAGTTCATAAAGGTAATGATAAACATGGCAGTTTGTTCATGGTAGATTGCTCAGGTTGCTGAAACTATTTGCTCCTGTGTTTTGTCAGGCTTCTCCTTTTTTCCGTGCTTCACTCTCATGTTTGTCCTTTTCTTTCTGAATGGATCAGATGTCGAAAACGCTTTATTAATCACACACACACTTATTATTATTATCAGCTCAAGAAGTTTGAGCTGGGTCATCCATGTATCGTTATTATATGCATATAGTTGTCTCGGCTGTGCATTTAAAAACATGGCGGCTCCATTGTTTCGATTCTGGCTAGCTCCACGAGATTGTGACGTATTTCTGTAAACCAATCAGCGTTCAGCTGCGCATGTAGCTCCACCTTTTGGTACCCTTTCTCGTCTTTGGTACCCTTTCGAAAGGGTGCCGAAAAAGTGGTACAGTACTGTTCAGTACGCTTTTGACAGTGGAAACGACCATAAAATCGTACTGAACCGATCCGTACCGTACCACTTAGTGGAAACGGGCCATAAGGAATACTTCGTCAGCACTGTTAAAGGAACCTCTTGAAATTGAGCAAAAAGTCACATGAATCTTTCACCTAAAGTATCCAGCTGGCTTAATACAACTGTCAATTGTAGCCAATTTCTATTAGTTTATTAAGAATCATAGTTTGTGTTAAACTTTAAAAAATAAAAAATAAAACAACAACAAATAATAAATTAGCTTTTTTATATTATCTACAAACACAGTAGTCAACATTTTGAAGTAGATCACCACCTTTCATCAAAGTTGTTGTAAAACTATTGAGCAACCCTTGTCACAATTTTCAAAAACATTTTTGAACTGTGTGGGGGCCTTCAAATACAGGACACCCAGGGGGACTTTGACTTAAATAAGTTGAGAACCGCTGGTGTGGAGGATATCCCAAGAAACTACTGATGAAATTCTGATGTAAACTGATTTGCATCATTCCAACTAATTGCGTTGTGGCTTAAGGTGTGTGTGCGCATGTATGTAGTGTTCGAAATTCAGTTACCATGATTACATCATCAAACAAAGTTTCTCCCCAGAGCTTTCCCATGCCAAAGATGTTGGTTTGAAGCTAAGGGAAGCTCTGAAACAGCAGCTCAACATCATCCATGAAAGAGTGGAGGCCAGGAAAATAGCTAAATTGGCACTAGCGGAAGTCAGAAACATCTTAGCCAAAGAAGAGGAAGAGAGGACCTTGAACCGCATCAGAGAGGAGTCTGAAGCCAAAGCTTGGGAGAGGGCTGAAGCTCGGCTGAAAGAGGAAGGAGAGAGAATAGAGAAAGAGGATGTGGAAAAGGCCATGGAAAGAATTAGAAAGGAGAAGGAGGAAAGAGAGAAAATTGCAGAAAGTGAAGAGGCAAAGAAGACAAAGAAGTTGGAAAAGGATGAGGTGAAAGAAAAGCCAGAGCTTGAAAAGAAATCTGTCGAGAAACCTGTCGATGAAAATGATGATGATGGTGGTGGTAAAAAAGCTGAGAAAGATGGAAAAGGTAAAGAATCCAAGAAGGCTGCAGCTAAAAAGAAACAGTAGAGCGCTAAACGGCAGATAATTTTGTCTTTTTGTGTAAAACTGGCTGATCTCAGTGCAGTCTTCTGAGACTTATTGACTAGACCTGTGAGAGATAATCAGTGAGGTGAAAATGAATCAAATCTTTGATATTAATAATAGCAGAATCACAAGGTGCTAAATGCTTATTATCGTCTTTAATTTATCTTAAAATATTTTGGTTTGAAGGTTGGATCTTGGTTTACTCTTACAAGTAGTAGTTATAGTGTAAGATTTCATATGTTTCTGATTTCGTTTATTTACTAGTGTTACTTTACTAAAGGAGAACTTTCTTGTGTTATCAATAAACCATGTTTCTCTGGATTTGTTTTTTTAAGTGCTTTTGAGTGTCTTTTCTTTGTTGATTGATTATAAGACCACATGTACAAAGTTTCTTTCCCACAAGAATGCTTGTCTCTATTCTAATACTCTATAAAGTCTTCCTATTTCCTCTCCTGTGTTTCCCTCTTGGTCTGTTTCAAATTTCAAACACATTCCTTTTCTGTCTGTAAGACAAAGGACAGAAAAAAAATCTCCAGTGCAAAAGTAAACCAAATGTCATCAGGTTGTTAATGATGCAATTTTATTTAGTGTAAAGGCTCTCTTCTGCACTTCATAGACCAGTGTGCTTGTTTTATGTGATTTGTGTTCTACACTTGCCTCATGAATGCACCCACATGTAAAACCCTCAGGACTGAAAGATAAGCTCACCATTGAGACCAGAGAAACAGTCAAGTCTGCCACCCCTGAACCTGTGGAAGAAGGTAAAGTAGAATCATACACGAGAGCTTTCTTCAATGAATTTAAATACATTGATGCATGCATATCTTTGTATGTTTATAAAAGAAGAAATTGGTTTTAGAATATTAATATACAGACAATGTAAGATGCAAGTTAGGGCAAAGAAAAGTCACAGCTCACGTTGTCAACTAACTTATTTTATTACATTTTTAAAAAGTAGCATTAAAACATTTGTTTGACTTTGATTTGTTAGAGTTTGTGTTCAAAAAGACATGGATAATTTGTGTATAATATCGAAATTATTTTGATTGACACTGGTGAACGCTTTTGTATCTGAAATGCAAGCCAGTTATAAACTAGTCTTGCCAGTTCTTGTGTAACATGACAAGATAAATTGCATTGACCTGTTATGAATAGCAGACATATATGACTGAACTTGTATGAATGCCTTGCTAAATAATCGTCATTCTTTCAATCCTGAAAAGCAAAAGCTGTTCTCTTTAAGCTTAATAGTTTTGTTTTTTAATCAGCTCCAGAGGCTATTGTGGAAGAAGAGATTCAAGCCTATGAAGCTGAAGAAGCAGCTCAGTCACCACCAGGTACCGCTTTTGTGATGTGCTTTTGAAATGAGAATCTGTAACTGTTGCTATTTGTTGGCTCATAAGTGTGGGGATGTATTGCTAATCAACATGTCATTTTTGTGATTAAAAACTCGGTCCTGGAGGGCCGATGTCCTGCTGAGTTTAGCTCCAACTTGCTTCAATACACTTGCCTGGAAGTTTCTAAAATATCTAGTAAGAGCTTGATTACTGGTTCAGGTGTGTTTGATTAGGGTTGTAACTGAACTCTCCAGGCTGCGTCTGAAATTGCATCCAAAATTGCATACTTCCATATTATATAGTAAAAATAGTATGCAAGCCGAGTAGTATGTCTGAAGTTCATAGAATTCGAAACACGACATACGAGAAGTACCCGGATGACCTACTACTTCCGGCGAGATTCTGAAGTGCGCATTGAATGGATGCTACGCTATTCCATGATGCACCACGAGATAATTAATGAAGGGGAGTGAAGCGACGCAACTCATGCGGATAGGTCACACAATGATGACAAAAAGGCGGATGTAGTACGTCCAAGTTTAATTCATACTACTGACATTCATACTATATAGTACGCAGTTTTCTAACGGCGGAGTAGTACATTTAAATTCAAATGCAGTACCTACTGAGTAGTAGGCGATTTTGCACGCAGCCTAGTACACTGACTCTCCAGGACCGAGTTTGGACACCCCTGCTATAACTAGATCTAACCACTAGTTCTAGGCACATCTGAAAGTATTTTAATGTGTTATTTGCATTTCCTTTGTCTGTCAAGCCGTGTCATCTTTATTTCTGTACAGCTTTTTACAATGTAGATTGTGTCAAAGCCATAAAAAAAATGGTAAAAAGCCATGACATTAAGTCAGAATATAGAACTTATTCAGCATATTAAGCAGACAGCAGTAGTTATAGTAGTGATAGAATGCTAGGGTAGTTCTAGTCAAGTTAAAACTAATTAAGTTTGGCTTGAAAGAGCTGTCAATGTTGAAAGATGATCCACTGAAGAGAAGCTCCACCGACCCCAGTCAAGCTAGTCTGTAATGTTGTGGTTTTCTCACCTCAATAAAATGTAACATAACAAGTTTTTATAGGCAATTACATCCTCCTTTGCTATTTCAGCAGTCACATAACTTGCACAGCTACGTTCATTCCCCATTACCACGAAATACACATTAAAACCGTCTAAGTTCAGGGAATCTTTATCTTCCATTTTGTAAAATGCTGTGCTTGATGTCATTGTTGTCTAGCTTATGTCACAAATAGTTCTCATTGATGATGTTAATGCAACTAAGAAAATGGCTTGGGAGAAATTGGCTTTAAGGGAACTGAGGCAGGTAACTAGTTTCATTGACTGAGCTCCTGTAATTTTCCAGTGTCAAAAGCTCCTATTGGCTCTGTGTTGACCTGGTGTTAACATTTTTTTTCTAATACCAGTTGTGAAGGGAACCATGTTTGCATTTACCCATAGGAGCACAATACAAGTTTTAAAACCTGTTCACTTAACATGTTTTCCCTTGCAGAACCAGAGACTGTGGAGGAGGAACCTGTTGCTGAGGAGGAAGAACCCCTGGCAGTAGATGAAGAGCCTGTTGCTGCAGAAGAGGAAGTAGCTGAAGAGGAACCAGAGGTTGAAGAAGACCAAGAGGTTCCTGAGGAGGAACCTGAAGTTATTGAGGAAGAACCAGAGCTCGCAGTTGAGGAGCAGACGTTTGAGGAAGCAGTGGAAGAGCTTGCAACTGAAGAAGAGGTCATAGCAGTTGAAGAAGCAGTAGAGGAAGCTGCTCCTGTGGAAGAAGCAATAGAGGAAGAGGCCGCTCCAGTGGAAGAAGCTGTTGAGGAAGAGGCTGCACCAGTGGAAGAGCCAGAAGAAGTGTTTGAAGAAGTTATACCAGTGGAAGAAGCAGTTGAGTTGGAGGAAGAGGCTGCCCCGGTAGAAAAAGAAACGGTGGAGGAAGCAGTAGAGGAAGCTTTACCAGTAGAAGAAACTGCACCTGTAGAAGAAGCAGTTGAGGTTGAAGAAGAAGCTGTAGAGGAGGTTGTAGAAGTAGAAGAAGCTGTTGAGGAGCTTGAATCGGTAGATGAAGTAGAGGAGAATTTACCAGTAGAAGAACCAGTGGATGAAACTGAACAAGTAGAAGAAGCAGTTGAGGAACCTGAACAGGCAGAAGAACCAGTGGAAGAAGTAGTAGAAATACCTGAAGAGGGAACTGAAGAGTCAGTCCCTGTAGAAGAAACTGTAACGGAAGAGGAAGTTACAGAGGAGGTGGATGAGCCTGTTCAGGAAGAAGAGGAAGAACAAGATTTTACAGCAGAGGAAGCAGAGGAGGAAGTCGAGGTTGAGGCAGAAAATATAGAAGAAGAGGGTAAGTTTGACAGTACAGTGGTTTCTCATTAATCAAAGGAGTTACATTCTTAAAAACAGGGTTCATACGGTCATGGAAAACCTGGAAAAGTCATGGAATATTGACATGACATTTTCCAGGCATGGAAAAGTTTTGGAAAAACAGAAAAACCCACAAAGTTTTGGAAACATCATGGAAAACAGATATCTGTATATATAAATATAGGTTTTTTACTTCTTTTCTGTACTTGGCCAATCACATACTCTCACATTATTAGTGCAATTTTACATAGATATAAATATAAATTGAAACTCAATAGATTGTTGCGTGTTTTACAATATGCTGTAATAAATTTGAACATGCATTGATTTTCTTTTACCACGCACATGTAGACATTGCAGGAAACATTAGGTCATGAAAATTAACTTGAAAGTATTGGAAAAATCATAGAAAAGTCATGGAATTTTTTTAGTAAAAATGTGTATGAACCCTGTAAAAATAACCCGCAATGGGCGAAATCCGCGAAGTAGTCAGCTTTTATTTTTTACAATTATTATAGATGTTTTAAGGCTGTAGAACCTCTCACTACACACTATATACACCTTTCTCAGACAGGTATCAACCTTTTTTACACTTTTCTCTCTTGTTTAAACACTCAAAGTTCAAACTTTCGTAGAAAAATAAGTCCAGTATTATAGAAGGAAACCAAAAATCAAAACCTGTTGTCAGGTGCAAACATTCATCGCTGTCAGCAAAAGGTTCATAATTATTTTTAGCTTTTGTGCGGAAAATGTTGGCATCCAGCGTAATGTTCTTTTACCTGCAGTCACTGATCCACAAAACTAAAGCAGACTCCATCTTTAAGGGGGTTCACGGGATGTGCCATGCACATGACAGTTACACACACCGGACACGCACATTCGTATGTTATTTAAAATGAAATTACTTAGATGGTGCTCTAAGGCACCGTCTAAATATGAACAGTGTTCTGAGTTGTAGCTGGGCACTGCAGACAGCCACCTACTTGCGTACTCTGATACAAATCTATACAATTCTAAAATGCATGGCGCGGCTCATCTGGCGTGCAACCCCTCCTTTACGATGGTTTTTGCGGACAGTTACAATCCTTTTTGCATCCTTGTTGAAACTCACACTGCTAGCGATTGAAGGTTTATGTTCATTTGGCAAGCTGAACACATTCTGTACTGTAAAGGAGGCACAGAGGAGATTGATTGACAATGGTCTACAGCCAATCAGGATGCAGAACACAGTGCTGTAAAAAAAAAAAAAAACATGTCAAATTTTACAAAAAAAAAAAACAAATCCGCGAAACTGCGAGGCCGCAAAAGGTGAACCACTTTATAGCGAGAGACCACTGTACAAGTATAATTTGGCTTTATTATAACTCGTTAATATCAAATATAACACAGTTTATAGAATGAACAGATGAATGTTATTTTAGTTTGTCAAATATGTCTGTCTTGTTACAGAATATGAAGCTGCCGAGGAAGAGCAGAATGAGGAGGACATTCCAGGTTGGTCATTTAATTTTATGTTTCTATGAAGCATATAAAGAGTGGATTCAGAAGTTTGTCTTGAGTCATGTAATCTATGTTCAGTGTCTAATTTGTAATTATCTTTCCATTTTGCTTTTTTAACAGAGGATATTTACCAAACAGAAGAAGAAATTGAAGTAGAGCACACAGGTATTTTTTTATTATTAGCTAAAAGTTCTCCCACCTCTCCCAGAGATCGGCTGAATGAATTAAAAAAATGGTAAAATTTCCACATATGGTTGTTCAAAAGTGGAAATTTATCCGATATGAATCGGATCTATGTCCTCTTGTCTAGAGTGTAATCAGGTAGATTGGATTTTCACCTGTCAATGCGAGTTGAGTGTAATTAAAAACCATATCGAATGACATTAACTCTGACAATTTCATTTTAGAACAGACTTCAGCAGAGTCACAAACCTTAAATCTCATACACGAGGACTAAAAAAGGTTTTATATAGTATAGCACAAGTATTTAAGCATGTTAATGAGAGAGAGAGAGAGAGAGAG
>CAIGQZ010001336.1:24486078-24508854 GCA_903798205.1 Danio tinwini | reverse complement strand
ATGGGCCGGTATAAGATTCTGACGGTATGATAACCTTGAATAAAAATATCACGGTACCATGGTACAGTGATTAGTATTCTAAATCATTCATTTATTCATTTTCTTTTCAGCTTAGTCCCTTTATTAATGTTGGGTCGTCACAGTGGAAAGAACCACCAACTTATCCAGCATACATGTTTTACGCAGCAGATGCCCTTCCAGCTGCAACCCATCACTGGGAAACACCCACACTCATTTACAAACACTCATTCACACACTACAGTCAATTTTAGCATACCCAATTCAACTATACCACATGTCTTTAGACTGTGGGGGAAACCGGAGCACCCGGAGCAAACCCACGTGAACACAGGGAGAACATGCAAACTCCACACAGAAACGCCAACTGACCCAGCCGAGGCTCGAACCAGCGACCTTCTTTCTGTGAGGTGAACGTGCTACCCACTGCACCACCATGTCGCCTCCTCTAAAATATATTCATTTTAAATGTCTGGGTAATTTACAAAAACTTTTTTCCCCTTTGAAAACAATATATTTAATTTTTTGAAAGATTTATAATATTTTGGAGCAGTAAACATGTCAGGCTGAATAATTCAAATGAATTATTGACTTTAGCTTCAAAAACACATATTTCTTTACAATTTAAAATGGCATCTTTTTTTTTTTAATGGATATTTTTTCTGCTGAAGATACTGTTGTCCTAAAAAACAAACAAAAAAATTTGAATAAAAAATCTTACACAAACTTTAGGAACGGTATTACAAAAAATTTTGGTAAATCATCTCAGACTGGTTTCTTGAACATGACAATGGGTTCACTGCTCTCAAATGGCCTCCACAGTCACCAGAGCTTAATCCAATAGAGCACTTTTGGGATGTGGTGGAACGGGAGATTAGCATCATGGATGTGCAGCCGACAAATCTGCAGCAACTGCTTGATGCTATCATGTCAATATGGACCAAAATCTTTCCAGTACCTTGTTGATTCTATTCCACAAAGGATTAAGGTAGTTCTGAAGGCAAAAGAGGATCCAACCCTGTACTAGTACGATGTACCTAATAAAGTGGCCAGTGAGTGGATTTATTGGTATGGATATAAGAGATTTGTATGTCCTGTATATAAAAACGTGTGGGTGGTAATTTCCAAATAAATAAATAAATAAATACATTTAATTAATGACTTAGCCATGACTAATAATGCAAAATAATTAAACAAATATTATTATTACTTTTATTAATATAATAATGGAAATGAAGCTTGCCTTTTAGTACATAGAAAATAATATATTATAAAATAATATATTAAATAATATATTAAATATATAAATTTATAGTTTATTTGTTAATGCTACAACAGCGGCATCATGCAAGCAAACAGTATTTTAAAGAAAAAACTTTAGTAAACCAATACATTTTCAGGAGCTATCATCAAGAATGAAGAAATCTATATCAGTTAAAGTGCAAGAAAATATTAAGATATGATCATTTCATGTTGTTTTTTTATGCAGGTTTTAAGATGTAAATCACACTAAAAAGTGAAAAAAAATTTGTTTAAAATGCCCACAAGGAGGAGGCAACGCCATAGCCAATACCATAGAACTGCAGTCTATTTGCAGTCTCCAGAAGACCACAGTGTCAGATTCTCTGAAACCTTATGAAGATAAAGAATCCTGAAACATCACAAACGGAAGTGTCATAAAAAATAAAATAAAATAAAATAGACTCTTTTTGCAGGTTGAACCTTTCAGGGTAGGAAATGGTGGCATCAGCATCATTTTCTGGTCTACCACGGTTTGAAGAATTTGTCCTCCAGAATCTGGCAGTAGGTTTTGACAGTTCATTTTATCTCGTACCCTGGAAGGTCTGCCTTATTCATTGCTAGTATCGGCTTCATGAACACCACGATTTCTTCACTGTTGTCTGACTTGAACTGGTGCTGGTAATTCAACAGTCCCTCAGGCTCTGTCCATAAAATCTGTTTTATGACACTTCAGCTAGTGTTTCTTTTTAAGTCCTGTTTCAGGATTCTTTACCTCAGCAAATTCTCACACACACAAACCTCCAAGTAGGTTGTAGGTCTATAAAAAAAGTGGCAATGAAGATTATAGGATTCTTGCTGGTTTAAAACATAATTTTCCAAATCATTCATTCATTTTTCTTCAGCTTAGTCCCTTTATTCATTAAGGGTCACCACAGTGGAATGAACCGCCAACTTATCCAGCATATGTTTTACACAGTGGATTCCCTTCCAGCCACAACCCAGCACTGGGAAACACCCATACACTCACATTCACACACACACTACGGCCAATTTAGTTTATTCAATTCACCTATAGCGCATTTCTTTGGACTGTGGGGAAAACCAGAGCACCTGGAGGAAACCCACACAATCACGGAGAGAACATGCAAACTCCACACAGAAATGCCAAATGACCCAGCCGGAGCTCGAACCAGCAACCTTCTTGCTGTGAGGTGACAGTGCTAACCGCTGAATAACTGTGCTGCCATAATTTCCATATCAACTCTTGAAATTCGTTTTATACATACATACATACATGCATACATACATGCACGCAAACATAAAAATATATTACTAATACTAATAGATTTATTAGTGCTGGGCAAAGATAAATCGTGATTAATTGCATCCCAAATAAAAGTTTGTTTTTACATAATATATGTTTGTGTATTAAATACATTTATTATGTATATGTCATACACACTCATACATCAAAACAAAACTATACAAAACTAAATATAAATATAAAAAAATATTTAGATATTTAGATATAAGCTGTATCATATATCTAAATCTAAATAAACATTTTCTCAAATAGATGCATGAATGTGTGCATTTATATCACCATAATAAATATACACCAAACATACACAAATATTATGTAAATGCAATATTTTGGATGCAATTAATTGTGATTAATTTTTGCTCAGCACTAATATACACACTACCGTTCAAAAGTTTGGCGTCAGTATTTTTTTTAATGTTTTTTTTTTTTTAAGAAAATTATTCTGTTCATCAAGGCAGCATTTATTAAATGTAAAAAAAAGTTACATTTTTAAATATTTTTTTAAATATATATTTATAACCTATTGTATGTAGTTTCACATGAAATTATTATTCCAGTCATTATTTTTTTTTATTACTATTACCATTAATAATAATAATAATAATAACAACAATAATAATAAATATTAGAGTGATTTCTGAAGGATCATGTCACTCTGAACACTGGAGTAATGATGCTGAAAATTCATCTTTAAAATCACTGCAATAAATAAATTAATAATTTCTTACAATATAATTTTTTAATTCTGTAAAAAGTGTCATAATAATTATGCACGCACAACATGCATGATTCTATGATTACATGCATATGAATATTACTAGAATCAAAAGTTAAGATAATTAAAAATAACTATCTTGTATAAAAATGTGTAATGTTTATGTAAATGCAATCTTTTAGATAAATTCACTCTTACAGTGCATCTGGGAAGTTTTCATAGCGCTTCACTTTTTCCTCATTTTATGTTACAGCCTTATACCAATATGGAGTAAATTCATTTATTTCCTTAAAATTCTACACACAATACCCCATAATGACAATGTGAAAAAAGATTTTTTTTAATAGTTGCAAATTTATAAAAAATAAAAAACCTGAAAAGTCACATGTACATAAGTATTCACAGCCTTTGCCGTGAATCTCTAAATTGAGCTCAGGTACATTCTGTTTCCACTGATCATTCTTGAGATCAGCTTAACTGGAGTTCACCTGTGGTCAATTCAGTTGATTGGACATGATTTTAAAAAGGCGCACCACACCTCTTTCCCAGCAAAAAAAAAGTCAATATAAAAAAGTCACCTGTCAATATAAGGTCCAAGGGTTCAAGGGTTGAAAGTGCATGTCAAAGCACAAACCAAGCATGAAGACAAAAGGAGTTGTCTGTAGACCTCCGAGACAGGATTGTCTCGAGGCACAAGGCTGGGGAATATTACAGAAAAATTTCTGCTGCTCTGAATGTTCCAATGAGCAAAGTGGCCTCCATCATGTGTAAGTGGATCTATGTAATTTTGTTTTTGTCTTAAGGTGTCTGATTTTGTAGATTGTGTTATCAACTTGCTGTTTTCGGAGCCTAAATGATAGGATTTTTTATGATCTACTCCCTGCTTCATAATAACATTGTTTTAGAAATATGAGATTCTTCTCTATTTCTGCATTATGTAACTCGTTAATTTCTTCTTTTACTTTTCTTATTTCTTGTATTACACCAGATATTTGGGCTTTACTGTTTTTATGTTTCGTTTCCAACTCCTTTAACTTTAATTGTAATATGGTGAATTTCTCTTGTCTTAATTTTTTTACTTGTGCGGTTATTGCAATTATTTTTCCTCTTAGGACAGCTTTACAAACGTCCCAAAGTACAGATGTGGAAACTTCTCCATTGTCATTCTCCTTTAAGTAATGTTTAATTTCATTAATCACTATACTATAGGGTGTACTATAAACTGCTCGTTATTCAAAATGCTTGAATTCAGTCTCAATGTGTTAATTTGAGTTCTGTTTAAGCTAATTAAGGCGTATACTGAGGCATGGTCTGATAGGTCCAATGTTCCGATGCTGCATTTAGTTACCTTATGTCTATCCTTATTAAATATAAATAATCTATTCTTGAATATTTTGAAAGTGGGTGGGAGTAATGAGTATAGTCTCGTTCTTTAGGGAAAAAAAATCTCTCCATAGGTCTATTAATCCTAAATTTCTCAATATAATATAGCTTTGAGTTTTATTGCTATAAGGGATTTACATCTCTCTGCCACTTTAGAGGTATCTATTTTTGAATTAAGAATTATATTGATGTCTCCCCTGCAAAAAGGTCCCTTTTGTCTCAATTGAGATGTTATTAATGATTTTTTGATAGAATTTAAGTTTACTACCCGGAGTTACAGAAACATTTAGGAATGTCACTGGAGCACCTTCAATTTGTCCTTTAATTAAAATAGCAAACCTTCTTTATCTTTAATTTCAGTTTGATGGTCATATCTAAGCTTGTTTGATACTAGGATAGCTACTCCCCTTCTTTTACCTGATGCATGCGATGAGGAAAATACAATGTTTAAATCCATTTCTTGCTAATTTAGTGTTTGGTCTGATTTAGGTGAGTCTCTTGCAGAAATGCTACTTGGACTCTTTTTTTTTTAATTTTAATAGAATTTTGGTTCTTTTAATGGGATTGTGGCCTCCCATTTAAAAGATTACATATTATATGTAATTAATCTAAAGGTATTGTCTAAGCCGACCATATGCTATTTATTGTCTCAACACTAATATTAACCTTAACAAAACTGTACTTACATTTTCCATGCAGTTTAACCGAATAAAGAAACATAGAACTATGTACAAAACCATTCAAAATGAAAATTAGCAAAAACATTTCTTTAACACAATTTATGACTTCCACCAGTGTGATCCACTGTCTATGGACCATTCTCAAGCCTGTACAGAAATTCAGCTCGAAAGGGAAATTCTCAGACCTAAAAACTTGAATGAGGGCCCTTGCTGGCATAACTGAGCAAAACAAAAATTCCCAATATTAAAAGAACCATCAACATTTTCTGTATATTTACAAGGGGGGTTCGCTTTTACCAAACACAAAAAAGGGGAGAAAGGAACCTTTTCAAGTTTGCAAGGAAAAACTGTCCTTATGTATATAGTAAAGGAGGAAAACAAAGTCAGACCTGTTCTGTATCAGCGCTGTTCCATTATTGCCTTTTCGATATTGCCGTGTAAGGTGACATTAGTGGGGAATGATAGGATGCATCACAGACACCATTTATTTTCGTCTAAAACTTTTCAGTCGATCCACGTAATCCGGTGCAGAGGTGGTTTCCCCAAGACGGTGTCATCCTTTTTTCGTTGTCCAGGTTCGGTGCTGGAGGCGTTTGATTAGCGATTCCTGTGGTGGGATGACATCCATCTGTAGACCCCGTGCTTTCATGCCTTTAGTTGCCTCTTCTGCAGAGTTGTACAACACTGTTTCGCCTTCGTATAAAACACGGACCTTCGCGGGGTATGGGGTTTGAATTCTGATCCTTTTTTCCTTTAACACTTTTTTAGCCTGTGCGTACTCTTTACGTCTTTTTAATACATCCGGGGGGTAGTCGTGGTCACAGGTGATGCAGGCGTTATTCCATTTAAAAGCTCCTTTTCTCCACATCTGCCCCAGGATGTCCTCCTTAGTTTTAAAGCTTAAAAATTTCACAACAATGGATCGCGGTCTCGTTTTGTCTGTTGGTTTTGGCACTGAAGCTCTATGAGCCCTCTGAATGTGGAGCTCTGTTCATGGCTCAAAACCCAGGCCGTCCTTCAGTAGTTTTTCAGTGAATGAAATGGTTGATGAGCCGTTTTCACTGTACTCAGGTACTCCATATATTCGGATGTTATCTCGTCTTGACCTGCCCTCTTGATCAATCAGCTTATTTTCTAGCTGTGTCTGAAGTTTTAGCACTTCAATTAGCACCTCTCCCGTCTGTTGTATTTGCTCCTGTGCTTCTGCGATGCAATCCTCTGCCTCTTCCATCCTCTTATTCGTGCTGTTCAATTCTTCCTTAATATCGGTTAGTTTTTTTAATTATTTTCCTTTCTGAATTCTCTCAGCTCAAGGAGTATTTTCTCCAGGTTAATTTTCCTCTCAGCATTAGCATGTGGGCTAACAGTTTGTTCCATTTCGCCCGTTTCTTCTCCAGCTTCTGTCTTGTCTTGACGATCTAGGATTTTCTTTTCTTTTGTCTTCCCCTTGTTTTCACTCCTGCCCCACCTTCCATTGTAGTGTTATGTTAAAACTCGATATTCGAATGATTGGGGGCGTTTAAGTGTATTTGTTGGGAGAGCAGTTCTCTCATGCTGCCATTAGTTTTCGCGCCATTCCGGAAGTCTGTACATGTGATTTTTCAGGTTTTTTAAAAAACTTTTTGTCATCATGGGATATTGTGTGTAGAATTTTGAGAAAATAAATGAATTTAATCCATTTTGGAATAAGGCTGGAACATAAAAAAATGTGGAAACAGTGAAGCGCCATAAATACCTTCCAGATGTATAATGTAATGCACAATTTCAACATTGTGCTGTTCATTTATTGGATTTGTGGATCGTTGTGCACACTTTCAGTTATGTTACTGGTGCAGCAGACCAAACAAAAAAATCTGTTTGTGTACAGTACAACCATGTTCATTGACAAAACCAATATTTTTCCACAGCTTTTTAATATCAAACTATTTTACCTGAATATAAATGGAACTTAGACAGTATCATTTATATATCAGACCAACTCAATATCCTACCAGCCCTTCTCCATAGTATAGTGAATTATTTAAATCCAGCGAGTACTAACCTGTCGAAGTCTGTCATCATACCGCTGATCCGGCTCCAAAGGGTGTCTTTCTGGAAGTGGCACTTTCCAGCGGTCCATTTCTGCCCTTAATTCTGCCCCATCTAACAGTACCACAGGGTCCAGACCATTGCTGTTTATCAGCTCCACCAGAACCTCTTTATAATGCAACCTGAAGGTGAGAAAATCTCCGGGTTTTTGCTCTATTCTCAGGAGAATATATTTCACAGAATGAGGGATTAGCAAAAGCTAGAGTGCCTTACATGCAGTAACCGCTGTACTCTGGGAAAGCTTGTCGTCCACATGCCTCTTCTTTCACAGCTCCTGTTTCCTGGAACTCCATTACGCCACAGATGCCTATGAGAGACACAATTATTGAACAGTCACTAAACTATATCATTTTTACATAGCGGTAAATATAAAGAGATTGTTCACCCAAAAAAGAAAAATATGTCACTGTTTAATCACCCTCCACTTTTCTAAACCTGTCTGACTTTTTGTTGAACAAAGTATTTTGAACACTGCAAAAAATGATTTTCTTTCTTAGATTTTTTTTGTCTTGTTTCTAGTCCAAATATCAACCAATTCTTAAATCAAGAAGAATTTTCTAGGCAAGCAAAATATGTTTTGTTTTCAGAAATAATATGCCAATTTTAAGTGAGTTTTTCCTTAAAACAAGCAAAATAATCTGTCAATGGGGTAAGCAAAATAATCTTGTTTTACCTTTTGCTTACCCCATTGGTAGATTATTTTGCTTGTTTTAAGAAAAAACTCATTTAATTTTAGCATATTATTTCTAAAAACAAGACAATATGTTTTGCTTGTCTAGAAAATTAATCTTGATTTCAGATTTTTTAGATATTTGGACTAGAAACAACTAAATCTAAGATAGAAAATCATTTCCTATATTTACTGAATATTATTTTAATTTTTCCGGAAAGGGAAGTAATAACATTACTGATAATTTGCTGGAATGCTGCTCTGTGTGAACGCAGAAGGAAAATTGCTGGTTTTCCGCGCTGTTTATGAAAATAAAAGCCTTTGAATATTTTTCCAGACACATTTAGCTGCTAGATGTTAGTCAGATAACGTTTCTAGGTTCCTTTTTAATACCAACCATGTAAAAAATTATCGATAATATTCTTATGATAAATCCATTTTGGAATGGATGTGTGAACAGTCTTTTCTGGAAAAATTCTGGAACATCCTTGCCTGTGTGAACCGTGCTCTTTTGAATTTACCGGTAAAGTTGTTCCAGAAATTTTCTGGATATTTACCAGTATCACTGTGTGAAAGGGACTATTGACTTACTTTGTATTTTTTTCCCTATTATAGAAGTCAATGGCAAATGATTTTCAACAGCAACAATTTTTAAAAATAATAATAATAAAGGTTTAAAACCTCTTGGAACAAGTACAGGATGAGTAAATTTTACGTTTTGGCAGAACTGCCCTCTCAAGACACTTAAAATTCAGCAATATTGTTTGTATTGACTTCAATGACAAAAAAATAATTAGAGTCCAAAATTTGACCAAAATTCATCAGAGATGAATAAGACACTACTCTCTTCTCTGTAGGGCTGCTTTTTTACGGAATCAAATTAGTTTCATAAACAGTGAATTTTGCAAATTCAGCATTGTTCCAGAACTGATCTGAATCAACCTTGGACTCTAGCTGGATAACAAAAATAGAGCTATAGGTAGTAGGTAGTTGTAGTTAGTAACCTCTATTATGCTGGGTTCACATCAGATGTAAATGTAAATCACTCTCTCTGGATTACTCACAGGATGTTTTCACCACACAGGAATTTTTTGATTAACTTAAATGTTTTGAACTTGTGCAGGAGATGCGATTTAAGACAAATTTTGTGCATTTATGCTGGCAATTTAAACACATCACACATTTCACTGAATGGACAGCACAATATGCACTGAAATAACCAATCGGTATGAAGAATCATTTTTTACTACTTTGTGGGAACAAATTATTATGAAGTGATACAATGTTTGAACTGTTTGTTGAACCCTGAGACTATTAAGTTTGTTGTTTTTCTACAAAAAAATCAACTGTTATCAAAGACTGTGAACATGTTTTCTAAGAGTAAACTTTTCACACTCATCATTGTTTGTGTGGACTTTAAAGTGAATTCTACTTTGAGCATTTATTTGTGTTTTATTTTTATTTATTATTTTGTGTGTAGCTGGTGATTAAAATACCACCAGATAAATTTATTATTTTTTTAATTATAAGTTTTATTATTTTTGTTTTTGTACTCCATTTGGTAGATTTATGTCTACACCTGGCGCCCAGACAATATATATATATATATATATATATATATATAAATAAATAAATAAATAAATAAATAAATAAATAAATTCCTGTTGTAAATTCAGTCAGTTTCTTTAAAATTGCCCAGTGGAAATTGTACTCTTTTTGTGCATTTTAATTGACTTTGTAGATAATCTACTCGTGCAAATACTTGCATTCACATATGGTGTGAAACCAACATTACATTTCACATTTTAGATAATGTATTTAAACTAGAGCTGTTGATTCAAAAAATTTATTTTATAATTGTATGGCTATTCACTCCTGAATGAAATCTAGGCTTAACTTTTAACAGTAGATGGCGCTCTAGGATAGTTTGTAACCAACGAGTAGCTTTAGGAGTCATCTAATTAGCTTTTATGTCACAAGATTAATTCAATCGCAGCTCAATATGAACACTCCTGTAATTCACTTAAAGATTTCATAACTTCCTTTATGATTTTTGTACGTTTACGTGGTATTGGTAAGGAATTGGATGCAAGCAGAGTATGGCTGTAAAGCATACAGCTTCGTTAGCGCTGTTAAAACATAAGTTCAAAATCGATTCAAGATAGAAAACTGATGCATACAGAAAAATGGCAGATTTTTTTGTTATGATTTTTCCACTCAGACCACTTTTCAAATACTTTTTTGACCCATCTTTTACATGGCTTTAAACAGAATTATGTAACACATTCATATCAGAAAATATGTTTAACATAGAAAATTAAAACTATACAATAAAATATAATTATGAAGAAAAAAATGATTCAGTTGACCACTGATTCTCTTATTTCCCTGTTAAATAGTTTGACTCTGCATTGCATTAAGTGCTATATAAAAGTGACATGCTCTGACTTTAGATATAGGCAGGGGTGGACTTTACCAATAAGGCGTGGTAAGCAGCTGCATAGGGCCCCGGGGAATTAGGGGCCTCCGACCAATGCCATGAAGCCTATATTAATCATACAGCTATTTTATACATTTTCTATTGTATGTTGTAAAATGTCTATAACCGTTAATAACCGTTTTAACTTTATTACTTCTTTTCAAAACCAGGGCCCACATGAATAATGGAACATTTCTTCCGTACTGCTTATGCACGAGGTGTGAGCACGTCCTGCAGTCAAAGACACTGCTAGCCCGAGTTGTCACCTTAGTGACTTTTCAGACTCCCCTAGCGCCAAATAAAAAAAAAAGCGACTAGCGAATGTTTTTGTGTTACTGGAGATTTTTTAGAGACTCTCATGTGTCCGTGCTGTACCGTTTCACCGTTTCTAAGGTTACTCTTCCCAACAAGCTGCGGGTAATGCTGTCAGTCTCTTCCCCCACCCTCAGAGAACTCAGTGCCACACAGCCATCTCTCACACAAACAGCATTGAAAGCAGATCTGCATACCGACGGCGTGAGGCATTTCCCAGATAGTCAAACCGATCTGCTTTTTCTCTGTTTTAAATGTAAAAATTTTAATGGGCCGTTTATTATTTTTTTTGCTGTTGTTCAATCACAGAGAATTTAGTGACACCAGTATGCCAGCAATCAGAGTAGAGGTAACATTAGGCAAAGTGTACAAGAGTGAGAATTTGAAAACATTTGAGGGAAAAATAGAAATAAGACAAACAACAAAACGCAGCTTCCTCTGCAACCCTGCTGTTTGATGAGGAGCTGTGAGCTTGTTAAGAGAGGGCCTGTTAAAATAACACTTTCCCATGAAATGGCCACCGATTCACAAACAGTAATCACTCAACTCAAATGAAAAATGGTAAAAAGATTAGTTTGATAGATTGTGAATTTAATTAGTTTAAATGGTTTTCAATTATAATTACTATTAAAATCTAATCACAAAAATGGCTAATTTACTTTACATCAGGGCGCTTAGACTCCAGGTCCTCCAGGTGTCCAGGTCCTGCAAAGTTTAGTTCTAGCCCCAATCAGACACACCTAGGCTAGTTAATCAAGCTCTTACTAGGCTTTCTAGAAACATCTGTGGAGGTGTGTAGAGGTAAGTTGGAGCAAAAATCTGCAGAACACCTGCCTTCTAGGACCGAGTTTGGGCACCCCTGCTTGTGAACTTACTTATTTGTGAATTTATTGGTTTTAATTTTACATTAGGAAGATAAAGGTTCCTTTGAATAATAAAATATACTTTAATTTTTATATACTATTTAACAGTTTATTTTTCAAAAATGCTAGGGCCAAATCACCAAATCAAGTCTGCCCCTGGATATAGGCATATATCAAATTAAAAACAAAATAACAAGTACCTTTAGAGTGTCTCCCCATTGGATGTTTGGGGCTGAACATGAGCGGATGTGATACTCCATAGTGCTGAAAGACAAATAAATGTTATTTATCAGCAGCAGGATATGATGGTGGTGTCCTATTCACAGATAAAAGTTCAGTTACCTGCAGCAGGGTCCGTAATCGTGGGACGCTCCAGTCTCTCAGATGATACAGGCAGTTCCGAGGATGGTGCGCATGTAACCCTTTAGCTGCACACTCGATGGAAAAATTACAGGTCTGCAAAGACAACAGATGCTTGTTATTTAATACAGAGCTCTGGTAACAACAATAACAACTGCTGAGAGAAGTAAACTCACAGAGCCTTGTTTAAACGGCTGACTGCAGCCACCACAGAATTCATGCTGGCACTGAGTGCATCTGAAATGCAAACAGCCTCCTCTGGCCAGGAAGAAGCGAAATTTGCATTTTGGGCAGTCTGAAAGGGGCAAGTAAAACATTACAACCTGGGAACAGCTCCAGTTAGATACTTTACAGCAAGAGTTTGTGTTTGACCTATTTTGTTCCTGCTGAGGAGCTGCTCCAGCCTGGAGTTTTGGTACTCGGGGCTATTGAGTTGCTCCCACTCTTTGAACTTCTCACACGAGATTCCTTCATGCTGTGGAGCCCACTGGAAAACACGCATCCAAGAATAAAACAGCATCTATAAAATATGAGAAGTGCCCTCACAACGCAGAGGCTCAATAGTAAGAATTGTTTAGGTCAGATGTTTACTTGTGAAATAAACATTTTTATCATTTTTATAATCAATACTGATGCGGATTCTTAAATCTGAGGATATTTTTTTCATATTTGAGGTTTTCTGTTGATGTGTGATTTCACTAAACTTGTGTAGTGCACCTGACATTCATAAAGTCGTGTGATTCGTTCACAGCTTTGAATTTCTTAGCTTTCAATCATTATATTTTCTCCTAACCAGACATGTTGTCTTTCTTTTAAGCAATGTAAATACGTTTTTATTGGATTTCTTATACTTATAAGGCCAGTGTTTCTTATGTTCTAACTTTAAAACCCTTTTTAAGTCTTTGTTTATATGTACACAATGTTAAAGCACTATGTTTATGTGTGTGTATGTATATATGTATGTATATATATATATATATATATATATATATATATATAATTTTTTTTTTTTTTTTTAATTTTTTTTTACTCTTTAAATAAATAAAAAGGGGATAAAAACCCTGCTTTAAAGACTTCTCATGAAGAAAGACAAACTTGTGGATTATACCACATTCGTTTTTGGATTGTTATCAAAAAAACTGTTTTAAATATTATAACATATACCTGCTTATTTGTATTGGATTATTGTTCAAAAGTTTATGTAGTACTATTTTAAGAAACAGTAATATTGTGAAATACTATTAGAGTTTTAGATAAATTTGCTTACTATCCTGAATCTGCATTTATTTAATGCAAAAAAGTACAGTAAATATGGGGAAATATTATTTCAGTTTAACTTTTTATTTTCAGTTTAACTTATTATTTCAGTTTAGAAACTTTTCTATTGTTATATCTTAAACAGAAATTTACCAAGCAGATTTTTTCCTTCAATAAAACGCTTAGGAAAAAAAGTTTTTAATATTTGTAATAATTAAAATAGCAACTAAACAACTTTTGCTTTTGATCAAAGTTGAGAAATACAATTTTACTAACCTCAAACTTTTTAACAGTAGTGTTAAAAATTTATCTCAAAAGTTAATATTAGCACAATATTCTATGTTTTTCATGACAGCTTAATGACGTTGGTCCAAAGACTAAATCATGGTTTCTGCAGGTTTCACTAAGTTAAATTTAAGACTTTAAGACATTTTTAAAACCATTATGAATGCATTTTTATACTCATAAAGGGCTAAAGGCTAAGGAATTTTTCAAATGGCCCAGATGGAAAATTGCCCTATCAAAAACATTATTATAATTTAATACATTTAATAATACAATAATAAATGAATTATTATTATTTTTAAATATTTTACATATTGTGTAAGAACAAGAAAGCTCTACTTGTATTTTTTTTTGCATTTATTGTACTTTCTTAAAAAAAAGAAAAGAAGAAATGTAGAAGTTTTAAAAACTATACTAAACTTATTCTATGCGCAACAATCTGTCCAGGACGATGTCCTCAGCAGTAAATACATGGTGCATGTTTAAACAAATGTTATTGTAAAGAAAATAATTAAACCATTATGTTGAATAGAGTTAAAAATTTGTCTTTTTGAATAAAACGTTTAAAGTTTTATTGAGATGGACTGTTGGTAATTGTATGGGTTTTGGCCAGATTTGGTGGCAATACATGAACAAAGAAAATTAAGACCATTTAAGAAAAGATTTAAGACCTACAACACAATATTTCAGTAAATGTAAGACTTTAAGGCCTAAAATTTTGATTTTGGAATTTAAGACATTTTAAGACCTTTTTATGACCCAGCGGAAACCCTGCTAAACGAACATTTACACAAATTAGACATCGTTTTAAACATCAGAATCCACACTACAACCACAATGATAATGACACAGAAAAACAATATTGTTGAAATCACCTTCAGAACTTTTTTTTTCAGCAGATGAATTATAAAAACATTGACAGTTAATCATAATCCACCAGCTTGAGCATTAAAACAGCAGGTGACCAAACGTTAGTGCTTGCTTATAATATACAGAACACTACCATGTGCTGCTGCGGATGCCAATGTGGTTATGCCTTTATTTATGGTTCTCGATGTGAAAGCATGATGCAAGATGTGATGTGAAAGTATGATGCAAAGCATAACACAGCCTTTTGTGACTGCAGAACCTACCGGCCTTTTACACTTAAAGCATGTGCTTTTCCCACAACTAGGGCAGTCCATTCTCAGCCTTTCTGCTTCATGGAGAAGCCCAAAGCAGCACTATAAAACAAAACAGTTACAATTTTACCAAAACATAAACAGACATTAATTGCTATCATGTTCAAACTAGACATTAGAATGAAGTATCTGAAAATGATGAAACGTACATGTGCACACCAGCGGAAGTTGGGCATTTCCTGCAGTGCTCGGTCTCGAAGTTTACTCTGAAAGAGCTCATGAATCTGGGGGTCCAAATAATACCTGATCTGCACATACAAAAAGATTCACAGTTAGTCATATTTTCTATTCAAAATCATATGGAATTTGACAATAAATCATAAAAACAACAAGTCCACTGAAATGCGGAGCTTTGTTGGATGTATGATGCAATTTCAAGCTGGAACATATGGAGTAGCTCCTCCCCTTTAAAAAAACAATAAACATTTTGCTTTTATCATAACTTTGCCAGTCATTAAGTTAAAGGCACAGTATGTAATTTTTGCTGCTAGAGAACACGCATTCACAACAAACAAAGACATAGATTGATGACTCTGGGCTGGAGCAGACTGTCTGTGTGTATCTCTGTGGCAGCTTTTGTGACACAAATTAGAACTGATCAGTGTTAATTTCATTGACGAAAAATTTTCGTCATAATTTTCGTGACTAACAAGTTTCTACCAACGAAAACTAGACAAAAACTAAATAAAAATGAAGTGATGATGACAACTATAATAAAAATATACTAAAGTTTTTCGTTGACTAATAAAAACGAGACGAGAATGTGATTGAGGGACGTTTTTTGGCAAATATCCAATCAGAATTAATCTTGATGTGTGATGCATGACGCACACACACAAATTTAAAAAGTAACTGCTCCACAGTAGACGCGGGATGCGATTATGTCATCATCTATAGGGGTGTCTGTCTGATTAAACTATATGATATGTCAATAGCTGAGAGAAAAAGAAGATTCACATTTGATGTCAAGACAAAAACACTGTAAACCGTACGGGAAGGAAAAAGCTGATAAAAACAACCATGCGACAACAGGATGTGGAATCATCCCGAACTTCACGGTAAACTCAATCTTTTTTTATTTACCAGAGTATGTGCTTTTGCTTAACTGAAACATTCACTTCAACATTTGTTCCCTATATACTGTAGTGCACGCTCACTAGAAAACTGCAATTGTGTCCCAACAGACTTCCTTTAGAATGTCCTTGTTACTAGTATTCTGACTGTGCGTCCATGCAATGCATTTCTCCCTCTGGGCTTGCCATAGGTGAGTGTTCATTAGCACACTGCGTAACAGTATCCTGGCTATTGAGGTTCCTTTACTCATCGTTACAACTAATAAACATGGAGGAGTTCAGATCAACACCGTGTCTACTTTCATTTATTATTATTTTTTAGTTTAGACAAACGCTTGCTATGAATGCTCAGTTATGTGCGAATTAGAGGAAACTTTTGGGATACTTCAAAAACTAGAGAGCGTTTGATTGGTAACGAGAAGCTGAAGCTCATGGTGATGTCATAAAAATGATGTATTCTTATAAATCATAGGTCTCAAACCTCTCTGCTCTGCACACCTTGAATTAGTTGGATAAGTTGTGTTTGATTAGAGTTGGAGCAAAACTGTGTGGAGCTGCGGCCCTAGGAACTGTGTTTGAGACCTATGTTATAAATGGAAGTAAGAAATTGCAAGTTTTCTCTTCAAAATGCAAATTTTGGCACCAATTTGGAGCACATTAGCTAGCTTATATACAATTTTAAGTCTAACATATTAATACTGACAACCCTGACAAATTTGGATTTTAGGGGGAATTTAAGGTCAAAAATTGCGTTTGGAGCTTCACACCTGTGTGTCCAGTAGACTGAAGTACTCCATGGTGTCCTCCCTGCGGCCTCCTCGTACATCAGGAAGATTACAGAGAGGACACACAGCATGAACTATATTCTTCTCCTTAATGACAGAGGAGAAGTACTTCTTAAAACAGCTCTCACAGAAAGTACAGGAGCAGTGTGTCATGGTGACCATCTGAGGAGGAGAAGACAGACAGATACTACATTTAGGACTGAAAGAGATCCTGCTGTGTTTTATCCACTTGTGCATGATGACAGGGCTACTTTCACGGATTCAATTTTTTTAATTTAATTGTCAAGAGTATGCATTAATCATAATCATTACTACTAAATATTATATTAATAATTTAGTTTATCTTATAACAATTAATTAAGAAAAACTATAAGCTGCTGAATAAAAGTTTTTATAATATAATATATTATAATATAAAATATAATGTATGTAATGTATTTTTTATTTAATGCCATGTCAGCAACCAAGGCTATTTTTATGGCAAGAACATTTTAATAAATGTAAAAACAACAAACAGATGAATACATAAATTAAATAATACTTTTAGTGTTAATACATGATAAGAATTCTAAGATTTTTCCTGGTGTCACTTTGTTAAAAGTGTCCTTAAGGGAGTTAATTTCATAAAAAAATTATTCTGGATTCATTAAAAGCAGGACAGTGCAGTAAAATGTGTTTTACAGTAAGGGGAGGTGTGCAGTACAAACATTGAGTGGGGTCTTCATCTTTAAGTAAAAAGCTGTAATCTTGCATGTCCAATCTGGTAAAAAACACTTAATCAAATCAAGTCTGAGAATGTCTTAAAATTCAGTTTGAGATTTCAGGTTCGATTTCATACAATTAATTTTTTTCTAATGCATCCCACTCCTCTTGCCACTTATTTAAAATGTAAACGTTGATAAAAGGTCTCATCTCTGAAGGAGGAATTTGGCATTTGTTCACCACTTGCTTCAAAGCGTCTTTAGCAGCTGCATTAGCTCGCTCATTTCCTGAAAGCCCAACATGTCCTGAAACCCAGCAAAAAATTATGATAAAACTGATTTTGTAGATGGTGAACTTTGGTTAAAATACTATCAATCAAAGGATGATCAATTTTTGAAGATTCAATCACTTGGAGGCATGATTTGGAGTCTGTAAAAATAATAGAGTTGTTTTGTTGGACATTTTCTATATATTCCAATTCTAAAAGTAAAGCACAGGCTTCATCTGTGAGGACTGAACATTCTTTAGGCAGACTGATTCCATAGCATTGTTGTCCAGTCACCATTGCTGCTGCTACGCCATTTTCCACCTTTGAACATCTGTAAATATTGGTGAGTGTAGAGAATATTGGTTTCTAATATCCAGATATTGTTGTCTATATACATTGGGATGAGTAGCTCCTTTCTTCCGATGTCCTAAATCCATATTGATTATGGGCTTCTTTAATGTCCAATGAGGCAGGGAGCTGAAGTGTGTTTGATTTAAAATTTCCAGGTTTAGGTTTAAGTTTTGTAAATGTGGATTAATACGCAAACCAAATGGTCTAATGGTTTTTGGCTTACTCTCATAGAACTGTACAATTTCTGGGTTAAAAACTGCAGAATAAGCTGGGTTGTTCTTATTTGATTTTAATTTAATAGCATATTGTAATGAAAGTTTCAATCGTCTATAATATAATATAACATGATATAATATAATATATACATTTGATTTCAAATAAAAGCTTATTAGTAGGGTATTAAGAATTATTATGTATTACTAATAATAATCATCTAATGCATAACCAAGAAAGTGATTCCATATTTTTTACATCAAGACTACAATTAATATATTCTTCTCACCCTGTTGAAGGATACTTGCTCCTGGCAAATAGGACAATCGTGGCAGAGATATTTCAGAGCAGATGTAAGATCTCGGCACGACTGCACCGCTTCCAGCACATCTGTGGAGCTGAAGCTGTATCCCTCCAGACTCAAGATGCTCCTAAACATTTCAGCCTTTTCACCTTGGACGCCACCTGGGATCTGACAGTAGGTTCTTTGTTTAGTGCAAAGAATAAGTGGACGAGTGGAAAAACAGGTCAAATAAGTATTTTGATTTGGACTCCACTTACCTCCACATCCTTAAACTTCTTCAGCTGAATAGAGAAGTGTTGTTCATTGATGCCAATCATCCTGTCAGGCTGCTTCAAAACATGCTCTGCATCTGGGAACAAAGCATGTTCATATAAAAAAATGATTACTTGTAATTAAAAGATCGCAATCTCGATTCAAACACTCATATTAACTGTAAATTATTGCAATCTGATTATGTTCATTAAACCTTTGAAGTTCACAGTGGTAAAATTAAATCTTATACGTTTGATTTATAATAATAACAAACTTTATTTTATATAGCGCCTTTAAAAGTAGCATCTCAAGGCACAAAATGTGCAGCAGTAAAAGATACATACAAGGATGCATGCAAAAAAAAATTATTAAAAACACATAAAATAAAAATAAATCTAATAATCAAATAAAAGCTACCCTAAAAGAGTATGTTTTACGTGATGATTTAAAAATAATCAGGGATTCTGCATTGCGAATATCAGAGGGTAAAGAGTTTCACAATTTGGGTGCCAATAAGAGAATGCACAATCTCTTATAAATTTTAGCCACATTGACTGAGCAGTTAAAAGACCACCATCAGAGGAGTGTAAAGCACGTCTAGGGGTGTAAGGGATTAAAAGCTCAGATAGAGAAAGCTGTTAGAGCCGTTGTGATGGTTACAGCAGCTGCGGTCTTTAGTTTTAGTATTATTATTTCTGTCACAAACATTCAGATTGACACAGAAATATTGGAATAAGGTTTTTTTGGGGGGAATATAAACATTGATGTTAGCAGTAATATTCAAAATCAGCCTCTAAAAGCAATTTGACGTTTAAAAATAAGGTTATACCTTTTACATTGTTACCCTTAAAGGGGGAGACGAGCAACCATTAAAATGTATTTGTCACTAAATAATTTAAGAGATTCTTCAAAACTGATTCCTCATCTTATTGGTTTAATGTGATCACTGAAATTGAATTAATAATGACTTTTGAGATTGCAACTTAGCAACCGATTTGAATGCTCAAGACAAATACCTTCTCAGAGTTATTGGTTGCTAGTAAAAAAAAGCTATAACTAGGAAACAGCTGGTAGAGAATCCACCTACTGTTCTCTTAGACACACTATGAATAAATTCTATGAGAATTAGTCCGAATGGTTATTGCATACAGGTAAATGAATAGTGTATAAGGGTGCTTTCACACTTTGTCCAATTGCCTGGTCCGAACACAAGTTCGATTGTCCCCCCGCGGCTGGTTTGTGTTCAGACTGTCTTTTTTCCTTCTGAACCCCGGTACGCTTGTGTCATCAAGCTGCTGTTTTGTGTACAGCTGTTGCTAGGTGACAGCCATAAAAGCAAAGCACCAAAATGGAGACGTATACATATCATGGTCATTCTGCTTTTACCAAATCTTTCAAATACAGAGCCACTTGCGTCTATCTGCAGCAAAAAAAAAAAACTATTAAAAACGTTCAGAACATCACACGATGTCTGCAAAAGTCGTTTTTGGTGTACTTAAGTATTACAACGTTTCACATGTGATTTTTCAGTTTTTTTATTTTAAATAAATTTGCAAAAAAAAAAAAAAAACATTGTCATTATGGGGTATTGTGTGTAGAATTTTGAGGAAATAAAGGAATTAATACATTTTGGTACAAGCCTGTAACATAAAATGTGGAGAAAGTTTTAAAAACTTGACTTTTCCTAACCGCGGTAAACCTTAAAACCAGTTATCGTCCCATACCTAGTTAGCGGTTCACTTCTGTTATTTGGTATGATTGCATTCATATCAGAAATGAACTGTACCAGATTTCGTACAAACCGTACCTCAGACCATCTCTTTCAAGCGGACTCGTGTATAGTTTGTGGGTGCGCACCTGAGTTCAGAAGACAGCGTTCACACTAGCTAAACGTACCGTACTCTGATGTCAAACGAACCCGGGTGCGGACCAAAAGTGCTAGTGTGAAAGCACCTTAAGTTTGCAATGAGTGGGCCATGTTTCTTGTTTTCCTATATGTACAATATGTGCGGTATTTACTAAGCATTTTGGACTTGCATCTGCTGCACCATACATACCCCCATTTCATTTTTTATTATTTGCTGCTGATCATATTTATTATGCTGAAGGAGAGGGACTCAAAGGGATAGTAAACCCTATAAAATATGTAATTGTAAGTCATTAAACAGCATAATAGTGTGAGAATAAAGTAATTGCTGTATGTGACATCTTTGGTAACCTGTTTGTTCTGTTCTTTATTTATTTATTTGTACTTTATTTGACTTATTTCTGTAAAAAATGTTGTATGTTAAAATTGCTCAAATAAATAAATAAATGTACAAAAATACTGATTCGTATAGTACCATATCATGGGTCAATCAAACTGAAATAAAACTACATTTATATTATAATATACAAAAATCCCATATTACCTCTTTGGTTTCTGAAGAGCACCCAGGCCTGGTCTGGCTGTGCTGCAGGGTATCTGATGTCCAGAACCTCTCCTCCCGCATTGTGCCTTCTCTGGAAGTAGATGGTGAGCTTATTCTTTATCTTGCTGGGAGAGACGCCCACAGGAAGTCCACTCACCACTACCTTGTGAAGCTTATCCGCCAAACCCGAGTGAACCCTGGCTCCATCAACACAATCCTGCCACGCTCCTCCAGCATGAACAACATCTTCAGGAGAAAAATTAGAGCATTATTATTTCAAAGAAATGTTGTGAAAGAAACACCATTCTGGAAAATGTATTTAATGTTTTTTTTTTTCAAAAGAAAAAAAAGATTTTAAGCTAAATGTAAAGCTTAAAAAATAATCATGATTCATTCTGTGAAAAGTATTTTAAAATTGACACTAATTTACCATGGAAAAGTATTTATATTGCTCTAAATGTGGGCTCCTCAGTGTTAAGCTTCATATCACAAAATTTACTATGTACTAGTCAAATCACTTTATTAATTAGACAAAACACATACTATTGGAAATGTTTGACAGAAAAGGTTACATGTTTGATGACGTGATAGAAGTTCTCAAAACATAATTTTTCTTAATTTTTAAATGGGATTCAGTTTTTGAACATTGTGTAGTTATTATATGAAGTTTCATATGTGTAACATGTATGCAGTGAATCAGAAAAAAAGAGGGGTTTGTTATTAGAAGGGGTTTGTTATTAGCAAGTTTTCTAATTGCAAACAGCAAGAAAACGACATAGCCTTTTAAAACATTATTTTTCAAATATTCCCCAAGTGATGTTTAACAGACCAAGCTAATTTCCATAGTTTTTCCTATAAAATAATTAATGTGGGAAAAAAAAAATATATTTTACATTTGCTGAGATGAAAAATTTTGAAATAATTTTTGAAATATTTTAAAGGTTAATATTATTAACCGCCTCTAAGATTTTTATATTTTTATTATTTTTTGATTGGCTACAGAAAAACTACTGTTGTCTAGTGACTTGCCTAATTAACCAGACTTCATTCATTCATTCATTTTCTTTTCTTTATTAATTTGGGGACACCACAGCAGAATTAACTGCCAACTCATCCAGCATATGTTTTACGAAGCGGATGCCCTTCTACTGTAGCTGCAACCCAGTACTCGGAAACATCCATACACACTCATTCACACACATACACTACGGCCAATTTAGCTCACTCAATTCACCTATATTGCATGTCTTTCGACTGTGGGGGAAACCGGAGCACCCGGAGGACACCCACGCCAACACGGGGAGAACATGCAAACTCCACACAGAAATGCCAACTGACCTAGCCGGGGCTCGAATCAGCAACCTTTTTGCTGTGCTGCCTGGGTTTTACAAAGTAGCTAACCTAATTAAGGCTTTAATTTGCACTTTATTAATATCTTGTAAATAACTAGTAAAATATAACGTACTCTCATCATGACAAATTCAAAATAAATTAGTTAATAAAAATTCGTTATAAAAATTATTATGTTTAAAAATACTATTATGTAAAAAAATCTTCACT
>CAIGQZ010001336.1:24423868-24452725 GCA_903798205.1 Danio tinwini | reverse complement strand
TATATATATATATATATATATATTATGTAGGTTAAGGCCCAGATCTATACAATATACCCTACTTGGGTAAGAAAATGTAACCCATTTTTTTGGCCAATCAAAAGCCACCAGAATACAGGATCCCTCTGAGGGACTGTGCCACCCAGCACTGCCCATCAAACCCAAACACTGTTCTCAAGCTCTGAACATGGCATTGGGCTAATGTATCACTGAAATCATGTGGGTATATATCTTCATTTTTGCTCTTTCCGTTGGTTTTGTATAAGGAGTCAGGCTCTAAGTGGGTTTCTGCAGTCACCTGAGAGTTGAATGAATAAAATACTGTATGTTATATATTGTACAAACTAGGCTACAGACGATATTGCATCACACTTTACTGCAAGCTTTCACAGAGATAAAGCACCACTTAAACCATGAAGCCGAGTAGCACCGCTGCCATTTGATAAAATATAGTAATCACGATTTGAACTCTGGAGACCTGGGGCCATTTGTAGGTTAATTACACGCTGGTAAAATTAAAATGAGCTCTGTTGACCAAAGTGAATCGTGTTCTCTACTGGTGCCTTTACTTATGAATGCTGTATATTGTGCTGATTACGTTTGTAAAACACGCTGATAATAGCAGCCAACATTTATGTCACAATGCTGTAATATTTAACAGAAATAAACAGTTTTAATCTGAGAATTATTACTTGCACTGCAGGAAAAATGATTTATGGGTAAAAAGATGTACATTGGTCATTGACTTCATTTTATTAAGTGATTAATCTTAAGTGATTCATGAAATATATCCAAGTCATTTTATTTTTTTTACCATAATTTTTATTAACTTTTTTGATTTTTACTCATTATCATGATCAACTACAAAGAAGAATTTCATTGACTTGTGGTTAGTCATGCATCAGGTTACTGAAAATAAAAATACTTTACTAGAAATTATGATTTTGATAAAACAAATAAGTGTTACGGTGGCGCAGTGGGTAGCACAATCACCTCACAACAAGAAGGTCGCTGGTTCGAGCCCAGGCTGGGTCAGTTGGCATTTTTCTGTGGAGTTTGCATGTTCTCCGTGTGTTGGCGTGGGTTTCCTCCGGGTGCTCCGGTTTCCCCCACAAGTCCAAAAACATGTGGTATAGGTGAATTGGGGAGGCTAAATTGGCCGTAGTGTATGTGTGTGAATGAGTGTGTATGGATGTTTCCCAGTTATGGATTGCAGCTGGAAGGGCATCTGCTGTGTAATACATGGATAAGTTGGTGGTTCATTCCGCTGTGGCAACCCCAGATTAATGAAGGGACTGTCGAAAAGAAAATTAATAAATAAATCAAATAAACTAGAGCTACCTACACTAAAAAAAATATTTCTGCAAAATTGTTTCAAGCAATTTATATGGGTTGAATTTAAACAAACAAATTAAATTTAGTAATGTTAGTAATTGATCATGAACATTGTTCATGTTCATCAGATTTACAAATTGTTTTTAAGCTAAGTGGTTGTAAACTGTTTATTTGGGCTGATTTTAAACAACCAAATTGAGTTGAACATTACTAAATTAAATTTGTTTGTTTAAATTCAGCCCAAATAAACGGTTTACAACCACTTAGCTTAAAAAAATTGTAAATCCTTATTTCTGTGAATAACAAACAAACGCTAAATTTGCAAACACACAAACACAACAGCTGCCATTTTATTACTATCAGCTTGTAGAAAACTGAAAATCTTGTTAAAGCTGACTTGAACCATATTCCGCTATAAGTGAGATTACATTGAACTGCATCATAAATCATAGTTCAATTTAGTGGTTCAGCCAATAAAAATCCTTTCAGATCTTGTGATGGACAGGTTCAATTTATCTGTTAGTGCAGGGGTGTCATAGATCTAACATAAAACAGGATCGCAATAATACATTTTTGATAAATCTTCATAATGAGTTAGCTGCTAAGCATGTACGCTTTCATGAAAAATGCAGTTGAATGAATTTATAATGAAGATTATTTGAACGTTCTCATAAATGTCAAGGTTGTATTAAGGTAAATACTGCAGACAATGTAAATACGTATTAATCCCCTCTGTATTTATGTTTTTCTCCTGGTGCATTAATTCTGCACATGAACAAAAAAAGTATTTGAAATGCTGGACTTCTACTGCCTTTGAGAAATAAAAAATGCACTCGGGAAATCAAAAGTGTGTATTATTGTTATTAATGTTATCATTTATATTTTCTAGCGTGCACATTCTCGAGGCATGATCAAGTTAGTTATCTATGGCCTCAATTTAAATGATGAATCACCTCTTTATAAGCTAGTCTGCGTTTTTGCTATGCGTATGCCTTGCTCCAGTCCAGAAAACCTGAAACTGATCAGGATTTAATCAAAATTATTTTTAATCAGTATTTTCTTTTTTAACTCACTGCTATAAATGAAAAAGGGGTTTAAATACAGCTTTTTGGACCGGAGTTGATATTTGCAAAGCATTTTCGTCACACACAATATTAAATTTCATTCTGCTGTTTGAATAAACATGGGAAAGGCAGTGACGACGGCTGAATTTTTAAACTTCAAAGTATAAAAACTTTTAAAGTATAAAAACTTTTTTTTAAAACTAGAACTACACCAGTTTTTGCTGAAATGTTTCCACAATTTAAAATACTGTTATGGCTTTTTAATTCTGTTTTCTTCATTTATTTTAATCTAATTTGACAAAATCTACATTGTAAATGTGATATACAAATGATGACATTTTTGACAGTTTATTTTTTATTATATTCAGTCCACATAAATTTATTAAAAAATAAATTAAATAAAAATACTTAGGATATTTCACTCCAAAATGAAAATTTGGTGATCATTTACTCAGGCACTACTTATTAATCATTCATTTATTTTCCTTCAGCTTAGTCCCTTTATTTAATTAGGGGCCGCCACTACACTCTCAGAAATAAAGGTACGCGAGCTGTCACTGGGGTGGTACCTTTTCAAAAGGTACACATTTGTACCTAAAAGGTCCATATTAATACCTCAAGGGTACATATTAGTACCTTAAAGGTACAAAAGTGTTCCTCTTAAAATTTTTAGGTACTAATATATACTTTTGAGGTACCAATATGGACCCTATAGGTACAAATGTGTACCTTTTGAAAAGGTACCACCCCAGTGACAGCTCGCGTACCTTTATTTCTGAGAGTGTCCCCTGCTCTTAACCTTTGCTAACCACACCATACACCACAACCCCCATCCCCCCACTCTTTACTTTCGCCGACCACAACACCAGTCCAAGCCCCCCTTTCTCTTTTGCCAACCGCACACCAACCACCCACCACAACCTGGTTTTCAATATATAATTAGAGGAGCCCACTAAAACAGTTGTGCATAGGGCCCAAAATTGCTGGCTAAATCCCTGGCGCAGCATGGCTTTGGACTGTGGGTGAAACCGGAGCACCCAGAGGAAACCCACGCCAACACGGGGAGAACATGCAAACTCCACACAGAAATGCCAACGAACCGAGGCAGGGCTTGAACCATTGAACTTCTTGCAGTGAGGTGACAGTGCCCCCCCCCCTTACTTATTAGTTACTTATTATTTTATTGATTTATAGTGTTAATACACCAATGTTTTGCAATACTAACATCTACACATTGTACTTTGTTACACAGACAAAAGAACAAATACATGTGGGGATGAGATAGAAATATTATGAACTAATGCTCACCACAAACAGCTTGTTGGCTTGGCACTCAGTGTCATTCATACAACTAATAAACACCATCATAGTAACACACGTGACTCTAAATTAAAGCAATAAACATTATTTATTAACATTAGATGTAACATAAAAGTAGATAACTAATGAGAAAAAAGGAATATATAATGTGAAAAAAGTATCATGACGGGAATTCTAGAAAATCAATTTACGCTTATTCAGCAAATATCTAAAAAAAATCTTACTGTTAACCAGGTTATACTCAGTGGTGGAAAGAGTACTGAAAAATCTTACTCAATTAAAAGTACCATTACTTACCCAAAACTATAGTGTAAGTAGAGTTAAAGTGTCTGTAGTGAATATTACTCAAAGTATGAGTAAAAAGTAGCAACTTTAAAAGTACTCAAGAGTTGTGAGTAGTGAGTATTATACTGTGAAAGCCCAATGCATTTACATGCAATTTGTGCGTGTATGTGTGTGGAAACTTAACATTCTTTAGTGCATTTAGTGATTGATTAAGGCCATTTCAGACATCATACATCTGTCATCCAGTTTAAATAGTTTCTGGGTCATTGCGTGTGACGATTTTGGGCAACTTCTTGGACACTTTTAATGCATCCAAATGGTTATCTGCATTTATATAATGCCCATGTCTTCAGGTAGTTCAGTATGATGCAATTTTGTGCAGTTTGATTGGATAGGAATCACAGGACAGATTTTTTTTACTTCTGCCAATACAATAGACAAGAAAAAATAAAGTAGTGACTGCAGGTTAAAGTGAAAAAAATATGGAGTAAAACTACCAATACAGCACTACAAATGAAGAGAGAAAGTACACATTTTTAAAACTACTTGGTAAATTACAATTCCTGAGTGAAACTACTTAATTACAGTAGTTTGAGTATTTGTAGTTACTTTACACTACTGATTATACTGTAGCATTTTTACAATTTTATGCCATTAAAATCAGACCCATTTTTACAGTTGTTAGTACAAAGAAATTCTATATTAATTGATCTACTTATTTAAATGTTTTTCTCCTATTTTGAATTACTCCTGTGCATTTTGTGGTGTTTTAGAGTTAATTGAAATGCGTGTAAACATAATGGATAATGTCCTAAAACAAAATAACCATCTCCTTTTACAATCATTTCCTTACAGTGCAAGAAATGACTCTTTAACCCAAAGCGCTTTGCATTAAAACACTTTAATAAATTTCAAGTGATTTCAATTTCAAGACAATATTAATTTTGAAACCAATATATTGGTTTATGATTACAACATTATAGCTGCAGGCTCAGTTGGTTTATCCAGATTTAGTATTTAGCCTCTAAGTGTTGATCTGTCCTCCCAACAGTTAGATCCACACTAATCAATCTTTCCTCCTCGGTCAGGGTAATAAGCATTGATTGCCTTATTTGCAATCTATTTTAATTTGAGATGATTTGCTGCATTTATACATGGTCAGCTTTCACTTCCTCACAGTTGATAGAAAAGGAAAAGCATTTTATGTTGCTCAAATGAGTGAAAAAGCTCAGCATACACAACATCAGCATCAACAACACGTATATTAAAAAGTTAACAACTGCATTGACTTATATTCGCATTTTGTCTCATAGAGTGATCAGCAGAATAACAAACTTGCACAGTTTCCCCTCAGAGATCAATAAAGTATCTTTCTCTGTTCTCTCTTTTTTTGTGGCTACAATTTATTGCTGCTACAGAACACAGTGGCTAGAAGTTGGAGTACTATTAATACCCTTAGTTTGCTGAATGGTCTTTGAGTTTAATATTTCATTGATCCCTAGGTGGCTTACAGACATGAAATATCCTGGGTTTCCATGGTGACCTACCACCCTCATCCTGCAGATTTGATGGCGGAAACTGGGCAAGTCTGCAGCACTCACCCTACCCGAACTAAGGCAAGGTGGCTCCATTCTGTCCTATAATGCATTTATAGCAGCAGTCGTTTAGGAAAATAATAACTACAACAATGAAGTAAATTTATTAGAGCTTCCCTGCTGCATACGGAGAGTGCCAGGTATATTAATTTAATAACTCTCCCTTCTATGCTGATTCAGGGTTGCAGTGGGTCCTCTAAACATCTGTAACCCGCCGTTCTGCTGGCTTCCTGCACCTCTTCAGCTCATCCCAATAAGATCTTATCACTCTTTGCTGGATTTTCAGCTCACAAAAGAAAGCATTAACTCTACCCTGCACGTTCGCGCAGAAGAGACAGAGGTATTCCTGAAGAGAAATGTTTCCTTTTCTTATTCCCAAACCAGTGTTGTTAAAATGCAAAAGATGACCAAAATGTGTGGTTAAGAAAGCTTACTTAGAATTTTTGCTTGTTACAACAATCCCTTGTTAATAGTACTGCCAAAGCAACAGCAAAAACAACAACAGAAACAACAACAAAAACATACAAATGCTGAAAACAAACTGATTTAAATTTCAGGACAAACATTTGTTGAATTATTTTCTGCGTCATGTACTCATGTAATTGTAGTTTTCTGTTAAATGAATCCTGAAAAAATGTATCAAAGTTTCTACAGCAAAACTGATACCTGTAGAATTAAATGTTTCCTGCATTTTGTTTCCTCTTGAACAGTGTCGCCCAAAGTAGGGCCCGCGGGCCAAAGTTGGCCCATGGCAATCTTTGATTTGGCCCACCATCCCGTCCCAAATGATAGGGAGGTGGATGGAGCGAATGTCTTTGACAGTGATCGTCATTTTGAATTTAACATAACCTTTTGTTTCTTTGTTGAGCTATAAAAAAGCCAATTGAAATTAAATGATTCAATTAAATATTTAGAAAATGAATCAGACATTAAAATGTAAATACTGTCACTTGACATGCACGAGACATCTGTGAGGAAATCAAAATAAGCTTGACTAGTGTATTCAGCATTGAAATTATAAATGGGATTGTTTATGTTTTACTGTAATAAGTTCATTATAAAATTAAAAATATATAATGAATTAGTCAATATGATTTAAAGTCTTTTAGTTATTTTAAAATATTACAGAATAAGTTAGAAAATGACCCATGGCAAATTTGATATATACGGGGGTATATATTCAGCCCACACCCCTCAAGGAAGTTTGCTTTTTAGCTCTTTATAGAAAAAAGTTTGAGCAACTCCGCTCTAGAAGAAGCTTTTATCTAATACAATTTGCAAACTTACAACAAATTGATATAAAAATTGAGTCAGCTTTTATCATAATAATAAATTGCATTTTAAATAATATTAAACACGTTTTTAAACAAAGACGTAATTGTAGTGGGCATACACAAACAAACAATAAAACAAACAAAAAGAAGAATTGCAAATTATTGTATAAAATGTTTTATAACTAGGCATTTTTTTTCCTTAAATCACAAATATGCACAAAAAAGAAGTTCCAAAAATCATAACACATTACAATACAAGGTATTGCGACACAGGCTCATTGGGAAAATTTGCCCTAGTATACATTTTTGAGATTCAAGAAATATGTGCTTGTTGGTACATACAATATACATAATATACATTTCTGGAGATCACGAATTATGTAGCCAAAGCTACGTATGGCTGCATTTCCTCTTTAAAATGAATGCTACGGTGTGGTATGACACCTTTTGTTTTCACGCTTACCAGCTGACCGCTTACCTCCGTATGGACAGCTTTGCCGTTGTTACCAGTTTGTCTAGTAGCTCGACATGTACGTCTGCGAACTTGAGACACAAAGTGGAGTTGACTGCGATTACGGGGTTCGAGTCCACTGAAGAATGATTCCAGAAAGCATGTAAGATAAAAACAAAAGCTAAAAAATAAAATAAACAAGTAAAAAACAGGGTGAAAATGTGGTAAAATCTGAAAACGTGGTGAAAATAGACGAGGGCTTTTCTTTTTCTGTATTGCTTTTTAAAACTGTCGGTTGGGTTTAGGGAAGGGGGTGGGCGGGTCAGTTTGTTGGTCAGTCAGTAAGTCATTTAGTCGACAGCGGCCTCTGGTGGATTTACATGAGAACAGCATGTGAGAATGACTCTTGCGAAAGAAATTTGAGATAGCATAAAAAAAGCATACACAGTTGCTTCTGGTGGTTTCACGAAACAAAAACTGCAAAAAACGTAGCTCCTGGGACATATTTCGCGAACTCCAGAAATGTATATAGGGGTACGTATTTAGAATGAGCCTGTGTTGGCTACATATGACTGTATTTTATGTGTAAAACGAACCCTATGAGGCATTACTGCTGGCTGTTTACCTCTGTATGGACATCTTTTCCAGCATGATTGATTTGCACACGGCACCAGACTCAGGAGGTGGAGTGGACAGAGGTTCGAGTTTGGTGAAAAACAGTTCCAGAAGCCAGGTAACCCCCCCCCACCAAAAAAAACTAAAACAGCATGAGGTCAGCTATTCTCATCTAGTTTGCGTTTGAAAACAATCGATTTGGTTTAGGGAAGGGTGTGAGTGGGTCAGTCGATATCAAGCTTATATATTAAGCTGGTATATTATGCACAACGACGCTAAAAAAGGATGTTAATACTCCCAGAAATGCATACATCAGCCTTATACACCATACATGGTGGATTTACATAAAATGGCACATATAAAAAAACATGCCCCAGTAACATTTTTAAGATTGTCAAAAATGAACACAACACCCTCTAGTGGATTGGTGAAAATTAAAATGGCAATAAAACTGTATTTGTCGGTTCTCAAAAATGTAGTCCTCCTGGGCACATGTTTTTGATGAGCTTGGGTTGAAATATTATTAAGATTATCATGGCAGAACTTCATATGTCCTGCCATATAGCAGATCATTAACAACTCGTTAACAACTTTATACACTCAAAACTGACTTCTTCCCGGTGCTTTTATTTTTTATCAGTATAGTAATTTGGTACATTTTTGGCACATTAGACAGACATCTCCTCTGCCTTTGTGTCCAACTGACCCATAGAAGTGTACTTTAATATTTGGTCTGTAAGCATTTCACATCACAAGATAATCTGAGTGGAACATTGAACCCAAGCAAAGTCCCACAACTCAAGTTTTATTTTCAGATAGCTAGGCAGATAAATATAGGCTAAAACTCGGCTTTAATGGCTTTAATGTTTGTACACACACACACACACACACACACACACACACACACACACACACACACCCACACACACTGCAGAATTTGTTCAGGACTATATTAAGAACTCGCCAAGTTATACATTTTTTAAAGTTATTTTAAAGTTATAAGTTGTATAATGATGATCTCAGAGACTATTAGCTACAGGGCTTTCTCCTCCACCTCTAATCAGCATACCATATGAACAATCCTGAAAGAAAAGCCCAGTGGACATTCTTCATTACGGCGAAATGCTTTGTAGATGTTGTGAGACATGTTTTCCATTTTTACGTGTGAAACTGCTTTGTAAGCCCTGCCCATGGGTTTCTTCTTGGTTTGTAAACCGATCACTAAGTTGTTAGTGCAGCAGCACACTTACATGTTCACAGCAGTAATTTATATCTCACAAGGGCTTTTCACATTGTGCTAAACCATGGATTATCACCACTCGTAAATCCATTTTTAGTCCTGGGTATAGGGGGATTTTTCACATTTGGGGTTAATTAAAACTGTTTTATAGAGGGATCTGAAAGCAGGCGCAGTTGCCATTTCATTGACAAAAAAGCCCATTGTCCATTTTTAATATCGTAAAGATGTATAAAGACCTGTTCCATACAGTAGAAGTCAAATTTAAACCAAGCAGCTTTTCTGTCAGACAAATTTGCATGGCCAATTTGAATAAGTACACAAAATGACACAAAATCTGTTGTGAGACGTTTTAACGCTTTAAAACAAAACTACAAATTGTGTACATTTGTATTTCTATTGTATTGACTATAATTTGCTCACAAAATAATGCCCACTGTTTGAAATTACAGCATTGGTGGCACTTTTGGATTAGGGAACATCCACTCAAAACGACTAACAAATAATAACAAATCATTTGAGATAACAAGGTTGTGCTACAAATAATCCTTATCCGACAGTGTGTTTTCCATCAAGCTGTTTTATCTATCTACAGGAGGAAAATAATGTAACGCTTGGCATTTTAATGTGACATTGGTATTATAAGAATATCTGTGACAAAATCTCTTCGTTCCACTTGCTGTTTTTTAATTCCTCCTGATTGTTTTCTTTTGTGCTGTATTATAATGAAAAGGACAGCAGACAGCTGCGTGCTGCTCTTCTGTTTTTATCTCCAATTAAATCACGCACATTTTTCTCTCAGTTTTTCATGCTGTGCTTTAAACCATATTTGTCTCACCTATTAAAGTAAAAACTTCTAATCCCTATAGTGTTAATATAGTTTACTGGAACAGCTGTGAAGTACAACATCTGTCAAATGAGAAAACACACTGCTCTCCAGTTATTTCCATCCTGTTAACTCAGTTAATTCAATTCCATCCAGGCACAGGTCAACATGACGTCAGATTGACGTTGTACCCCAACATTGTGAGAATGTAGCATTTTGGGTGGAAATAAAAATCAGGTTGACGTCAAAACCCAACGTCAGACCAACGTCAGTGTCCAACATTGAACAGACGTTGAATTTTGGTCACTTTCCAACACAACCTAAAATCAACCAAATATTAACGTCATTTAACGTTGTTATTGGACATCAAAATAACATTGTCTTTAAACACTAGCTAGACATTGAATTTTGGTCTGGTAAGAAGTCAGTAGCATGAATTTTGACCTAAACTAAAGTGTTACTAAAAAAGTGGACAGTGGACACGGTGTGAAACATTGCATTGTTTTGACATCACGACCTACAGTAAATCTAACCTAATATTAATGTTTTATGATGTTGTGTGCCTGCCTGGGAAAGTTTTGATTAACACAACATATACTGTATGTTAAAATGATAGTTAGTTAATCCAAGAATAATATTTAATATTTTCCCTTTTATTTATGCTTTTGAATTAAATGGGACCTTGATCTGTCTTCCAACAACATTTAACCTTGAAAAAAACTGAAAACAAAATGACTTTTATTAGCATTTTTAATAGTTTAAAGATATATATTGTCTGGGTTGGTGTTGTATATTATGGTACAAAAACCCTGTAACTGCCAGTACATTTTCTGTTATTTTAAGGAAATGGGAATTTTGAGGAAATATAAAAACATGAATTACAAAATACAGAAAACTGTTAGTTTACGCATATTTTTTACAGTGTAGTAACACAAATATATGGAAGTCAATGGCTGCTATTTTTCAGTATTTCTTCCTTCATGTTCAAAACACTCAAAAAAGTTTGGAACAAATGGAGGGTGAGAAAATGATGAAATAACTTTCATTTTTGGTTGAACGATTTCTTAAATAATATATAAATGTATTATCAAACACATCTAAAGTATTGCTATTGATAAACTTGCTCATTTGAGCTTTTTTTGGGGTTATTCATGGTCTTCTGTTTGTTTTAGTTTTTAAAAAAAATCCTTTTGATGTCGGATGATTGTAGAGTGAGGAGAAAAATATCACCTCAATGTACCCTGACCTTGCAAACAGTGCTAGTGAATCTTTAAGCAAGATTATTGACAGTTGCAGACTTTTTGCAGTTTAATGGATCTTTCAAAATTCACTAAAGATCTAAAAAAGTGGTAACACTGTAGGCCACAATTCACGGTATTAAAAAACTATTAATTAACACCACTAGCTTAATAAACTACTAAGTAGCTGTTTATTAATAGTTAATAAGGTAGAAGTTAGGATTAGGTTTTGGTTAGGATTAGGGATGCAGGATAAGATCCTACTTTATATCTACTATCTTAATAAAAGGGAGGTAATAAGCCAGTAGTTAACAGCATGAATGGTGACCAAAACTAAAGTGCTATCAAAAAATGGACAGTGGACAAGGTGTGACCGTGTGAAACATTGCATTGTTGTTTCATGTGTTTGCATAGTCACAATCGACCACTCCAGACATGACATTGCGACCATCCTCTTGTGCCAGCTAAACTTCAGTAGGAAAATTCACAACATTGTCTCAGTTTGTAAAAAGATTTAATTTCCGGCAGAAGAGAATACAGTATGTTCATTTGTGTTTTCAGTATTAGGGTATTTTAAACAGTGGTACATGTTTTCCTATAGCAACAATCAATTGTGTACCTCATATTAACGTTTAAACAATCAGGGAAATTCTGTGTGTTGAGTATAATATATATCGTTTCACAGTTTGAGGGCAAAATATATTTCACATTTCTAATCTAATCTTACCTTTATGGTAAAATAATTCAATTGATAAGGCTTCCTTTGATGGTACAGCTGGCAATATGTGATTTTAGAATGCACAATATTGGAGCTTTAATGTACACAGGTTGTGTTCCTCCAATGAAATGGACATCACAAAAATATAAATAAGCTACCCAGACTCATTCTGAATATGCACCCATAAATTTCTGGAGAGCACCAAATACGTCCCAGAAGGTATTTTTTTTTTTGCAGTTCTTGTTTTCACAAATTCACCAGAGGCTGCTGTCGACTGACTGACTGACTGACTGACTGATCAACTGACCCATGCTCCTCCTTCCCTAAACCCAACCGACAGTGTTTTCAAAAGCATTCCAGAAAAAGAAAAGCCCTTGCGGCAGCCTGATTTTCACCACATTTTCAGATTTTATCACATTCTCACCCTGTTATTTACTGATTTATTTAATTTTTTGCCTTTTTTTGGTCTTACCTGCTTTCCGGAACCGTTTTTCATTGAATTCAATCCCTGTTGTCTCACTCAACTCCGCTTCATGTCACAAGTCTGCCGACATATGTGAAGAGCCACTGGACAAACTGGTAACAGCGAAAAAGCTGTCCACATGGAGGTAAGCGTCAGCTGGTAAGCGCGAAAAGGAACTGCGCCATACCGCCCTGTAGCATTTATTTTAAAGACAAAATGCAGTCATACCTTCCACCAGCTACATAATTCGTGATGTTCAGAAATGTAAATAGGGGTCCGTTTACAGAATGAGCCTATGTTACAAATAAGGATGCTAACTCAGAGTTGTGCAATATGAAACCAGCCTGATCTCACGAGGAAACTATTTTACGTTCTGTCAGTTTAATGGCCAATTCGTACAAATTTGTACAAGTTCAGTCAAATGAAAATGTAAGATTTTAAAAAGGAGGCGTGGCACCCAACCCCACCCCTAAACCCAACCTTTATTGGGGGATAAGAAAATCGTACTAAATTGTACAAATGAGATCATACAAATTGATACAAATTATCCACTGAATCAAAAGGTTACGAAGTTACAAGATTGTGTTGGTGAAATGGCTATACAAATACGCAGGATCAATTTTAATATAAAGGAAGGGTTTTTTTATATTTATGTGCAGAAATTTGTTACAGATCTCTGGATTTATGCTGAATTATTTCGAGAGTGAAGGAGTTTAAAATTTAACACAAAATAAAAAATAGCTTTACAATCAAAATCAAATTACAATCACTTGTTTGTAAATAAAGCTACAGCAGGTCTCTCTTTCAATACATCCAGTAAAAGAAAGAACATATTACTTTATAAATTCTATTGTTCCTCAGTTATCTAAACATATTGTTCAATTGTATTACTGAAATTAATAAGCTGAATAAATGTAATAAATGTCTGAACCACCAAAAGCTCAATCCATCTCTAACTTCTTCAAGTGTGAAAATCCCTACATATATGTCATCAATTTTTTGCTTTGCCGAATTGAATCTACCCCCCCCCCCCCCTTCTCACCCCCGTAGAAGCATTAATCACCACAGGCACCAGACAAGAGGAGCAAACTCTGCTTGTTTGTTTTTAGTACTTTTAATTTCCCGACACGAAACACCAACCTGCCTTCCCTGGTGGAGTGGCTTTGGTGAAAGGTGATTAAAACTTTTCTTCTCCTCCAGCTTCCATCATCCGTACAGTCTCTCAGTGCCGTCCGGCCCGTTTCCAGAGGCTTGGCCCTTCCCACCTCAGGGAATCTGCCATAATGAGATTTTACTCACAGGCCAGCACGGGGATATGTGAGAGGAGGCCAGGCTTCATGGAAGGTGAAAACAAGAGCATTATGAATTTCTAATCCCTGATACATTATTCATTCATATTACAAACCCAGAACACAAAGGCGGGCAGGAGAGCACTCACTTCAAACGCTTCTCTGATATCTCGGTGTGGGTAACCGTTGCGTTCTTCAAATGAAGGCAAAGTCTTTAAAATGCATATATTAACGTCTGAAAATAACCGGCGCATGCCATGTAGCTCTGCTCCTGTAAAGGGGGATGAATGGAGTGAAACAAAAAGGGGATGAATAACAAGAGCTAACACATCTGTCAGGAATGTGATTCTGCTAGAGAGGGATAGATTCAAGGAGATTTTTATTGAGTCCTTTTATCTGCTCTTTCAAAACGGTCAGATGAAAGAACTTTTTACTTCACAATCCTGACTTAGCATAGCACACATGTCGTTTTTTTTTTCTTTCTTTCACACCAACAACAGGGAATATAAAAGTAGACTCACTTTTTTTGGGTTGAGGACAGTTTTTCAAAATCTTAGAGCCTGCAGCAAAGTTGATTTTGTATGACTGTCGTGTATCTGTGCAAGATTGGGTTTGGAACATATTTGGAACAAAATCTAACATATTTGATGTAATGATTACCATCATTAAAAAATCTGACATTTCTTTACTATCCTTCTTTTTAAGTAGTACATAAAACCATCATTGTTTTTATATAATAAATAATATAAAAATGCATAATAAAATAAAATATAATAAATAATATATAAATGGAAAAACAAATAACAAAAAAGCAACAGAGGCTCATTCTAAAAACGTAGCCCTATATACATTTCTGGAGATCACAAATTATGTAGCCAGAGGTATGTATGGCTGCATTTTGTCTTTAAAGGCCACCTAGGTTACCTTATTTCCAGATTTAATATAAGTCTTTTGTGTCCCCAGAATGTGTCTGTAAAGTTTCAGCTCAAAACACCGATCAGATTATTTATTATAGCTTTCACTAGATGGTGTTTTATAGGTCTCAATAGATTTTTGCTGTTTTTGTGTACTGCGCCTTTAAGGCTAGTCCTCCCCACCCATCGTTTCAACGTGCCTCAGTCTTCGCCCTCGGCTGCCTCAGACAACAGACAGACATGAAGGAAGCAGATCTTACGTAACGTTTGTGACGTAAAAACTTGTGTACAGTAAAAACTTTATCAATGATTATTTAGTACATTTGTTGTGTGGAGCTGCAGGATGAGTCACACACGATGTCATTACAAAGTTCACGCACAGACACACAGACACACAGACACACAGACACACACACACACACACACACACACACACACACACACACACACACACACACACACACACACACACACACACACACACACACACACAGAGCGCAGACACACACACAGAGCGCAGACACACGCACATACATACAGCGCGCAGGTTTAGCTTTGCACTGTCTTTGCACGCAAATGTGACAGTATACAGGTTAATATCCACTGCTGAATGGATATCAGTTATGTTAATGTACAAAATAAACCTGATTTAACGTCCACCAACCGGGATTGAAGCGTCTTTTATTATTGTTCTGAGACGCGGCTGTGGTGATGAAGTAAAGCTAAAGTAAATCGCTGTAATTCATTACATGCATTTAAAACATTTTAAACTTGTCAAACTCACTCTTGATCATATTTGAAGATGATTGATGATCCTAAACTGAACAGACCTTTTATTTACGGTTGATTTGCGCACATCCTGTCTTGTGGATATGAAACGTTACAACGGAGACATGTTAATATGCAGCTGTCAATCGATATTGGTGGGCGGGGGGACCGCACTCCTACGTCAAGCCTACGTCGGTCGGATTCAAAACGGCTCTAATTGGTCCACCAAGGAGTTGTTAAATTGGAAAAAAAAGGACTGGGTGTGTTTATATCACCCCAATATGACAGTATATACACTATACCTACACATATGTCTGTCGAAACAGCTTGAAAAGTAGATTTTTCACCATAGGTGCCCTTTAAAATTAATGGTACGGGTCGATATGATGCCATTCCATTTCGTGCTCACCAGCTGACTGCTTACCTCCATATTAACAGCTTTTTCACTGTTACCCGTTTGTCCAGTGGCTTGCCGCATACGTCAGCGGACTTGAGACACAGAGAGGAGTTGACAACGACGATGAGGTTCGAGTTTGTCGAAGAACGGTTCCAGAAAGTGGGTAAGACAAAAACAAAAGTCAAAAAATAAAATAACCAAGTGAATAACAGGGTTAGAATGTGGTAAAATCTGAAAAAGATTTTTCTGGATTGCTTTTTTAAAACTGTCAGTTGGTTTTAAGGAAGTGGGCGGGTGGGTCAATCTGTGCTTTTGAAAACACTATTGGTTCGGAATAGGGAAGGAGGAGGATGGGTCAGTCGATCGTCAGTTAGTCAATCATTCAGTCATTCAGTCATTCAGTCATGCCCTCTGGTGGATTTACACGAGAACAGCAAGCGCGAATGGCACTTGCAAGAGAAATTTGAGACCTGAAAAAGCACACACGGCGGCCTCTGGTGGATTTGTAAAAAAAAACAAAAACTGCAAAAAAATTTATGTATAGTGGAGAAATTTATATATAAAGAAATGTATATAGTGGTACGTTTTCAGAATGAGCCTGGGTATCTCATGGTGATAATGAGGATGACAAGCCTTTATTTGTTACAAGACTGTTACATGCAGTGAAATTGGACCCCTCCGACCATACACAAACATCACACATTTCAGGAGAAGATAGGTCAGTCAAGAGGTAGCATAGAAAACCATTATAGTTTTAATCTAATTAAAATAATATAAGAACGTATAATAAAATATTAAATATATTATAGGCGACACGGTGGAGCTGTCATCTCACAGCAAGACGGTCGCTGGTTTGAGCCCAGGCTGGGACAGTTGGCATTTCTGTGTGGAGTTTGCATGTTCTCCTCGTGTTCGTGTGGGCTTCCTACGGGTGATCCGGTTTCCCCCACAAGTCCAACGACATGCACTATTGGTGAATTGGGTAAGCTAAATTGTCTGTAGTATGTGAATGGGAGTGTATGGGTGTTTCCCAGTGATGGCTTGCAGCTGAAAGGGCATTTGCTGTGTAAAACATATGCTGGATAAGTTGACGGTTCATATATATATATATATATATATATATATGGAAAACAAGCAGATTTTTCATTACTATATAATTATAATGACATATTTTTAATTCTTTTGGCTTGCAATGTTGAAAGACAAAAAACAGGAAAAGTTATTATTTGCTCTAGAGGCCAAACCTAAAAAAAGTGCATAAAAAAACATAATACATAAAAACAAAATAGTTACATTTTAAACCCTTGCCAACAAAACGAAAGCTGTTAACAAAGAATGTATTACTTTGCTTAAATACCACTGGGCTAAAATATTGTTTACATTGGTCACACTTTACATAAAGGTTTCATTAGTTAATGTAAAGTACTAACATGAACTAATAATGAATAATACTGGTGCAGCATTTACTAATTATAGTTCAACATTTACTAATGCATTATTATTATCCTAATTCATGCTTGTTAACATTAGTTAATGCACCAAGAGTTAACGAACAAATAATGAACAACTTTATTTTCATTAACTAACGTTAGCTAACATGAACAAAATACTGTAATAAATGCATTGTTTAGTGTTTGTTCATGGAAAACCTTTAACTAACATTAACACAACATTATTGTAGTGTTACCCTTACATTTTTAAATTTAAAGTTCCTGATGTGGTGTAAAACAGATTTATGAAAGTAAATTTGGATGATAAATTACATTTTCAGTATAAATGCATTTTTTGACAAATCATTTGACAAAATGTCTTTAAATTATTAATAATTGGTATTTCTTAGTATATTGGTAGAATGTTCTATCTTAATTATCAACATAGCATGAACTGCATGTAGATAGATCATGCAGATCATCTCATTATTGAATTTAAAGTCTCACATATTTACAGACATCAGTTTATTGTGAATTTAAAAATAAGGCGGACAGTACGTCATGATGTATTTGAAAACCATGGCAGATACTGTATAAATGCTGACAAGTTGTTTAAAAAATGAGGTGAAGAAATAGATTAACAAAACAAAAAAATGGACCAGATTGAATTATGATTAGCTCAGTTATTATTCTAAGTAAATTGAATAAATAAATATATTTCATAGATGAATTTCTAATCAGGTTTACTTTTTCTTTTTATCTCTCTTGCCAGTAATCAAACATGTGCTCTTTTATTTTCCAAACAGAAACAGATTCATTTTGTTTTTGTTTATATTTCTTTCCTGGCAGATTTAAAAAAAAAAGTAAAGGCTAAACATCTTTAAAGTACTGCGATGGAAATGTGTGCAACATAATGAGAAGGATGAACACAGACATGAGTGCTGCAACTCTTTGAGGTTTCTCTTTGAATAACGAATCCTACAGCTTTCTCACATATTTCATATTTGATGAGAAGATTTAGTGATCAAAGTTATTGATTCCAAGAAAATCTAATATTTTAATCACCTGAGGTGATGATGAATAAGCCTTTGATGAAATAACAAGAGAAGATAAAAGTGTCGTTTTCAGAAGCTTGCACTTTGAACCTGACACAAATCAGAAATAAACAAAAACAAAATAACAACAGTTTCTTCAGCTTTTATTGTATTGTCTTTTAATTGGTGGAAAATATACAAAGTAATTGACAATATTGTGGGTTAACCCAGTGTAACAACAAAACAATGTCTGTTCACATTAATCCAAAAGACTGTACTATAGACTATTTGGCTATATAACTCCCAGGCACAGTCATGGGCAATTTTTGAAAATCACATTCTTTTTTTTATTTATTTTTTATTTTTTTATATTTTATTTAAAGTTTTTCACATTTTAAAGAACACACCCCAAATCCCTCCCATGCCAGCAAAAAATAATAAATAAACATATGTGAAATGTAAATACATATGCACATGTACTTCCACAACTGTACAGATACTTAATCATATTCCTCCATGAGTAGTCTATGCCTGCACATATCCACAAGTCCAGTCAAACATCTGTATATATATACATTACATATACAGCATATATACATATGTGCATATATACATCATTAGTATAAATGACAAGAGAAAAACAAGTAAATAAAATAAATAAATAAATAAAAAGAATAAATAAATAAAAAAAGAAAAGAGATAAATAATAAAAATTGAAAAAATGTTTTTGAGTATGTGAATACCTATACATACCCAATTATTATTTTTTTTTTATTTTGTACACATTGCTATGATTCATGAAATCTTCCCCACCATTGGTTTTCATTGGTCAGTCTGTAGACTTTTAAAAAATGGTTTCCAAATTTTTGAAAATTTCTTTGGTTTGTCTGCAATCTCATATCTAATCTTTTCCATGTGTTACACAACTCTGTAAGCCATGTCTCAAATTTAGGTGTAGACTCTTTGTTCCACATCAACAATATTACCTTTTTTGCCATAGTCATTCCATACAGAACTGTCTGGATTTGATCCAAACTACAGTTTTCAAAGGAAGGAACCCAGCCTAATATTGCGATAAGAGGGTCAGGAGGAAAATCAATCTTTAGTACTTCAGTACTTCAGAGTAAAAAGAGAACACCTCAGTCCAGAATTTAGATATTTTTGGGCAAAACCAAAATATGTGAGCCAGTGGACCTTCATTGAACTTACATTTAATACATAGAGATGATACAGAGTGGTATATAGAGTGCAATTTAGTGCGGGAATAGTGTAGTCTATGGACTACCTTATATTGGATCAGCTGGAGGTTAGAGTTGATGGAACAAGACCTGATAACTTGAAGAGCATTAGTCCAGTTATCTTACAAGATCTCTAATCCCAGGTCCCTTTCCCAAGACATCTTTAAATTTTCTGTTGAGGGGATTCTGGTATCATTAAAATGTTCAACATATCTAGAGACAAGACCCTTCAAGTTGGGCCCCAATGTCATACATGAATAAAGATATTCAGGTGCTTTGTACGTTTCAAAATTGGAAATATTCTTTTTAACATGATGTCACATTCAAAATCACGTTCTTGAGTTTTTTGTAATAAGTCTTTACATTCTCTAAAAAAATCATCCTCAAATAAAAGTATCTGTAAAAGTATCTGTTCTAAATACTACTAAAAGTATGAATAAAAAGTATCCCTTCTAAAACTACTCAAGAGTAGTGAGTATAATAACGAGAAAATTATTCTACAAGTTGGCACAACAAAGCAAACTTATGCAGCACTTATAGAATACATGCAATTTCTGCATGTGTTTGAAAACGTGACATTCTGTTGTGCATTTAGTTATTGCTTAAGGCCATCTTGTGATCCTTCATCTTCTCATCTTTTATATGGTTATATGGTGTCTCACTTACATTAACACACAATTACGCACAATTAAGACTCTTGCAAGAAGTAATGGGTCATCTTTTTGGTATGAGGCCCATCTTTTGGTCCAGAAAAAATCCTTTAAAGTATGATAAAACCTACTCCACCTAGTCTTCCTCCAGTTTCAGCCCATTTAGACAAAAAATTATCACTAAAGTGAAGTTTTGATTAGTTCTCTGTCCACACAACATGCTCATCAGCAAATGTTAGTCTTGACTTTTAATTCTTTCTGCTACTCATGGTTTGGCCCCTGAAAGGCTTTCATGCAAAATTCTATTAAACATTGAAACACTGACTGTCAAATTACTTACACATTTCAGAGCTGATGATCCATCTGCAATGATTAAACATTGAGATTGTTTGTTTATTTTGGTTCTCAAGTATTCATGCATATTTACTGGTCAAATTGTTGTTTTTGCAGTAAAAACACACATAATAATTAAATGATTTTCACTTGCACCCTGAAGCTCATTTTCAATTGTTGTCATTTTAAGGTCCCCAAAACATAGTTGTTGTGTAAATGAATGGCCAAAACACATTAAAAAAACATTTTGAGTAAAAACCATTGGTGTAAATCCCCCTAAAGTCTATTGTTATTTTACAATAACATTGTGTTATATTGCTCGATTAGCTTAACAAGAACGTCTGGTTACGTCCGTAACCCTCGTTCCCCGAATAAGGGAACGGAGACATGTGTCTGTAATAACAGACTTTTGGGAGTACTTCAGACGACCAATCGCTTCTGATGATAAGAAACGTCTGGTTACGTCCGTAACCCTCGTTCCCCGAATAAGGGAACGGAGACGTGTGTCTGTAAAACAGACTTTTGGGAGTACTTCAGACGACCAATCGCTTCTGATGATAAGAAAACGGGCCAATGAAATGCCAATTGAGTTGGCGGAGCTGAGCTCCACAGCTGAGACTGATGAGCTCATCAGGGCTATATAAGCCAGCTGCTAGAGTCAGATCCTCAGAATTGCCTGCTGAAGAGCCGATCACTCAGCTCCCAGCTGGAGACTTAGGTGCTGTGGCAGTAGAGACACACGTCTCCGTTCCCTTATTCGGGGAACGAGGGTTACGGACGTAACCAGACGTTCCCCTTCATAGGGAACTCTAACGTGTGTCTGTAATAACAGACTTTTGGGATATGTTCTGGAAAGCGCCACAGCAGCTAAGCCCGTCATGCTCCTGATGTGCAGTTTGCCAAGCAATGCGTGAGTTCACTGACATCACCAAAAGTGCAACCTTCCAACGTCCCCTAGGCCCAAAAATTACCATTACATGGGAATAATACGATTTAGATTGGGGGTCGTAAATGTGCTTTTACCTAGCTAATATAGACTAGGGATTTTAGAGATACGACAGTACGTTGGAAAAACGTGCCAGTCCCCAAAGGGGGAGGATGCTGCGGAGACCACCTGCTACCCGAAGGGGGAGACTTGATGGAAAAAAAGCATATGGACTAACCCTATTGAGGGGGAGTGCTACATATGATAAGCTGGTTAGCGGTTAGGGAAGACATGGGTCCACCTAAAAAGGGGGAACACACTATGGTGGATAATGCATATGGCATCACCTAGACAGGGGAATGCACATAGCTGGCACCGAACCTCAGTATGCAGGTAGACCAGATAGGCGTACCAGACTACACACTGAGCCAAGCACTCGACTCCTCCGCTGAGTCAGGTGCTGGGGGCCTCGGAGGAATTCTCTAGGGTTCACCTGAAAAGGGAAACTTACTAGTAGAATAGAAAATGCGCACGCATCTCCGGGTTAGGGAGCCTGGCGCAGCAAGCGTTTGTGACACCGAGCCTAGTTTTCCCGCGATTGATCGGGGTTAGCCAATAACCGTGAAAAAACAGGCTCCACTCTGAGGTTATAAAACCTTGAGAATGTGTTAGGTGTCGCCAAGCTAGCAGCTCTGCAGATATCTGTGAGAGAGGCGCCTGCTCGCCCTGGCATACATAAGCGAGGGCGATGGCATCAACTAGCCAGTGGGCCAACCTCTGTTTTGATACGGCACTTCCCTTCTGCCGACCACCATAACAGATAAAGAGCTGTTCACATGATCTTAAGTTTTGCGTTCGTTCCACGTAAAGGCGCAAAGCACGAACGAGACATAGCAGTGAGTGGGCTGGGCCTGCCTCCTCCGGGAGCAGCGCTTGCAGGTTCACCACCTGATCTCTAAAAGGGGTGGTAGGAACCTTGGGCACATAGCCAGGTCAGGGTCTCAGTATAACGTGAGAGCTGCCCGGCCCGAATTCAAGGCACGATTCGCTGACCGAAAATGCCTCCAGATCTCCTACTCTCTTGAAAAATGCCAACGCGACCAGACAGGAATTTAAGTGATACTGAATCGAGTGGCTCAAACGGATCCCCCAGCAGGCCCGCAAGGGCTACTGAGAGATCCTACGAGGGCATGAGTGGGGGGCGGGGAGGGTTTAACCGCCGCGCGCCTCTGAGAAACCGGATGATTAGATTATGCTTCCTGAGCGTGTTGCCATCCACCTCATCATGATGAACGGAGATGGCAGCCAAGTAAACCTTCAGTGTGGAGGGTGACAGCCTACGCTCCAACTTATCCTGAAGGAAGGATAACACAATGCTAATCTGGCAAGTTCGGGGGTCTTCTCGTCGAGAAGCGCACCACTCAGAGAATAGACTCCACTTCAGGGCGTAGGAATGCCTCGTAGAGGGTGCTCTAGCCTGAGTGATGGTGTTAACTACCGAAGGTGGTAAGTCACCTAAGTCCTCCGCGCTCTGTATATGGACCACACGTGGAGGTTCCAGAGATCTGGGCGCGGGTGCCAGATGGTGCCCCGTCCCTGAGAGAGGAGTTCCTCCCTTAGAGGAATGCGCCAAGGAGGGGCCGCCGTGAGGAGTGCAAGCTCGGAAACCCAGGTCTGGTTGGGCCAGAGAGGCTCAACAAACAAGACGTACTCCTCGTCCTCCCTGACTTTGCACAGTGTCTGCGCAATTAGGCTCACTGGGGGAAACGCATATTTGCGCGTGCCCGATGGCCAGCTGTGAGCCAGTGCATCCGTGCCGAGGGGGGCCTTGGTCAGGGAATAAAACAGCTGGCAATGTGCGTTCTCGGGTGAAGCAAACAGATCGATCTGGGCTTTCCCGAAGCGCGCCCATATCAGCTGGACCGAATCGGGGTGGAGTCTCCATTCTCCTCGGGACACTAGCTGCCGTGAGAGCGCATCAGCTGCACGGTTGAGCTCGCCCGGAATATGAATGGCGCGCAGCGATTTCAGCCGCGTATGACTCCAGAGGAGCAGACGGCGAGCGAGCTGAAACATGCAGTGAGAGCGCATACCCCCCATACGGTTGCTTCGCCGTGCTGTCCGTCCTGACCAGCACGTGTTTCCGCTCTAGCACCGGAGAAAAGCGGCGGAGAGCGTGATACTCTGCCAACAGCTCCAGGCAGTTGATATGCCAATGCAGGTGGGGTCCGGACCGAGCTGCATGCTCGTTGCACACGGCCCCCCAGCCTGTGCTGGAAGCGTATGTCGATACGACAACACGCTTGGATACTAGCCCTAGGGGCACGCCTGCCCGTAGAAAAGCCAGATCCTTCCAGGGGCTGAGAGTGCTGAGACACAGCGGAGTGATGTACACCCGGTGCGTGCCTGCGCGCCATGCCCGTCTGGGGACTCGATCGCGAAGCCAACGCTGAAGTGGTTTTATATGAAGCAAACCGAGCGGCGTGACCGCGGCTGCGGATGCCATATGCCCTAGGAGCCTCTGAAAATATTTCAGTGGGATCACTATCTTCTTGTCGAGCTCTTTCAGACAAGAAAGCATTAGCCTGACGCGCTCCTCAGAGAGGCGCGCAACCATGGCGATCGAATCCAGCTCCAGCCCGAGATAAGAGATCCTCTGCACCGGGCAAAGTTTGCTCTTTTCTCGGTTGACCTGAAGCCCCAACTGGTCGAGATGCCGAAGCACCTTGTCTCTGTGCATAATCAGCTGATCGCGAGAGGAGGCTAAAGTCAGCCAGTCGTCGAGATAGTTGAGTATGCGAATGCCCGCTAGCCGAAGAGGCGATAGGGCACCCTCCGCGAGCTTGGTGAAAACCCGCGGAGACAGAGAGAGCCCGAAGGGGAGGACTTTGTATTGTCATGCTCGTCCTTCGAACGCAAACCGGAGAAATCGACGGTGGCGTGGAAGAATGGAGACGTGAAAATACACGTCCTTCAGGTCTATAGCTGCAAACCAATCTCGAGGACGGACGCTCTGGATTAAGCATTTCTGCATGAGCATCCTGAAAGGCATTTTGAGTGAATGTCTGTTTAGTCTGCGCAGATCTAGGATTGGTCTTAACCCTCCGCTCTTTTTGGGCACGATGAAATACGGGCTGTACAGCCCGGACTTCATCTCGGCTGGAGGGACCTGCTCGATTGCATCCTTCGCCAGGAGGACAGCAATCTCCTCTCGCAAGACAGGGGCTCTCTCGGGGATCACCCTCGTAAAGAGAATTCCCGTGAACTTGGGAGGGCGAGTAGCGAACTGAATCGCATAGCCGGGTCTGATCGTCCGTATGAGCCACCGCGACGCGCTGGGCAGCGCTAACCAAGCTGGCAGAGCGCGCGCTAATGGCACCATCGGAGCGATCATTGACGTGCCAGCAGAGGGGCAGCTCGGGAAGGAAGTGCTCACCCCGGAAAGCGGAGCGTCCCGAGGAAGAGCTGAAAATAAGAGAGTCTCTCTTACCTTCCTTCCTGGATCCCGCGATGAGGCCGGAGTGAGAGAAAGGAGTCCGTTCTGCTGCACTCTGGAGGCCTGAGGCGAAGGGTCCTGGCACTGTGAGCTGGAAGGCGGAGCGTCCCAGACTGACAGTGCTCGGGTTTACACACCCGGAGAGAGAGGAACTTGCTCTTTTATTGAAATTTGGTTGCCGCCAGCAACGGTGATATTAGAGTCGGTGTTATTGACTGTGATGGTCCTCGGCCCCCCACCGAGGAAAGAGCAGGTCCCCTCTTCTCCGGATGGCCCGTCTCAGGGACGCTTCGCGGTCCGTTTACCGGACTTAGCGGTGCCCTGGGGTGGGGGCGTCACAGTCCCGTGGGAGGCTCAGCGGATGGTGCAGCGGGGAGAGCAGTTTTCTGAGCCTGCTGATAGATGACCTCACCCATCGCCTTGGACTGCTCTTTCACCGCGGAGAATTCCTGGGTGAACTCCCCAACGGTGTCGCCGAACAGGCCAGCCTGGGATATGGGAGTGTTAAGAAAGCGAGCTTTGTCAACGTCTGCCAAATCAGCCAGGTTAAGCCAGAGGTGGCATTCCTGGACCACTAGTGTGGCCATCGTCTTCCCCAGGGCACGGGCAGCCGATTTGGTGGTCATGAGAGCGTAATCGGTTGCCGTGCGGAGCTCATGCATCAAGCCTGGGGAAGAACCACCCTCCTGCATCTCGACCAGCTTCTCGGCTTGATAGCGTTGATAGGTGGCCATAGCATGCAGAGCGGACGCGGCCTGGCCCGCAGCAGTGTAGGCTCTGGCCGTGAGAGACTCAGATAACCTGCACGCTTTGGAGGGGAGTTTAGGTGGACCTCTCCAAGTAGAGTGGCTCTGCGGACAAAGATTGACCTCGATAGCCCGCTCCACCTTGGGAATCGCCTCATACCCCCTGGCCGCTCCGTCGTCAAGGGTGGTGAGAACGGGAGCGCACGAGGACCGGGCAGAAAAAGGTGCCCTCCATGCCTGCCCGAGAAAGAGACGAGGGGTCTAGAGGGCTTCGCCTTCTTTTTCACCCCCACGTAACACCCATCTAAGCGGTCCGGCCGCGGTTCTGGGGAACAAGCCATCTCCAGTCCCACGGCCGACCCGGAATAACACGGCTAACATGTCCGATTCCAAATCCGTAACCTCACTGACAACCCGCCCTCCGATGCAGTGATGGACATCACGTCCCCGGTATCATCTAATGAGAGCACGGCCAGCCCGGAGGATGGACCAACTCTTGCACTCGAAGCAGAAACAGAGCACACTGACGAGGAGCGAGGGGTCCACGGGCCTGAAGGCGACGGAATAGCCCCCACTGTAACCCTCAGGCCTGCCCGAGTGCTAACCGCTTAGCCCTAATACAAGAGCTCTCCGCGACCTCAGTTGCGCAACAGTCAAGCCAGCGCAATGCGGGCAAGAGCTGTCCGTGAACACCGCTCCAACATGCTCGATCCCCAAGCATGTGATGCAGTGCTCGTGCCTGTCATCTGGGGCGAGGAAACCACCACATCCAGAAACGCACGGTTGGAACGACATCTTTAAAAAAACGTGTTATGCGACCGTGTGCTCTCTTAGGAAAATTCGCTCTTTTAGTGAAAAATGCTCTTTTAGTACACCAGCGACACGCCCGGAGGACGGGAAACCCAGCTCGCCACTCGTACGCTTTCTCTCCACTGGTGCAGACAAGGCTTTTTTCTCCTTAGAAGTCAGCTCAGCAGAAGGTTGTTCAGCTGTGATCGGCTCTGAAGCAACAAATATGAGGATCTGACTCCAGCAGCAGGCTTATATAGCCCTGATGAGCTTTTCGGCCACAGCTGTGGAGCTCAGCTCTGCCAATTCAATTGGCATTTCATTAGCCCGTTTTCTTATCATCAGAAGCGATTGGTCGTCTGAAGTACTCCCAAAAGTCTGTTATTACAGACACACTTGGAGTTCCCTATGAAGGGGAAGTGCTATTCCTTTTTTGAATGTGTTAACATGAAAATACCAGTTGTAGGAAATACACTCTGATATTCTTTAAATTACTTTGAAAAAATTACCAATTCAATACTGTGTTGTCCACCACAGTATTTTTAACGTTAACACTTGATTTTAAAATGTCTCTGTTACACATGGTTGCAACCCAGGCTCATTCTGAAAGCGTAGCCCTATGTACATTTCGGAAAAGCACCAAATATGTCCCAGACGGTAAGTTTTTTGCAGTTTTTGTTTTCATTAATCCACCAGAGACTGCTGTATACGCTTGTTCAGATCTCAAATTTTTCTCAGCAGTACCATTTGCGCCTGCTCTTCTTGTGCAAATGCACCAGAGGTCGCTGTTGACTGACTGATTAACTGACTGACTGACTGACTTACTGACTGACCAACCAACCGAACCCCCTACCCATCCCCTTCCTTAAACACTAGTGTTTTGAAAAGCAATCCAGACAAAGAAAACTTCACAGATTTTTACCACATTTTCAGATTTTACCACATTCTCATTTTATTTATATGTTTATTAAATTTTTTGGGCTTTTGTTTTTGTCTAACTCGCTTTCTGGAACCGTTTTTCGACGGACTCAAACCCTGTCATCGCGGTCAACTCAAGTCCATTGACGTATGCGGTGAGCCACTGGACAAACTGGTAAAAGCAATAAAGCTGTCCATACGGAAGTAAGCAATCAGCTGCTAGCGTAAAAAGAAAGGGTGTCATACCGCCCAGTACTGTTTGTTTTAAAGATGAAATGCAGCCATACATAGCTCTGGCTACATAATTTGCAATTTTCAGAAATGTATATAGGGCTACGTTTTCAGAATGAGCCTTTGTTGCAACTATGTTTTGTGTACTTTTGTGTACTGCTATAGTATTTAAAATTAATAAAAAAATTATGCATAATTACATGCAACTAACCCCAAACCTAACCCTCATACTAACCCTAACCATATAGTAAGTACATGTAATTAATTAATTAATTAACTCAGTAGTTTAATGAACAGTTACACTGTAACAAAGACAACTGAAAATAAAGTGTGACCCTTTTAACTGTTTGCTTGGCTTACTGAAACTATTTTGAATGAACATCCATTCACCACTATTCCCAAAACAAATACATCATTTTCATTTCTATACATTTTGAAGCTTTAGCGATGGTAGGGGGATTTCAAAAACAGGCCAGCACACAAAATGAAAAACAATAACTAACAATAAAACAACACAAACAACTTCGGAAGTGCTCCATCCACAATTAATGAAGCATGTAAAGGCTTCCATGTTTCGCAAAGGCCCCTAATCGCATTTTGTGTTATAAGATGTTTACAGTTTGACGGCTAATTGTGACCATCCTTTGTGTTAATCTCCCTGGTTATTGCTGTCTGTCTGTTAATCCCTTGAAGGAGGCCAGTAGATGAGGCGTGCTTTCAGAAGCCTCTGAGGGCCTGCTAATGCATGCTGATGACTGCACCTTGACAACACCTCCACAGGACCCTTCTCCTGTTTGGCCTGGCCTGATTTAATTCTATTAGTAGACAACGGAGAATGGGTAAAATGGGGGAAGAGAAAGAGAGAGAGAGAGAGAGAGAGAGAGAGAGAGAGAGAGAGAAAGAGAGAGAGAGAGAGAGAGAGAGAGAAAAGCAGGAGGAAAAAAATCAATTACTTTCAGACGATCTCAGAGGATGCCGTTACACACCGTCAAATGACTCTGAGCCAAAAGCGTCGCGTTTTGTGAGTGATGGGTCTTTTGTTCTTCACTTCTGCAATCTTATTTGCCTGAGTGAGACATTAAGTCAGGTCATTGGATGCAGATGTGTTGTGCAGCAAAGTGTGAAAAGAGAATCTTAGGGGAGGAAAGGCCTCCAAGAATACTGCTGAAAATATGCCTTCACACACACAAACACACGTATCGTCACCTCATTTCAGGAGGTTGTCATACTGCACACACACACACACACACACACACACACACACACACACACACACAC
>CAIGQZ010001336.1:24401695-24413868 GCA_903798205.1 Danio tinwini | reverse complement strand
ACACACACACACACACACACACACACACACACACACACACACACACACTTTTTTGCCACGCTGACAGAGAAGTGTGTTCACATCTGTTTCCAATGGCTGTCAATCATCGTGTCAGGACTCTGAAATGTCTCATCCATCCAGACCGCCTGCACCCAAAGACTTCCTCCAGAGCAAGAGACGGCTGGTCAACTGTCTTGGGGGATCGAAAAAACTCAACTCCGTAGGTGACAGCATGTACCTTAACACTGACTTTTCAGAAAGTGCACTATGTGGAAGAACATTTGGGGGTAAAACTCCATCAGAATTCATGACTCCAAACTCAGAACTTGTGAAGTCAGATTCAGAACTCAGATTTGTGACATTCTGAGCAGGTTGTGTTCTCTATTTGATAGAGATTTTGTCGTTCTTTCCCTGTTTTTGACTGTTTGGCACCACCAGTTTATGCTCGATTCAGCCATTTCTGTTTCTCTCAGGTTTGCCTTTAATTAAAGATTTATTACGCCTCAGAACTATGTTTGAGTCTAATTTTTATGGTTTATAGCATGTAGCAGTGTAATAAACCGGATATGCATCTACCTATTGCGATAGTACATCTAGGTGATTGTTTTTGGAGAACAAAGCCCTTCAGTTTACAGTATATACAGTAAATTTCTCTGTGAATATAAGCAATTTGTTTTGCTGCATTTAAACAAAACAGATTTATTACACATATATTTATTAAAATAATATTTTAGTCAGCAAACATATTTAGAAATTGAAAGATAATACAATTAAATTCAAGCAAAATATTGGAAAAAAATTACAACCTACACAATTTCAACTAAATATAAACATATAAATTTGGCTGTACTAGTTTTTGGAGCGTTGTCGTGAGTTATTTTGTTAGATAAGCTCCAGATTTGACTTCAGTACTGACTAATCTAATGTATATGCACAAATATAATATTATATAGCTTCCTATTAAAAATATGAAGTCAAAAGAGAGATTTGTGAGAGGTGTACTTATATATGCTGAGCACTGTATTTCATGTTTTATGATTTATAGTTTCCTCATAATTTACACATTTATTTATGTTTTGTCATAATTAATGATAATTAATCCTGTGATTTACCTACTACCATATTTCATTTTTCTCACACTGTAAATTTTTTTTTTCAATTTTGGTTGCCAGTAATACTGTAAAATTTACAAGTGCACTGTAAAATAACAATTACAATTGAGCTGTAGTTTCACAGCAATTGTAAATCGTCACCTTAAAATTATAAGGTTCTATATGATTTTTTTTGTCAAAATTGAGTTATTCACATATTATTAATTAATGACAACTGATTTACATTATGTGATTCTTTTTATAAGTTGTTTCAATTTTAAGACTTTTTATTTAAAAAACAAAACAAAAAAAGTTTCATCTCCAAAGTCGAACTCTATAGCTTGGCTCTACAAGGGTCTTTCTGTGAGCCAATCAGCATTTCAAATGCACGCACCAGAAGCAATCAGAACCAGCTTTCTTTGTGATTTTGCTGGATTTCTTAGTTGACAGCGGGAAAGACCAGAAAGAAACACAAAATTCGAGTCGACTAAATAATGCTGCACCACTCAAAATAGAGAAAGAACCTGAAACTTTACATTGTTGATAAAGAAACAGTTATTAAAAATGTAATATATTAAATGTGAAATATTTTTATTTGTGTGTGTTTTATATTGTGTATATATAGTTTTTCATTGTTTATTAAACTCTTTTTCTTGTTGTCTGTTTTCTTTTAAAGTCTTTAAATTTGATATTAAACCTTGAAGGGCGAATACTTAATTGAATTCATGGGGCAATTAATTCAATAATTATAATTCTATAATTCATATAAAGCATATAATTTTATAAATATTACCATATTAATTACATAAAATTAACAACTGCACTAGACAAAATATTTAGCACAGCCTTGTATGCTTGAACAAGAAAAATATTCATCCTAAAACATTAAATAAATAAAGAAAGCAAAAATGTAACATTCTCAAACATCAACATATTGTTACAACACCAATTTAAATTTGTATTAATTCACATCATAAGCAGACTAATTGTATTTCTTGAAAAGTAATGCTTCAATTAATGATCTGCCAGAAAATTCCAAGCGGAAAATGACTTTTTTTTTAATTAGGAGGTTCTCTGCATTTGCCCTGTTTTATTTACCCCAGTTTGCAAATTTAAGAGAATTTTGATCATTTACATTAAGAGTAGATTTAGGGTCTCTGTCATGCTAATATATGAAAGATAACTGTTACACACATATTGTTTACTATATATAATAGAAAAACTTTAAAGCTCAATATCTCAAAATAATTTACACACAGATAGATAATATTAATGAACACAGATGGAACCTTATAACTCCAAGGTGACAAAATATTAATTTAATTTACAGTGCTCTTGTAAATTTTACTGTATTGCGGGCAATTTTTACAGTATTACTACAAAATTTACAAGCGCACTGTAAATTAACAATTGCAACTGTGCTTTAGATCAACTGCAATTTACCAAAATTGCCAGTAATACTGTATTTTACAGCATGTTTTTACAATGCAGATATATTCAGCGTAAGATTTTATCAGTTGTACTAACAATAAACTCAAGCATACATACAGTATATATAATAACCGTTCATAGATTTTATAGAACTGCGTTTCAGGTCTTTATCAAAACAAGATGGCCCACTAATTTAATGTTAGCTGACTGACAGGACAAAAAAAAAAGTTTTTTTAGAGTAACAATGAGACGTGCACTTTTTGTACAATAGATGTACAATGCTTTTGATGTACAGTTTGACTCCCTTTATATTGAACAATCGATTATTTTCCAGCTTGATCCCTGCATTCAGCTCTTGCTTGTTGTTGAGGGTTTGGGTTTTATCAGGCAGGGGTAAAGGGCAGGGCAGGGATGAGTAGGCTGGATGAGTAGACTTTTTTTTTCAGCTTTAAGGACTTGACAGCACTGCAGCAGGTTGGAGTGGTTTGTCGAATGGTTGGGAGTCATTTGCTGGGAGGACTTGTGACTAACAGGCACAGATCCCTCAAGGTGAAAGTCACAAGTGGGGCTGCCAACATGAAGTGACAAGAGGGAGCCCACCCATAAATCTGCTTTTCGTTTTAATTAGCCTCAAAAAGCAAAACAGGGCAGAGGAAAGAGAGAAAGAGAGACAGCAACAGGGATGAGCCCCTTTCTCCAGGTCATCCTAACACTTCACAGCTTCAACTCTTATCAAAATGAGGATTTTGTGGTTTTTGGTTAACCGGTTTATCTTGGGGTCATTTATGTTTTTGTGTGGACCCAAATGTTTATATTTAAAGGGTCATAAATCCAGAAAAGAGCTAAAAAAAATGCTGCTATATTAAGGATGGTTGCAATACACAAACACACATATAAATGCACAGCCCTTTTTGTAGTCTGCAATAATACACTGCTATACACACACTTATGTAATACACTTGAAGACAAGATTATTAGTTAATTCTTTTTTACAATATTTCCCAAGTGATGTATAAAGAAGATATTATTTTACAACACATATTTATATGATAGTTTTAATAACTCACTGTATTTGTAATATCTATTTTTGCCATGATGACAGTACAGAATATTTTTCTAGTTATTTAGGCATTAAGCAATTTGAAGACTTAACTACTCTAATTAGGTTAACTAGCTAAGTTAGGTTAATTAGGCAAGTCATTGGACAACATTGGTTTGATTTGTAGCCAATTAAAAGATTAAAAATTCTATTAAAAAGCCTTCCTATATGACATTACTTTGAAGCTTCCAAAAGCACATAAATCCATCTTAAATAACCCATAAAAAATATCGTATAAAACGGATCAACAAATATTGACACAATGTATTAGGATGATGATGATGAACATGAAGATGATGATTATGGTTTAAACAAATATGGCTGTGCAAAAAATCACAAGCTCTGTTCTCTTACAGTGAAATCCTCTGACCATTTAACTTCTCGTTTTCCACTTTACCGGCATTTATCTATCCTTGTTCGTCTACTCACACTGGATATTCTACTACAAATGCATCTTAAATCATGCACCATATGTCAAGTCAGAGGTCAGCCTCGAAGTTGTCGAGAATATGCATTCAGCAAACCAAGTCAGTGATTTGAGTCTAACAAAAACAAATTAATTAGCTTTATAAGACATGGGGTAAACTGCTGGTGGTATATGTGTTAGTTTGATGACAGATTTGTGTGCTTTTGGAACCTTAAAAAAGGGCCACTATCCAACACCGTTACACGTTACAGCTACATGTGAATCGCTATAGAACTACAAATCCACCACCAACCGAACTACAACTCCCAGCATGCACTGCGCACACACCTGTTCCTGATCCCGACTTATTGCAAACACACACAGCTGAAGCTTCTCAAGGACACATTACATTACATTATATTACATGGGCTGCATCCGAAACTTCAGAATCTCACTGGAAGTAGTAAGCAGTAGTAGTAGTCATCCCGGTACTTCTCACATATTAATTTTCGAATTCTATGAATACTTTTAACTTAATTCTCACATACCTTTTTAGTATACTATATAGTATGGAAGTATGCAATTTCGGACGCAGCCATGGACTATATATAAACCACACATGCACACACACAGTGCTGAGTCTTGTTAATCTGTAAACTTTGCCTTGTTTTTTCACGTCATATTTACAGACCCTTGCCTTGTTGATTGAGTTTTGATGTTAGCCTCCTGAACCAATCTCTTGTCTGCTTTTGACTATTTTGGATTGCCCTCTATGATTCTGTTTGCTCCTGTGATTGAGCCTTGCCTGTCTGACCATCCTCTGTAGTTCATGAAACACTGAAACTGTCGAAGCAAATGTGTTGAAGGTTCGAAACGTTTCGAAATCCATCTCTACAGTGACACCTAGTGGTCATTTTTTATGTATAGCTCTGGAACAGCTTCAGCAAAGAAACAGTTAAGCAAATGAGGAATTAAACCCAAAGTTGCAAGGTTGAGGCTTCAAGTGATTTAGTGAAGCAGAAAGAGATCCTAGAGACTAGCATGCAGAGATAATCCAGGGTTCGAATCCAGGGTGATGCAGTTATAGATGATAGATTCTAAATGCTCTGTTCTTGTAACGTGTTTTGTTTTAACATTGGCCGGACATCTAAATGAACACTTTGTAAATAAATATGTCTTGTTTTGGTCATAAAAAGTAACATTATTATAATACATCAAGTTGTAATTTCAGTGTATTTGTACAAGTCGTGTTTCAAACCCGGGCAGTATGCAGCATGCATTAACTTTGTGTACACACACAGTCCACTAGGCTACATGAGACACAGACTTTACTCTAACCCTGACAGTCAAACACAGATTCACCAGGTCTCTAAACGCTTTATGAAATGAACGATGCTTTAAATTGCTTTAGTCACTTGATCTGGTGTTTTGAAACACTTCAGTCCTGTGACCTGGGTGTTTCGAATCACCTTAGTTATGTGACCTGGGTGTTTTGGATCATGCTTCGGTACAGTGTTTTGAAACACTTCCACTTCAGGATCTCGACACTGTCGAAACGTCAGTTTCACTTCAGCCATTGTTAGTTACAACACAGCATGCAAAAATTTTAAAACTACTCCAACTGTGTTCATCTGAAAGAAAAGAGTCACATACAGTACACTGAGGGTTTTGATTGCCTAGAAATACATATACCTTTCTTTTTTGAATTCAGCTCTACAGAAATAGTAACTTAAAACATTCTTACACAACAATTAGTCAAAAATCCAAAACATTCATCCTGATGTTCAATTACAAACAGGGATTTTCTTAATAACAAGAAAATAACACAAAACATCTACTGGTGTGAAAATGAAAAGGAAAACATTTTAGCATGCTCATTATATATTCACACATTTTATTAGGTCGAGTCTTTTTCAGTGTGTCACTGAGCTGATCTTGACCTATTCATCAGGCCTTCAAATATTCATTCTGCGGTTGGGTCATATACAGTAATGATGCATATATGGCATTTTTGCTGTGGGTGTTCAGGGACTCGAGCAGACTTGGGATTGGTAGGATGATATATAAAATGTCACAGGCTAAAGAGTACGTCATAGCAAAGCAACGCATACTGTCATGAACTATTAAACCATGCATGTCTGGTTAATAATTTGTAGACAGCGATGAATCATCAGTTACTATGGTCTTTTGCCTTATTAAAACCTGTTGGTCACAGGATGTAGATTTAAAACTCATACATTCATTTATCTATCTTTGTTCGTCTACTCACACAGGAGATTGCACTACAAATGCATCTTAAATCATGCACCATATGTCAAGTCAAAGGTCAGCCTAGGAGTTGTTTAGAATATGCATTCAGCAACCAAGTCAGTGATTTGAGTCTAATTAAAAAATTATAAATATTTTAGTTATAAAAACAAATTAATTAGCTTTTTGAGACATGGAGTAAACCGCTGGTGGTTTATGTGTTAGTTTGATAACAGATTTGTGTGCTTTTGGAAGCTTAAAAAAAGGCCACTATCCAACACCATTTCACGTTACAGTCACCAGTGTTCTAGCTACATGTGGATTGCTAGAGAACTACAAATCCACCATGAAATGAACTACAACTCCCAGCATGCACCGCACACACACACACCTGTTCCTGATCCTGACTTATTGCAAACACGCACAGCTAAAGCTGCTCAAGGACACATTACATGGGCTGCGTTCAAAACGAATGCTAACATTGTTATCATACGGTCAGGGTTCTGCCATTTTCGTCTTGTTAATTCTTGTTTAGATGGCAGAGTCCAGACACTAGTTCTGTCTTGTCTTGTATGTCGTGCTCGGCTTAAGTTTTTTCTGGACTGGGCACTCATCCTGTCTTGGTCTGTCTCTCTTGTCGTTGTTGTGAACGCGTGGTCTTGAGTGAGTTGCACGTTCATATCTTTGTAGAGAGCACATGTGGGCTCCCGAGGAGGCCCGGTTTGCACGTGCTTGCTTGCTCTCGTGTTTGTGTCTGTGTTCGTTTTGTCAGTGGCGTTCTCAGAGCCTCAGTCTAGTTGGTTTCAGTTTCAGTTGGTGCTGGGATGTCACATGTCTGAGTGCATGGTAAGTGTTTTATTTATCATATACTCCTGTCTTGCTTTTTGTCTCCTCTTAGTGTTGTGTCAAAGCACGTTACTTGGTGTTTACATTGTGGCCACATACGTTAGTGCGCAGTTAATGCATTTCTCATTCGCTGTGTTCAAGTCTCCTTTTACGTAAGCACATGGCTTGAGTTATCTCTTTGTGTCATTGCTCTCCTGTCTATTGCTCAGTCTCACCCTCCTTGTTATCCCATTATTAATTTATTCAGTTCACCTGTTTGTATGTTATTTCTTTCTGCTTATAGCTCCCTCTTGTCTGATGTCCTGTGCCAGTTCATTGGTGTTAATCATCTTGTCCTGTTATGTCCAGCCTTGTCAAGCCCTACTCTTACTTGCCAGCCCAGTCTAGTTTGTTTTTCGCCTTTTTGTTAATGTTTACCCCCTCTGGGTTTTTTTTTGTTTATTTTTATCATTAATAAAAACCCATCATTTTCCCTGCACTTGGGTCCTCGCTCCTTTCCCCACACTACACCCATGACACATACCTCTCCGAAAATTTTGCTTAGTGTTTCACGACCTTTTTAAACACCTTTCTCTTTTAAAAATATGGAGCAAAAATATTGATAACTCATCCTGCACCACACAGATGTTTGTCCAATCAAATGCTGTCTAGAATGCATATTCCCCTTTCGCATATTACATTCAGTTACAACAGTTTTGGGATTCGACAGTGCTTTTTTATGCATTGATAGAACTAATATAAAAATAGTACAAACCATCGCTGATGAAAAAGGGTACAGTAACTCACCAGTTGGCTGGGAACACATGGGGAGAGTTAATTTTGTGCTCTGTCTGAAGCTCCTACAAATTCACATCTCATTTGCTGGCTAAGAATTTCTGGACAAATTCATGATTAACTAGGAAAATTAAGTGGGTTGTGGACAAATGGGGAAAATCAATTCACCAGACACAACTTCACCCCATCACTATGTTGTTTGTGAGGTATTTCATTTACTATCATTTGCTTGCGGCTCTCAGATATTTGTCTTGGTCCTAACAAGCGCATGACAATTTTGGATATATAGAATGATGGAATGTAATGAAATAATTTTGTCAATATATTAATAATCATTCGTAAAAGGCTTAAAAGCACCAAACAACTGCAGCACAGGTTCTGGTGTATTAATCATCGTAACTGTTCTTGTGAATAAAATAAAAAAAAACTTTCTCTCAAAATCTGTCCTAATGAATAAAATGTATATTCTGGCTGTGGGAATAACTAGCACAGAGAGAGGCTAATTTATTGTGCGCTTTAAAAATAATATATTATAATATAATATAATATTGTTTTGAGCTTTCTTATGAAAACAACAAATCAAATCAGACTTTATGCTGAAACGGATGGAAATATGAGACATGAAAACTGTCATTAACCCCGTGCAATATTATCAATCTATGGAAATGTTTTTCATTTTACAAGCATCCAACCTGTTTAAATCATCCATAATTGTAGAAATATTCAGTTCTCTGCTCTGTAAATTTAGCATCATTCAATGTTCTTTAAGTCTTATTAATGTCACTTTTAAAGCATGTGTGAAATCAGAATTGACAGTATTTATTTTCTTTTTAATATGCAACCGCTTTTATCGTAAATGATTCATTCATGCATACATAACCGCAATGCAAACAAATTTAGATCATCTAAGGTGCTAGCTCATAATTGCAAATAAAGGTTTTATTTTTACACTAACTTCAGCGCTACATATGGGCAGAGAAATGTTGCAAATTACATTCTCAGCATTCATTGTCACTCATGATAAAATAAAATGCTTTGCTGAGTTGGTTATTATTAATTCTATTAACTGAATATTTTGTTGTTCATGTTTTAATATGTGATTAGCAGTATATTTTCAGATATAGTCATTAAGGGTTTTTTGTTTTGCAGAATTTAGCACAAATCCCAATCAAACTCATCAGTCTGTAGTTCAGTAGTTTCGTGATTATTTGCTGATTCTCCTAAACCTGAAATGTATTTTCTTTCTTTGGCTGTGTGGTGGCTCAGTGGTTTGCACTGTCGCCTCACAGTATGAAGGTCGCTGGTTAGACTTCTGGCTGGGCCAGTTGGCATGTCTGTGTTGAGTTTGCATGTTTTTCCTGTTGTTCTGTATCTTCCAGATGCCCCGGTTTCCCCCAAAGTCAAAAGACATGCGGTACAGGTGAATTGGATGAACCAATACTGGGTTGCAGTTGCAGTTGTTTTCTTTCTTTTTGTATTTCCTCAAAAGTAGTTCTCCAGAGAGGAATTGTCAGGTCTTTCTTGGTCCTAAAGTATAATAAAATTTTTTTTATTTATTTATTTTTAAATTAATTAGATTTTTTTAAATTAGCAAACTTTAATTTCAAATGTTTAAATGAAGTCCTTACAATAGTTTTGCGTGTTTTGTTGGTTCCCCTTTGTTACAATAAGGGCCTTATCATACACCAGACGCAATAAGGCACAAGACGTGTGTTGCTATTTTGAGATGAGTGCACCCTAATTTTCACGTTTTGCGCCACGTTGTTTAAATAGAAAATCCATTTGCGCCGCTTTGTGGACTCATGGGTGTGCTGGTCTAGTAAAGAGGTGTGTTAAGACGCAATGTTGGTGCATTGGTATTTTGAGGAAATGAAGTAGACTGCACAATTGACCAGCTGAAAGCAGGTCTAAAGTCCAGTGCAGATTACGTTAGTTATGCGCCTTAAACACGTACACATTGCTTTATAAACACAGGAAGTACAGCAATACACAAATATCTTTACAAATGGAAAAAATAAAAGAATTAAAATAATATAAAATTATTATTTTCTACATACATATAAAAACCACTGTCTCCATGCCTTCATCTCGGGGGACTTTTTTCAGTTTATTCATGACAACTTGCTTTTGTATAATGTTATTATTATTATTATTATTATTATTATTATTATTATTATTATTATTATTATTATTATTATTATTATCATTATTATTATTATTATTTATGATATGCAAATTTATATTTGCTTTAATAAAAAGAACCTTATATTTATCCACCTATCTGTTTTTGGACCATATGGGGGATAGGAAAATTATGTGTTTGGATATAACTGTTTTTTTGAAAAAACAGTTTTTTGACCACACTTTGTTATTATTGCTCATTTATTAATTTGCTGGAAATTAGTTTACAAATTAATTAGTTTGCTGAGTTCAAAAAGTTTTGAAACAAATCTTTGCGCTTAACAAATGAAATTAAATATGTAGGCTGATGGATGTCTTCAGTGGAGTTAATACAACACCATTTCCTTATCTACGAAAATGAAGGAGTAAAGTATAGAGAAAGTAAAGAGGCTGAATGGAGGAGGCTCGTTCTTTATCCTCGCACTGCTGATGGTCTGTTAAACTGTTTTCTCGCTAGTGAAGCATTCAGTTTTTCCACTTACTAAGTTTGCCATGTAAATAGCAAATGCGCCATGGCGCTATGCAACTGACTCTTAAAGGGAATGGGAGATGAGACTCTGATTGGTGTAATGCATGTTATGCTCAAAACACACCCATAGCTAATTAAGAGAATAAGTACAACCCTGTTAGACCATGTGCCACGGCGCAAACCATATCTTTTTGTTCTTAAAATAGCTAAAGTGGACATGACCTTAATGCTTTTGTGCCATGAGCTTTAGACTTTGCGCCTAGATTGTTAAAAAAGAGCCTATAGACTAAAGTCTTAAAATCTGTAATCTTAAGTGGTGCTTGTAAAAATGAACAGAACTGCCCCAAAAATTTGCTGCCAAAAATGTAATTAAATCTATTTTGCTTGCAAGATAAAAGTGGAATTTTAAACTAAAATGAAACTAATAATCTGTGGCATTTAGATTCTAAAAAAAAACAAAAAAAAACTTTTGATTCCCTTGATTCATTCAAAATGCATATTTGTTCAAAAATAAAATGCTGCAGTGTGTTGATCAGAGACACACAACGGCATTGCCATTATTTTTTTTAACAAATTTGACAAAAAAACAACAACACAATATTGTGTTTTAAAAACAGCATTTATCATATAATATTTTTAATATATATATTATGATATATTTAAATTTAGAATAAATTAATATTACATTTGCACTAGTAAACAATAGCCCTTGTGTGATACTGAACATGTTACTTGTGATATTGATTGTAGGCACACATGGAATCTGCGCCTGCAGAAATCTGCAGAGAACTCTTGAACCCATTTGAACCTTTGGAACTCGTGATTTAGTCTATTTATTTCTGTAAATGTGCAAATATATATTAATAAAGTTTTTATATTGATTTCAGTTATATGTAAATTATATTAAATTATATGTAAATGTTTAGATGATTTTATGTACAATAGTGTTTGTAAAGTAATATTTGTTTGTCTTTTAGTAGCTTTGTTTACCAAAAAGTGGTTGTAATTGGATTTGATTTCTTATACTACTAATATAATATAAACTAATATTATGGTTTTGTTTAATAACATTTTCAGTTCCTATGATCTCATAGTTATTCAGCATAAATCAGAAGTTTTTTTTTTTGTTTTTTTTTTACAAATTCTGACAATTGCAAAATAAAAAGTCCATGCAAATTCTGTCTGGCTCTAATTTGAACTTGTCATACAAAAAACTCATATGGTACAGTTTTCCCACAATAACTTGAATATTAAGGGCATATAATTGCATTTTACAGGCTTCATTGGGCTATAAGTTGCTCAGCACCATTTAACTCTGGGCTGAAAAAATACAAATATCTTAAATGCATCCTTTTTTCATAACAAAACAAATTCAAACAATGACAAATGGACAGCCAATGCATTATAAATTAATATAAAGGCAACGTTTATCTCTGACCCTACACGAGAGAGCACCCCATACACCAAATACATCAGATCCTCTTTCAATTTTACATCAGAGACCAAGAGTTCATCCAAAATGTGTTTTTTTCTACCCAGTACAGTGTACTTCCAGCACAGAGGCGTCTGTTCTCGTCCGCTAACACCATCAGAAGGTGTGTGTGTGTGGGGGGGGGGGGGGGGGGGGGG
>CAIGQZ010001336.1:24375101-24386337 GCA_903798205.1 Danio tinwini | reverse complement strand
ATGTGTGTGTGTGTGTGTGTGTGTGTGTGTGTGTGTGTGTGTGTGTGTGTGTGTGTGTGTGTGTGTGTGTGTGTGTGTGTGTGTGTGTGTGTGTGTGTGTGTGTGTGTGTGTGTGTGTGTATATAATACAATATAAATATAAATATTATATTATCCATATATATCAATAAAATAATAATAGATATATAATATACTATATATATAATATACAGAATACTCTCTCTCCCTCTCTTTCTGACTACAGTTTTAATAAAACAAAATTATACTTGCATCTGTTCCACATGAATCAACACAGAACATCCAGATATTTTTATTTTCCAACTCAGTTTTGTTCAGCAATTCTTTTTCATGAAATATGACAAACATAATTTCAAGATAATGGGGTAACGTCATTTTTAAGTGACCTAATTAAATAGCATCTGTGACAAAATATTTAGGTTATGTTGTGTTAGTCTGTCACTATTTATTCACCCTCGTGTCATTCCAAATCTGTTTGCTTTCCACTTTTCGCTACCAAGCACAAAAGGCAGTGTGTTTTAATAGTATTGACCTTCACTGAATTGTATTGCAGTAATAAATGAATGAATAAATAAATAAACAAATATCCGTTTGCTTGCTTTTCTCATTTATGTCTACAAGCAGTAAAACAAATTGAAGTCATTGTCAGTGGTAATCAAGAACAAGGCATATTTGCGCACTATACACATTCGTTTGAAAATGACCTGGAAAACTTGTTTAACTGTTTCATTTATATGTGTTTGTGTAATGTGAGATACGCAGATTCTCATGTCTGTCTGTTCACTGTCTTCATTAGGACTTGGCCAAAACAGCGGCCAGCAGTAATGATGTTTTCATTTGGAAGTTTAGTATAATTAGCTTATGGCTATTATCAGTTAAAGAGAGAAGGTTGGCAAGGTAATGAAGGTCAGTCGTAATAGTAGCTGTAGGAGTGGACCATATTCCCTCTGTTTTTTTGATGCTTGCCGTTTGTTTGATGAATGGACCTTATTATAATTTAGACATCTGATACATCTGGGGGAGAAAATGCTTTATGCTTCACTTGATCAGTCCAAGGCATCTGTTAGGGGACAAAAGTACACCTTTCTTCTTATGGAAATGTTGGGTCGTAATGTGGGAGGCCTGAGAGCCATATAGGCCATATAATTTAATGCGCACATGGTAAAATACCAACAATTTACTATACGCTGTAAAAAAAAACTGTACAATAACAGTAAAATAACTATATATATATTCTTTTTTCTAGGGGTTTTTTCGCCTTTAATTTTGGATAGGATAGTGAAGGTTACAGACAGGAAAGTATTGGGAGCAAAGAGAGGGGAAGGGTCGCTAAGGAATCTCCAGGTCGTCGTTAGCACCATGGTGCTATATGTCAGTGCACTTAACCAGTAGGCTATTGGCGCCCACATGACTGTATATTTTAACAAAAAAATTTTGTACTACAAATGTTACGGGTGTTTTTCCGTTTATATACATTTTCCAATTGCATTATGCGAAGGGGATTGCAGCTCAGACAGCATTTGATGGACACCGGGATGTAGTTCTTCCTCTGTTTTCCCCTGGTAAGTATGGTTAATAAAAATATATTAATATTTTAGTTAACAGTCTGCTTTATAACATATTTATCATTATTTTAAATAATTATTTACCGGCCATGTAAAGTACAAAGTTGGGCGTTTCCCAAATCCATCGTTCGAACCAACATGCGCAAACTGCGTCACAAACTTGTATACTTGCAACTACACCTCTAGAGCTGTAGTTAGAAGCATAGTTCCTGGCTGTGTTCTATTCCCAGTTATCCCCCCTATGCCCTATTCATTTAGAACATTCTAACATTTAAACTTGGAATGATTTTTTTTAAGCTTTAAAGGGATCACTCTTAGGTGTAATTTGCTTGTTTCAAAGCATTTTTAAAGTTCAGTTTTAGTGATCTTCATGTTTACAATTGTGCTCCATTTGCAGTGCACTTTGAAAACATTAATGTCATTTTGAACACAGTCATAGCTCATGATGAAAGCTATAGGTGACCTTTAAAAGCAGAATTTAAGTTACATCTCCAAAGACTGTGAAAACAAAAACACATAGCATACGTTAATCGTTTAAATTTATAGTAGATTTTTAATTAAGTATCTGTACTGTATATGACATGGGCCTGTTGTTTAGAACATTTCTGCAGTGGTTTGCATGTGTCAAACTATAAAAGTAGACTTTTCAAAAAATAAAAAATAAATAAACAATATCCTACTTAATAATAATAATAATAATAATAATAATAATAATCATCATCATCATTATTAATATTATTAATAAAGTAGGAATTTTCCATTTCCTAATAAATGATAAATATTAATATAAAATTTCTTAGTAAATAGCCTCATTATTTACTTATTTATTTTTATGATTTATATTTGATATTAGAAATTTTTAAGTGGTTTTATGTTTTCGAATAGAATATGTAATGTTCTCAATAATATTTGGTAAAGGCCCTATATGTGCCATTTACATATTTCAATTAATATAGAAAACGAGTGCATGTTTTTACCAAAACTAATATTGGATTTTTTTTATGCGTGTGCATCTAAAACAATATAATTTGCACAAAGAAATTATGCAATTCTTTTCTAAAGAAGTTGTTACTTCACCCCGTTTAGAGCATCATAATGGGCATTTTACGTCATAACTAATGTGGTTCAAATGATGGATCTGCTCGTTACTACATCGTTCTTTTCCCAAACGATGCATCGTACTATGATAGTTCAGTCGTGAGTTACGTCGTTGTTTGGGAAACGTACTCCAGGACGTGCGCAAAGCAACTGGGATTAAAAGATCTGTTCAGCTCTCTGTGATCATCCACCATCATCAAATAAGTCCAAGAATGAGTTTTACACGTTTTAAACATTTTTAAAACAGTGCATGTTTGTAATGAATTATAGCGATTTTACCGTCTTTATCACCAAAGCCACATGTCAGCACAATTATAAAAGAAGACACTTCAATCCCGGTTTATGGACGTTAAATCAGGTTTATTTTGTACATCAACATAACGGATATCCATAGAGCAGTGGATATTATTGTGTATCCTGTCACATTTGCCATGCTAAAACAGTGCAAAGTTATTTGTTATCTGTATTATCATGTAATCTGATGGGTCTTTTGAGCTGAAACTTTACAGACACATTCTGGAGACACAAAATAATTCTCTTAAATCTTGAAATGGGGTAAAATAGGTTCCCTTTAAAAGAATAATGTTGAAATAATAGGGAATATATACATTATTTTAAATAATTGCAGCTATTTGTAAAGCAGATGGTTTTTATACGTACTCCCAAACATTCTAATTGTTTTGGTTTACTTTCCAAATCAACTATAAATCCACTGTCAAGTTAGTTATGCAGCATGACAAAAATGTTTTATTGATCAAAACCAGACTAAACCTACAGGTGCAGAGAGAGCTAAAATGCACTGTAAGTTAAGAAAACACATGCAAATCGAAAAACTCAAACAAACAGAGAAAACTGTTCACCTTCATCAGTTTGACAACAATTGTGCACACAAATAAAGAAATATGCTGCAAATATCATATACCACAACAAAAATGTTATGAGAGAGACCAAAAGTGACAAACCTGGTGGTTTCATGTTTAGAGTCAGCGGTGTTGTTGAAGATCTGAAAGGTGGGTTTACTTGTATTTTAATGTCCTGGTCATACAGTTTGGTCACTGGTCATATGCCTCACCTGTCATCATCCTCACCTGCCATCATGAGATGTATGATAAAATGAATATTTGTCCATTGATGTGCTATATATGCAATTTCTGTTTAATTCAAATAATTTCAATCATGTTCTTAATCAAAATTGAGGTATTTTGCATATTTCGTGTTCGATTATAGAGGAAGTGAGGTGAGGCAGCACGGAGTGTGCCTCACAGATTGTGCATTCTACTGCAAACTGGGTTGAGCGCATGCTTTTTGCTTAGGCTACTCAGTGTATGCTACCAATGTAATTCTTTATTACAATGTTTTTATACATTGTAGACATTTTTATAATATATCCTCACTTTCCATATAATAGGTAATGTATTTCACAAATATCTATCATCACCAGTTTTAGGATCTGACATAAAGCCACACTGAAAAGATATAAGGTGAGCCAGGCATTAGCTCTGCCGCAATAAAGGGGGCGCATGTGAACTCACGGTTATTTCCTCATTGTTATTGTTCAGTGGTTGCTCTTCTTCTACATAATGTTAAAGAAAAGTTCAAGGAGTCCAAAAATGCTCTATGTTACCCAGTTTAAAAGTTTAAATATTTGACGATCAATGTCAAAGGACGGGACAGAACATGAGAACTCGATCCTTTAAAAGTAATTCAAGTCATTTCAAGACTTTATTTACAACTAAAGATAAGACCAGTGCAAATCCTGTGTGTGTGTGTGTGTGTGTGTGTGTGTGAGAGAGAGAGAGAGTGAGTGTGTGCGTGCGTGAGAGAGAGAGAGAGAGAGAGAAAGAGAGAAAGAGAGAGAGAGAGAGAGAGCAAGAGAGAATCCTCTGTGGTGCTGTGTCGCTTGTTATAGACTGTAGCCTCCACCTTGGTGTTTTTTGGGAGATATACTGAAACGCTGTACATTTTACATTCTTCCTTGGCCCAATATGTACCTGCTATGTGTACAAAAAGAATGCTGATATGAGATATGAAATGCAATCAGTAGCTGGTAAATATATTGGGCAGTGTTGCCAGATTGGAATGGTCAAAGTATCGTAACATAACCTCAAAATTATCGTATCGAAAGCAGTGCACCCTGCTGAATTTTTTAACACACTCTGAGGTGTGACAAGCCCATTCACAGTATCTGTAATGAGCTATTTTACTATAGTTATGACAGAAAAGTTCTCATTTTACCATCTTCGTTTAATCTAGATTTTTTTAAACCAAAAGGGATCTCATTTTCATGGCGTGATTTAGGCACGTGATGTGTGCAACAGTTTTAGACATATTGTATGAGTGTCAGTTACTTTGAACTCATAATTTTTTTCTCAGTGATGTGCGGTGAGGTTTGTGGCTAATGGGGCACCCAATATCAGCATTGCCAGATGTACAATAATTATCATATTTGTATGATAATTTCGACCTTTGTACGATGTATGATTAATAATGAAAAAAATCCTATAATGTACGATAATTTCAGAGTTGTATGGCCTTTAAACAGAATTTCATTGTTATCTTAGGGGTTCTATACATTCTGATACGTACTAGCTGCATCTTTTGTCTACTGTCTGTGCGGAGAACGTGGAGTTGGGCACGTTTTCTATGCCATCTTATGTCACATTTTCTTAGCCAATCAATGTGGAGAATGGCTCTCTCTCATGAGTTAACATTCCATGCTTTGGTCAGTAGTTTTCAGGTTGAGGTCGATCGTTTAAGCAATAAAGTTAAAAAAATTTGTCCTGAAAAGGAAAGTGAGAAGGACAGGAGTTTGCCCTTGATGTTCTTGTTTTTTCGCATTATGTGAACTTGTTTTTCCAAAGTTAATCTCCACAAAATCAACTTGTCAGATAGAATTTAAAAAATCCCTGCAAACAGATTAAATACAGGAATGGAGAAAAGGGCTCTCTTTTATTATCAGCTTTCAGTCAGTGCCCGCACTTCTTTTCTTGCTCATTGCGTCTTTTGCCTTGTGCCATATAAATACAGACAATCTAATATGTCACATTTAAAAGATGATGTAAGCAGGTCATCAAATAAATAAATAAAATAAAATAAAAAATCGGATACACCCACAAAACTGGAATTGACCATCAAGATCTACAGTGTAAATGCAGCATGTCTGATGGTTCTACACAGGTGAAAAGCACAGAAGCGTCAGTGTAACCCAACATGACTTCTACAGTCATCAAGCTAAAACTTTTTCTCCTCTAAAAATGAAATCTAATATTTAAAACACACTCAAGGTTTTATGTGTTTGTTTTGTCACTGTTACTGGATGAAGCACTTGCTAGTGCACATAATCTATATGTATTGTCCCTTGTGTCGATTGTCTGGGGCATTGTGTTACTCTGTCACTGCAATTTCTAAGACCTGGACGTTTCCACCAAGGTTACCTGGGAAACTATGTTTAGTTCTTTCTCTCTGCCCTACAAAAAGGAAAGAAATGACAATAAAACCGAGTCTGACTTTGACATAAATGATAAAAACAAGATGGAGTCAATGCAAGAGAGGCTTTATATTGTAAACTGGGAACATAGGGTCCTTTCACGCACAGATTTAATATAAAATAAACTCTGAAACCCCACTGGTCTCTGACAGCAGCATCCCTTGGTTAAAATGTGCTCTATTGTTTTCCAGATGCACCTTTTTCACTCGATGCGTTCCTTTGTTTCCACTTTCCCCGTTTCAATAAAAAATGTTTTCTTCATCAGCAACTCTGATTGAATCATGTTCAGCTCCAATAACCAAGCAGAAAACGTGATGGTGGGATGACTGGAGGGAAGGAGGGGGCTGGTTTGAGCTTTCAGAAAGACAGGAGGAAGAAGAGAATGAGTTTAATGGAGATTCACACTGAACGGCTTCAGACCTTTGTGTTAGTCTTTCTCCTCAAAGCACAACACATCTGAAGCTCTCGTCTGCCGATTAGAGCTTTTAACCAGATGAACTACTTATGCAAACTCTTTCTCCGAGATCATTAGGGACAGTTGGAATATTTGCCCATATTTTCTCTGATTTGTACAGGCAAGCAGCAGGTCTCAAAGATTCATGTGGAGTTGGGAGTGTCTATAGGTTTTTGCTTAAAGCATTATATAAGTAATCACTGTATTTGTAAAATAAATATTGTTCTGTGTTTCTATTTACCTCAGATGAGCTAAAGCAACTCAATTCTTGCACATTTGGTCAAGTAATTAAAATAAATACACTACTGGTTAAAAGTTTGGGGTCAGTAGGATTTTTAAATGTTTTAAATTAAACTTATCCTGTTATCCTCTATCCAAGTTCAAGTTACTACATTAAGAAAATGTTGCTGGCAGCTAGCTCTCTGCAACTCTCACATGGTTGTCCACTGAAGCTAAGCAGGGCTGTGCTTGGTCAGTACTTGGATGGGAGACCACATGGGAAAGCTAGGTTGCTGGCTGAAGTGGTGTTAGTGAGACCAGCAGAGGATGCTCAACCTGCAGTCTGTGTTGGTCCTAATGCCCCAGTATATTGATGGGGACTTTATACTGCTCAGTGAGTGCTGCCTTTCGGATGAGACGCTAAACTGAGGTCCTGACACTCTGTGGTTGTTAAAAATCCCTTTGAAAAAGAGTAGGGGTTTAACCCTGGGAGTTAACCCTCTGTCCATCATGGCCTTATCACCAACCCCATATCACATAATCTGTCTCCTCCCTACCAATCAGCTGATGTGTGGTGTGCGGTCTGGTGCAACACATCTGTCATCGCGTCATTCAGGTGGATGCTGCACACTGATGGTGGATGAGGAGATTCCCACCAAAAATGTGTAAAGAGATTTGAGTGTCCAGAAAAGCGCTATAAAAATGTAAGAAATTATTATTAAAAACAGGTTTTCTTGCTTTGTTACCTGAATAATGTTTGCAAACAGAAAAGCTATTAATCAGTTAAACTGGTAAAAATCATAATTTTTTCATAAAAATTAAATAACTTAAAATGTATATAATTTATATTCCATCCGAATAATGGACTAAATCCTGCAAAGCACAAACTGAAACACGTCACACAGAGGTTAGGTATGTATTAAGTATTATCAGCCACAATTGCAAACAACAATCGTGTTTGAATTCATTACAGTTCATCACTGAGTAGCTTTGATCTCAGCGTTTGTCCCAATAAACATAGACTGCTTCTAAAAATGTTTTTAGGTTACACAATGTTTTCATCTCCAATCTTGAAAATAAAATAACTAACAGTGCTTTGCACTGAGTTTCTGAGTTCACAGTTCTGAGTTTCCTTTTTCAAACCATCTGCTAATTATTTTAATTTCAAGAATGAATGAATGAATGAATGACCTTACTCTTATCATTTGTGCAGACAAACCAATTGCTTGTCTCTGGAATCTTGTCACGTTATGTGTAGTTTGGACACGGCGCTAGGTGAACAATTAATCTGTGCAATTTAATCCATTGACATAACTGTTTGTTTTCATAATCGCTAATCACAGCCTGGCCATTTGGTTTCACGTTAGGAGTGGGGTCCTCAATATTTCAGCCACAATATTCTTAACCATGCCCCTCTTACTATTAGTTTGCTTTGGAATGATGTGCAAAAATAGCTCCTCCTACTTATGTTCTGTTTCAGTAGAAAGTACATCAACATACTGAAATAACGTGACTTTAATTTGGCAAACTGAAAGAGAGAGAACTGTGCTGCTAGATTGACATGAAATGGAAGAAAGCTTTGTGGAGTAATGTTCTTATTCACATATTATATTTATTATATTTTATTTATCATATTATATTTATTATTTTATATGAATGTACATTTGAATGTAACCAACTGAAAGATTCATTATATTTCAAATTAGATGTGACCAGCTGAAAGATTTTGAATTAGATCCAAAAGATATGAATAATGCATTTTATTTGTTATTCCTTATATTATATTTCATTATTATAAAATATTCATAAATTTTAACATTAGCATTTATGAGTGCAGTATGAGGGCTGTTTTGTTGCTGGGAAACCACCTCCTCAGCCCCAAAACTACCTCAGCACTAATCTACTTATCTATTCTTTTAATAGTCAATAGACAATTACAGAGACATTTGTAATTTATGCAGCTTCCTGATGACCAGAATGTGAGTCGTAGACATTATGTGATGATTGATCACAAAGTGTGTAGTCTGGCATATTTGGTACCCATGACACAACAAGATTTTATCAAGACAAAATTGCATGAACATGTGTTGTAATATCTAAAAAAAATATTGATGTCAAATTGAAATTGCTAATATTAGACTTGTTTGTGCTGTTTTTTATTTTATCTGAAGCACTGCCACAGTATACATGGCATGGCTAGCAAAACACTAGGTAGAAAATGTACTGTTGCTCCTCTCCAAGCAACACACAGGCTGCATCAGAAATCACATACTTCCATTGCAGACATGATTTCTGTTATTCAGATGGAGAGACAGACTCATGGGAAAGTTCTCAGCTGTTTTGGGCTTAATTATTTTGGACTTTTGCATATTATTTGTTTGTTTATGTATTCATATATTGTTTGACGTAATTATTTTATTGTATGTGTATGGTCTGAGCCTATAACAGTTTTGTCCCCTCTTATTTTGTGTTTATCTCTATAAATTTTTTTTTTTTTAAAAGAGTTTCCAAACTTCATGTCATGATCACCAGCGACCACCAGAGATTGCTGGTAAACACACACACAGTCACAAGGACTACAAATCCGCCATGTTTTGGACTACAACCCCATACATGCACTCCGCTTACACACACATTCCAGATCATTACTGATTACATTCCCGCAGCTGAAGCTGTTCAAGGACTGATTCAGGCACTATAAGTTCTGCTCACACACAAACACAGTCGCTGAGTCTTGTTAGCTGTACAAGTGAACATTACGACGCGTTTCTGCTTGCCTTCCGTGTTTTAGACCTGTGCGTTGCTATGTTTTGTTTGATTATTGCATGTTTGCTGCCTGCCTTGTGACCATCTGCCTGTTATTATGACTATGATGGATTGCCCATATACATCTGTTTGTTCCTGTTTTGACCACTGCTTACCTGACCTTGCCAATAAACCTGCATTTGTATCTGCACCCTGTTGTCAGTGTCACATTCCTGGTAACAGAAGACTCAGCCAGAATATGGATCCCGCGGTGTTATTAGTATGTTTACAGCAAGGTAACAACTCCCTCGAGAATCACATCCAGAGCTATTTGAACATTGCCAACAACACAGTTGCCAGAATGTATGCTTATTGACTTTTTCATCTATGGGTTAAACAAGCCCCTGAAAAGCATACTCACCTCTGTTGATTCTCGAGGGAAACGCAAGCTACAGGAATTCCTTGACCTCGCATTGTTGTCTGTGGGCTCATCCTTCACTCTTGATGAAACGGAGGAGGATAATCCTAAATGTTTTTTTTCCCTCTGGCAACGGGGTTTGCTGGACATTCCACCACAATGATCATGCTGGCATCACCAATACTCCTGTCTGCCACACAACAGCAAGACCCGCAGGCTGTGGGATTTGCCACTCACAAAATGGCCACCAACGCTACCCAACAGCAAGACCCGTGGGCTGTGGAAATTGCCACTCACAAGATGGTGGACTCCTGTGTAAAAGCTCCCAAGATGGCTTCAGATCTGAGATAAACTCACACGGTAGTCACTGCCAAACTGCGGGTGACCCAGATGGCTTCCTGTTTCAAGTCTGCTCCTGCCATAGTTTCTGTCTTTGTTCCTGTTCCTGAAAAGCCATCACCTGAGCCACCAGAATGGCCACCACCACCTGACTTACCTGAACTGCTACCACCATCAGAGCTATTACTGCCACAGCTGCCACTACCATAGCCAGAGCTGCCAGATCCTCAGTCACTGCCAGCGCTGCCAGATCCACCACCGCCAGTGCTACCAGAGCCGCTGCCACCGCCACAGCCAGAGCCACTACCGCCAGTGCTGCCAGAGCAGCCGCTGTTGTCAGAGCCACTACTGCCGGCACTGCCAGAGCCACTGCCGCCAGTGCTGCTGCCGCCGCCACCAGAGCTGCCACCGCCTGAGCTTCCTGAATGGCCGCCACTGCCCGAGTTTCCAGAATGGTCACCGCCTGAGCTTCCTGAATAGTGGGCGCCAGATCCACTTGAATTCCTCGAATGGCGGGCACCAGATCCTCTTTAACTCCCCGAATGGCGGGCGCCAGATCCCCTTGAATTCCTCGAATGGCGGGCCCCAGATCCTCTTGAACTCCCTGAATGGCGGGTGCCAGATCCTCTTGAATCCCCTGAACGGCAGGCAATAAATCCATCTGAATCCCTCGAATGCCGAGCACCAGAGTCTTTTGAAGTCCTCGAACGGCAGGTACCGAATCCCCTTGAGTTCCACGATTGGCCAGAGCCGCCACCTTAGTCCCACGAATGGCCACCAGAGCCATGCGACTTCTTGATGATTCTTGAACCAAAGCCTCCTGACCCACTGGTGTTATATGAACTACCAGTGCCCCCTGAACCAAAGCCTCCTGACCCACTGGGGTTGAATGA
>CAIGQZ010001336.1:24364467-24375091 GCA_903798205.1 Danio tinwini | reverse complement strand
CACTGGGGTTGAATGAACTGCCAGTGCCTCCTGAACCTAAGCCTCCTAACCCACTGGGGTTAAATGAACTGCCAGTGCCTCCTAAACCTAAGCCTCCTGACCCACTGGGGTTGAATGAACTGCCAGTGCGTCCTGACCCTAAGCTTCCTGACCCACTGGGGTTGAAAGAACTGCCAGTGCCTACTGAACCTAAGCCTCCTGACCCACTGGGGTTAAATGAACTGCCAGTGCCTCCTGAACCAGAGCCTACTGACCTAATGGGGTTTAATAAATTGCCAGTGCCTCCTGAACCTAAGCCTCCTGAGCCACTGCGGTTGAATGAACTGCCAGTGCCTCCTGACCCTCTGTGGGTGTATAACCCGTCTATGCCTGCTGAACCAAAGCCTCCAGACATACCCCAGCTCCATGCTCCAAGCCCTCCGCAGTTTCACGCTTCAGGCCCTCCGCAGCTCCACGCTCCAGGCCCTCTGCAGCTCCATGCTCCAGGTCCTCCAAAGATCCATGCTCCAGGCCCTCTGCAGCTCCATGCTATGTCATGATCACCAGCGATCTACCACCAGAGATCGCTGGTAAACACACACACAGTCACATGGACAACAAATCTGCCATGTTTTGGACTACAACCCTATGCATGCACTTCGCTCACACACGTTCCAGATCATTACTGATTACATTCCCGCAGCTGAAGCTGCTTAAGGACTGATTGAGGCACTATAAGTTCTGCTCACTCAAACACAGTCACTAAGTCTTGCTAGCTGTGCAAGTGAACATTAGGACGCGTTTCTCCTTGCCTTGTCCTCTGTGTTTTAGACCTTGCTTTGTTTTGTTTGATTATTGCTTGTATGCGCCTGCCTTGTGACCATCTGCCCGTTATTATGACTACAACTCTGGATTGCCCATTGTGGCAAGGGGGCGTGGCCGAGAGCCGTGGGAGCGAAACGAGGCCTGCAACAGATGAGATGCACCTGTGGCGCGCACCTGCCTCCAATCCCACGGAAGGAGCTCAGGACTATAAGAGAAGGAACGATGGCAGAGGAGAGAAAGAGAGGTCCGGGCCCGGACATATTGTTTTACTTTTGCTTTCAGTTTGACGGCAGACTCCGTGAGGAGCTGCCGTCCGTTTGATTTGGTTTAGACGGCAGTCTCCGTGAGGAACTGCCTTCCCTTTTATTAATAAATATTTCTTTAAAGCATTGTCGGTTCTCCGCCTCCTTCTTCCCGGCGGCCAGGTGGCCATAAACTTTATTACATCCATATACATCTGTTTGTTCCTTTTTTTTTTTACCACTGCTTACTTCACCTTGCCAATAAATCTGCATTTGGATCTGCACCCTGTTGTCAGTGTCACATCCCTGGTAACACTTACCTAATAAATAAGGGTTAAAAACAATATGTGACTAAATATTTTGACTTTTGAGTGCTTCAGAGCTAAAGGTCCATCTTAGAGTTCATACAAAAAAGAATTCCAGCATTGCTGATCCACATTGGTGTGAGGGAGTACAGTATATATGCATTGAGGGTGAGAAGACTTTTATTACAGCTGAACAATTGAAACCTCACTAGACGATCCACAATAAAGAGAAACTCTATCACTGTATTTTATGTATAGTTAGAATAATATAGTATTATGTGTAGATAGAATAGTTACAGTAAGTCATATTTTCTAGACAGACATTTGATATTAGGCATTACATGGTTTGTAATATCTGTCTGATATTAGGTCTGACATTGCCTCATCTCCCAACCATAACACAATATTGCATCAAGCAATAAAATATGTAGTGTATGAATGTGTACTTACCCACCACAACTTTTTTATTATATTAAAACCAACAAATTATAGTAATTTATTTGGACTGCAATATATTCAGTCATGTTTTTACTATCATTAATACATGCATTTTGATTCTATCATGGATTAAAAAATACCTTTCATGCAGTATGAATTACATGACTGAAATGGCCCACTGCCAATTTGAGTTTGAAACCCCTGCTCCAATTGATATTTTTTTCTGTAGCACTTCTGTACTACGATGGATTTTGTCAACACAGATTTTATTTGATTTGTAACAAAATCCAGTATTAATAAAGGGTTCAGAAGAAACGTCATGTGTCTCATTTTTTTGTTGATTTGAGTTGTAAATTAGCACAACACTTTTGAAGCTAACACGATGCTTCAGCATGTACAGTATTGTATCCAAACCACGTCTAGACAACCCTCTGTGAAAGCAGTATTTCTTGTACAAATTGTAATATAATTTCAGAGAGTCAGTCTGTTAACTAATTTGTCCAGCGATTATATGGAGTAATCACAGCAAAACTGTATTTGCTGAGCAGCGAGTTTTAACACAAAGGGCAAACGGCAAAGAATTTGGTTGGAATTCATCATCGACACATCTTAATGAGGAGCATTAATAAATGAGGGGAAGAGGCCAGAGTTCAACAATCTCTGCATAATGATACGAAGAGCAAAGAGCTTTCTTGCATTCCCATTTGAAAAATTAAACCTCGCCAAAATCGCTATTTTCCTTCAGGCGGCTCATTAAACGTGTTGCTGTCCACCTTGCTCGCTTTTTTTTTAATCAGCCTCCCTCTGTTACCGACCCTCAACAAAAGGGGGGTGGATTTGAGAGGGCGCCATCAATGAGTGTTCCTTCCCTACAGCAAGGAGTTTCACTGGATGAAGCGTCTGAGTGCCAAGGTAATTAAGACTCTTCTTGCGACTGCAGACTTTAGTGGACTCTTCAGTCATCTCAGGAGAAGTGTTACTGAAGTCAGGAGAACAAATTAATCATGGTCAATGTCAAAAAGAGAGTGCTGCAAACATTGGCCTTGCTTTTAAAGTTGAGTCATCAAATAGGTGACGTAACGCTGCATTTACTTTATATTGAATGTTCTACGCTGAAAGGTGATCAGGTACTGGGGAGATTTCTAGGCCAGTGGTTCATACTGTATATCATTAAAATGTACTGCTTAGAAAAAGTACGAATTTCTAGTGTTGTGAGTTCTCATGCTTTTTTTTATTGCAAATAAGGAGTTTTAAATGTTTGGTAACACTTCAGACTGGTTTGGTTTACTAGTGATGCCGAGTTCAGACTGCAGGATTTTTAAAGTAATTGTGTCACGGATGTTTTCACACTGCATAATCATCTGGGGTAGCGTTCTGTCGGTGCTGTGTTTACACTGTAGGATGGATCAGCGACAGCGGGTTTCACACTGCATGACTTTAAAATAGGAAGAATCGCCGACAACTTTGTCCAAACTATGTCTTACAAGCAAACATACGCGAGAAGTGACATGAAAACAACGCAAGGTCACATTGTATATCTTTTGTTATTAACTACATCATGAGAAAAAAGTCTTTAGTGGGGTAGACAATGTACTTATTTTGCTCACTTGGCTTTAATAAACTGAAAATGAGCACTTTTAACTTCTTCCTCAACCTACTGCTGGCCTGCAGAGACCCATACTAGAGAATGCTGCTCTCTGATTGGCTGCAGGTAATTGCCAATGTTATTTTTAATCAGAACACATTTCACATGGCATGATTTCCTGTCGGTGACAGGTCCAGATATTTATCATGCCAAATATCTGACGGGTGTCGGCAACTCATCGACGATTCTCTCAGATCGCGTCTTTGATAGTTCATACTGTGTGATTGATACTCACGTGAACAAGCACCGATTTGCCTGTGATTTCGGGCATTTGTCGGTGTTAATATTTTGCTTGACATAGGCTTATTCTGAAAACGTATCTCTATATACATTTCTGGAGATCACGAATTAGAATTAGCCAGAGGAACATATGGCTGCATTTCATCCTTAAAACGAATGCTATGTGGCGGTATGACAGCGTTCTTTTTCGCTGTTAACAGCTGACCCCTTACCTCCATTTGGACAGCTTTTCTGCCGTTACCAGTTTGTCTAGTGGCTCGTTGCGTATGTCGGAGGATTTGATACGCAGAGTGGAGATGACCATGATGACGGGGTTGGAGTCCGGAGAAGAACAGTTTCAGAAATCAGGTAAGACAAAAATGAAAGCCAAAAAATTCAACAAAGTGAATAACACTGTGAGAATGTGGTAAAATCTGAAAACATGGTAATAATCAGCCTGCTGCGAGGACTTTTCTTTTTTGGATTGTGTTTGAAAACACTGTTGGTTGGGTTTTGGGAAGTGGGTGGGCGCTGGTCAATCTGTGCTTTTTAAAACACTATCAGTTGGGTTTAAGGATGGAGGTGGGTCAGGGAATTGGTCGGTCAGTCAGTCAGTCAGTCAGTCAGTCAGTCGACAGCGTCCTCTGGTGGATTTACACAAAGAGCAGGCACTCGCGAGAGAAATACGAGATCTCAAAAAACGTACACAGAGGCCTCTGGTAGATTTGTGAAAACAAAAACAGCAAAAAAAAGGTCCTGGGATGTACTTGCTGCTCTCCAGAAATATATATACAGTAAAGGTACATAATCAGAATGAGCCTGGGTTGGTTTCAGTCATTCGAGTGTCAGCAAACTGTTTAATATATACAAGCCATTTATTTTAATGCTCCTTCAACAGCCATTTTATACTTGCATGTTTTACTTTGCGAGTACTTAAGCAGTTAGAATGACTTGTAGTTGACATAGAGTTGCAGAGTTACTCACAGTCAACAGAATGTCTAAAAGGGGTCATTAAAATAAAGTGTACACTCAAAAAATACATTGTTTGTGATATCTAATTTAATTATGACACACATTTCCACTCTTTTGAATTGCATTATTAACATTTTTTTTAGGCAAATGGAACCCAAGGGCAAAACTAATTCTGAACCAATGATGTTGAATAATTTTCATTTGAATTACCATGTGATTTAAACTTGCCTGGAACACAACTCACTGTGGTGGAGCCAATTTATCTCAATCACTTTATTTGAACAAACAGATTTTTTTTTGTTATTTATTGAAGTCGAACAAAAACCAAAACCTTATTTAAACAATTCTATATCATACTTCAAACTAAGTAAATATTAAACTCTATAAATTCATTCTCTTAACTTAAAACACTAAGATTACTTTCTTTGTCAACAATTTCCCCTGGGGTCTGAGGTGATTTAAGGGCCCTTAGGATGTTTGGATATGTTCTGACATTTGCTTACTTCTACTTCTACCCTTGGCTATCATGTCATTTAATTTTAGTTTGATATACAAGAAGACATATATATATATATATATATATATATATATAAAAATACAGTATATATATATATTCTTGCCTAAATATTAAAATAAATTATGCGTGATTAGTATGTTTTAGAAGAAAAAGAAGTCACAGAAACAAATAATTTGCTTTCTTTCCACTTCAGGTGTCATTTCTTTTTTATTTTTTTTTAACCAGAGTAAAAAATTAGGCCAACGATCACAAGTTAAGCTAGTTGTAGTGTGTCTTGACAAAACGCTGTATCATCACATTCGTTTTCTGAGATCATTTTCTGCTGTAAACAGAGACAGAGAACAGCGAGAAGCATCAAGCACACTCAGAGTCACTTATAAACAGCTTGAGGACGTGCAATTCATCTTAAGCAGTCTGGTTCAATAAACTGATCCGCTCAAGTTCCTGTACACAGTTGTATCGTCTATGGCTTTATTTATAGTGAAATAAATGTTTCGTTTAAAGGGCAGTACTCCAGAAATGCATATACCTTTGTCAAAATTTAACAATTATGTCAAAACATGAGATTATTCTCTATTGAATTCTATTTTTGTTTATAATTGATGTAAATGGGAAATAAAACTGTGGGTTTATCAACAACATCTTCAAAGTATATTTCTTTGTGTTCCACAGAATAAAGAAAGATTTATGGGTTTAAGTGAGGTAATGTTGGTAGTATTTTTTGGTGAACTATCTCTTTAATTTATACATTAGCTAATGAGTAATACTGTAACCACAAGGGAGTCGGGTGACTGGAGAAAGTATCCACATGCAGGCTTTATTCAGAGTAGTCAGACAGGCAATGGTCATAGACAGGCGCAAATTGAAACATGCAGTAAAATCCAGAAGCGTCGTCAGGTAACAGGCAGATGATCTATACAGGTGGCAGGCAGGATAAACAATAAAACTAAGCAAGAGTCAAAACACGGAGAGACTAAACCAGGAAACAGTGAGTGAAACCAATAAGACTCAGCAATGTCTGTGTATGTGCTGTTTATTGACCTTATTCTTCATTGTGGAAGGTCGCTCATTTTTGCGATTGTTTTAGAACTTCAGATTCAGTGTTGCCTATGGGAGAAATTACTAGGAATAATCAACGAGAGAAAATGGTCAAACTACTTTCTCTACAAACAAATGTGTTTATGACTAGAGATAAAAAGAAGAATAATATAATAAAAATAGGGGTGTGAACACTGGTCTCACGGTTCGGTTACAATTATCATGCGATAGATTTGATCAAGTCGATATCTTGGTGCATCACGGTGCACTGACGATGCTTTTCATACACAATTTTATATTTTACTTAGTATCACAATAATTCTTGTATTAAAAGGTATAATTTATATATACATTTATATTTATATATTATTTACAATTCAATTTTGTCCTTTAATACAAGCAGATATATGTACTGTAGACTACCTTTTATTTTACCTGCTCAAAGAAAACTCTTTTTGAATGTGTCAAACAAAACTAAAGTACTTGCACAGAACAACATGATCATTTATAGCAATTAAACAAAATGTAAATATTATCCCGCTTGCTTTTTGAGCGTTGTTGAGCGAGTTCTTAAACGTCTATGATTGGTCACATGCTTAACAGAAAATGCTACGATTCGCTCTAACGGTCTAACTGGCACTTTTCAGTAAACAGTGATACCAAATCAATCTCATGGCAATTCGTAACTTTTTGATTTAGTGGCTAATTTGTATGAATTCGTACGATCTAATTCATACAAGTTAGTACGATTTGCTCATCACCCAATGACAGTTGGGGTTAGGGGTGGGGTTGGGTGCCACTCCTCGTTTTTAAAATCGTATATTTTCGTACGACTGAACTCGTATGAATTTGTACGAATTAGCCACTAAACTGACAAAACGTAAAATACGTACGTTTCGTCATGAGATCAGGCTGGTGACACACCATTCACACAGGGCGTCAGCGTCAATGCTTCCCATTCGCTTTGAATGGGTGACGTCAAGCATGGCTTAACTGAATTGTGGATCTGTTGGTGCTACGTTAACGGTGTTGCTCAATGCAGAAGTTGGATATTTCTTAACTTCTCAAGCACCAATGGAAGCGTCAGGCAATCAGATCGCTTCATGCAAATACCCCAGCTCAGACACTACAGTAGCTGATTGCGGACTAATTTTAGTGCTATGACGATTGCAACAGCCCCAACTTTACACACACACTCCGTCAAGCGATGACGCTTAACACCCCGTGTGAATTGGGCATAACATGAACACTGATGTTAAACGGCAAAGGCGATCAGCTGATCCGTTATAGATAGTGACGCAGAACAGAAAACTTGCTTTGCAGACACGCTCGTGGCTGGATCCACAAGTAACGTTATTGTTGTAACAGCCGAGAGAGGAGATAAAATGTTACCTCAAGAACATGCCAGCAGGTCAAAGGGGCCACAGAGAGTAAGAGAGAGAGAGAGTTTACAGCTTTAATTTTTCTTTGCTGGGTTCTGATGTACTTCCCTGTCAGTGAAAGACTGTCCAGCAAACTCACAAGCAGTGAATTATGCACAGTTAGCTGCTTTTTAAGTAGTTGGTAGTCCTCCCTTACCATAGTAAGCTACTGCCATATAACGCATATGTGATAAATGACGTCAGTACATAATAACCGGTTAGGATTATTACTGAACAAATACCGAATTGTTTATGCCTGCATCACAGAGCATCAAAGAAACAATTAATTTTTGACACCCCTAAATAAGGGCATATCAGTTTGCAACATCAATCAGCATAACTAGCTGCTTTTAACGTATAAAAAATCAATGGAAGTGAATGAGACCAAAAGCATAGAACCAAAAATAATTCAATGGCGGTGCCCACACATACAGTACGTGAAGAATAATGTCAATATGGTCCATGTAATCAGTCTTTAGCAGCTCCCAGCTGTGTGTGTGTATGTGGTGCCTGAAGGGAGTTGTAGTTCATATGGTGGCAGAATTGTATTCCATGTGAAAGTGAATGTTCTCCAGCGATCGGTTAGTGACAAATACAGTTTAAAGCATCTTGTGATCATTAAAGGGCTCTTATTTTACCCATTTTACAAGATGTAAGATAAGTCTTTGGTGTCTCCAGAATGTGTCTGTAATGTTTCAGCTCAAAACATCCATCAGATCATTTTTATGCCCTGCTGAATATGTGAATTGTGATGTTAGAGGACATTTTAGCTATTTTTGTTGTAAGTGTCTTTAAATACAAATGAGCTATTTCTCCCCGCCTACTGTTCTCACATGAGTGTCTGCTTCTCCTGCTACATCACATTAGATAAACAGCAGTCAGTGACAGAGACAGACATGGATAAAGAAAATATTTAGTTTGAGTGAAAATATCAATAAGATTATTTGATGTATTTGTTGTGGAGTTTATTCAAGCCTTTCTGCAATGATGAGTCACACAAATGCCATTACAAAGTTTGCAGTACACACTCATGCGCACACACATGCACATGCACACACATAACTTTTTATTGATAAGCATTGATTTTATATGTCTACTTGCAGCAAGTTTGACAGGCTATAAGTTAATATACACTGCTATATAGATATCTATTACGTTTCTGTATAAAAAATAAACCAGATTTAACGTTTACAAACCAGAAACCCTGTTGTATGATTAAAGCATCCTCACATAAAGTTGTACTTAGAATATGCAGCTGTAGTGATTCCAGCGGTTCAGAATTACACAGCAGTTTTACTGTCTTTTCTTCATTACAAACATGCACAGTTTAAAAATGCTTTTCTTGAGGTGCAGATGATCACAGAGAGTTGGAACAGAGTTGTAATCCCAGTTTTTTTGCAAATCCTGTGGTGTGGACATGTTTTTATGTGTTACATACATTCCTGTCAATTAGTTCGGTGGGCGGGGAAAACTCCTATGTCACGTTGGGCCTTAAAATAAAAAAAATAAATAAATAAATAAACAAATAAATAAATAAATAATATAAATAAATAAAATAAATTATAGTCTTGTGTTCATATCACTCCAATATGACTGTGGACACAGTATACCTACACACAGTTCTGTCCAAACAGCATCCAAAAGTAGATTTTGCATCACATGTGCTTTAATAATGCTGCTATATAGTGAAAATTACATTATAGAAAGTTAATGATGCTTTAAAATATTCTTCATTGTTTATACTGTGTTATTTAAATGTACAGCTGACCATTTAAAGTTGTCACCATTTAAATACACTTATGTTAAACCCAAAATAAGATATTTTGAAAATATGTATATCATATTGGGTAACTTCCAATGAGAATATAACTGTAAATATAGCATTTGTCAGTGAAAACAGTGCTTTAATAAATGTACAATTTACCTTCTACAATTTTTCAATGTTTCATAAATTCTAGAATAATTTACTATTTTAATATTTAATAACAGTTTTTTTTTTTAGTATTAACATGTTTTTTTTTGGAATAGTGTATTAGGTTACAGAGCAACTTTAATAGTGTGGCAAAATGTCAGCATGTGTTCAGTGAACTGTATTTTCACTCCAAACTGCATAAAAATACAATAGCTTATAACTTAGCAAACTGCATTTACAAAGTAGCTACTCCGGCACTGCTCGTCAGACCCAGTGCCCTGGGACTTAATGCTGAACAATTCTGTGCCTTTTTCAGATTTGAATTGCACACACAACATGCATACACGAATAATAGAAATGCTTTACAACACATTACGTGCAACGCATTGTTAAGAGATGCTTAACAAAGAAAATGCATTATGAATCATAAAGTAGGCTGATCACATTACAAGTAGAAGTCGTATGTGTCAACAGTGAGATTTATATTACGTTCTATACTTATTTGAAAGTATAATAATATAATAATAAATACTACTGTACACGGATGATTGAATCTTTGTTTACATTTTCATTTAATACATTTTGAAATGACTTAATTCGGTATGGATTATGAGCTGTTTAATTATGGGGGCAAAAACAAAAACATTCCAGAGAAAGTCAAAAATCACTGCTATTTATTTACTTTTTACACACAACATGAATACCATGACTACACATATACACACACACACACACACTGAGACTGCTTAAAATTTTTGGGATTTATTAGGTAATCATTTTTATTATCAGTTTTATTTTCTGATCATATTTCCATCAGATTTCAAATAAAGATATTATCATTTTAAGTAAATATTGCAATCTAAATGAACATTATCATTTGCAGAAAATGACAATTCAGAATAATAATCTTTTTCATTTATAGTGAATAAAAATCAGAGTTATTACACCAAAAATTAATTTATAAATACTTCTAAGCTCTTCTAAAATTAAAACAATTGCTTTGTGTTGACTAAAATAGAACATAAACATGTCTAAAACATGGCAACCTTTTTATTTTATGCAAAAAAGTAGAAAATAAAGCATTAAATAAAGCATTGAATAACAATAAACA
>CAIGQZ010001336.1:24347454-24364367 GCA_903798205.1 Danio tinwini | reverse complement strand
ATATATATATATATATATATATATATATATATATATATATATATAATTTAAAATTAGGATCAAATGTGCATAAAATTAACAAATTACACTAGTTAATGTGAAAAAAAACATTTCATAAAATAATAATAGGCCAAACATTACTGTTTTATTGATCTTATTCTTCAATGCGGAAAAGTGCTTGTTTTTGTGCTTGTTTTAGAACTATAGATTCAGTTTCCTATGGGAGAAATGACTAGGAATAATAAACCGCAGAAAACTGTCAAACTACTTACTCTACAAACAAATGTTTACATGATTATACAGACAAAGCAGACTCATATAATAAGAAAATATTATGCACAGAACGCACTGTTTTAACGTCTAAAAAAGAATGGAAGTGAGACCGGAAGTCTCCAGCCAAAAAGATTCAAATGGCTGTGCCTGCTCGTACACGACAAATAAGGAGAACACAGTAGCATACAACAAAAACATAAACATACTGTACCGTATGTAAAAAAACAAAAAACATATGTAAAGCGAAACTATATTCTCAAAAACACAATTGTGTGGGGAGTCTTGAGGGAGAAGCGTCCATTGCCTGGAGAAGCTTTACAAACTTAGGCTACATTATACTTTACAGAGAAAGGCTGAGAAGAATTCCTCTATTCTTTTCTAAAGGAAATTAGAATTTATGACTAGAAAAGATGAATGTGTGGTAGGTACAAAACTACAAATTGTGGATGGGTGGCAAACGTCTGGTTACGTCCGTAACCCTCGTTCCCCGAATAAGGGAACGGAGACGTGTGTCTGTAAACAGACTTTTGGGAGTACTTCAGACGACCAATCGCTTCTGATGATAAGAAAACGGGCCAATGAAATGCCAATTGAATTGGCGGAGCTGAGCTCCACAGCTGTGGCTGATGAGCTCATCAGGGCTATATAAGCCAGCTGCTGGAGTCAGATCCTCAGAATTGCCCGCTGAAGAGCCGATCACTCAGCTCCCAGCTGGAGACTTAGGTGCTGTGGCAGTGGAGACACACGTCTCCGTTCCCTTATTCGGGGAACGAGGGTTACGGACGTAACCAGACGTTCCCCTTCATAGGGAACTCCAACGTGTGTCTGTAAACAGACTTTTGGGAGATGTTCTGGAAAGCGCCACAGCAGCTAAGCCCGTCACGCTCCTGATGTGCAGTTTGCCAAGCAATGCGTAAGCGCACTGACATCACCAAAAGCGCAACCTTCCAACGTCCCCTAGGCCCAAAAATTACCATTACATGGGAATAATACAATTTAGATCGGGGGTCGTAATTGAGCTTTTACCTAGCTAATATAGACTAGGGATTTTAGAGATACGACAGTACGTTGGGAAAGCGTGCCAGTCCCCAAAGGGGAAGGACGCTGCGGAGACCACCTGCTACCCGGAGGTGGAGACTTGATGGTAAGAGAGCATATGGACTAGCCCTATTGAGGGGGAGTGCTACATATGATAAGCTGGTTAGCGGTTAGGGAAGACATGGGTCCGCCTGATTAGGGGGAACACACCATGGTGGATAATGCATATGGCATCACCTAGACAGGGGAATGCACATAGCTGGCACCGAACCTCAGTATGCGGGTAGACCAGATGGGCGTACCAGACTACACACTGAGCCAAGCACTCGACTCCTCCGCTGAGTCAGGTGCTGGGGGCCTCGGAGGAATTCTCTAGGGTTCGCCTGAAAAGGGAAACTTACTAGTAGAATAGAAAATGCGCACGCATCTCCGGGTTAGGGAGCCTGGCGCAGCAAGCGTTTATTGACACCGAGCTTAATTTCCTCTCGATTGACTGGGGTAACCAGTAACCAGGAGGAAAGTGACTCCACTCGAGAAATAATCTCGATAATGTGTTAGGTGTCGCCCAGCCAGCAGCTCGACATGATCTGTTAAGAGGCGCTGTGTACTCACGCCGAAAAGGAGGCACCGCTTATTATATTATTATTATTATTAAGTGTGCTCTCTCTCCCGGGGAACACAGCTCGCCCTGGCACATGAAGCAAGGGTGATGGCATAAATTAAAAAATGGACCAACCTCTATTTTAATACAGCACTTCCCTTCTGCTGATCATAACAGAAAAGAGCTGCGTATGCTTACATGTCACGTTAAGCGCAGTGCGCGGACATAGCAATGAAAAGGCTGAGTCTGCCTCCTCCGCAGGCAGCGCTTGCAGGCTCACCACCTAATAAAAAAAAAGGAGGGTGGTAGAAGCCTTGGCACAAGGTGAACCGAGGTCTCAGGTATTTAAACGTGAGAGTAGGTCGGCCCAATTACTGGCACAATTCGCTGACCGAAAATGCCACCGGAATCTTAACCCTCCTGATACCAGCGCGATCAGCAGAGCTGCCTAAAGGGACAGAACGTATATATACTGATCGAGTGGCTCAACGGACCTAATCATAACTGCTAGGGCTAGACAGATCCCAAGAGGGTGAGAGAGGGGGCGGGGATGGATTATCATCACGCGCCACGCGCCTCTGAGAAACCGGCTGAAGAGGTTATGCTTTCCCAGCGCGCTACCATCCGCATTAAAAACGCGGATGATCACACGCCAAACCTTCAGTGTGGAGGGAGACAGCCAGCGCTCCAGCTATCCTGAAGGAAGAAAACGCAACACTAATCTGGCATGTCCGGGGGTTTTCTCAGAGAGAATTACCACACAACGAATAGACTCCACTGCAGAACATAGGCATACCTAATAAGGCGCTCTAGCCTGTAGTGACGGTGTTAACTATCACACTGATAAGTCACCTAAGTCCACCGCGCTCTGTCTGGAAACCATCCAAAGAGGCTTCAGAGCCCTGCACGGGTGCCAGGGGGTGCCCGTCCCAGAAAAAGGAAGTGCTTTTTCCGGGGAATTCATCAGGGAGGGCCATCACGAGGAGTGTGAGTTCTGAAAACTCGGGTCCGGTTGGGCCAGAGAGGCGCAACGAGCAAGACCCGCTCCTCGTCTCCCCAACTTTGCACAGTGTAAGTAGTGTCTGTGCGAGCAGGCTCACTGGGGAAAGAACGCATATTGCGTAACCCGGGGCCAGCTGAGAGCCAGCGCCTTTGTGCAGAGCAGAAAAGGCAGCCAGCGAAGGGCCGCTCGGGAGAAACAGCAGGATGACCTGGGCTTCTCTGAAGCGTGCCCATAACAGCTGGAACGTGCCGGGGTGGAGTCTCCGTTCTCCTGAAACATAGCAGTCCTGAGAGCTTGTAGCTGGCATGGAGAGCTTGTACAGGATATGAACGGCGCGCAGCTATTTAGCCGCAAGACTCCGGAGGAGCGGATGGCGAGCGAACTGAGACATGCTGAGGTGGCGAACACCGCCCGAACGGTTGATGTATGCCATCGCAGCCGTGCTGGCCGTCCTAACCAACACGCGTTTCCCCTCCCGCTTCGGTAGTGACCGGCGGAGAGTGAAAAACAATGCCAACAGCTCCAGGCAGTTGAAATGCCAATGCAACCTGGGTCCGGTTTACGAACCTGCAGCTGCATGCTCGATACACACAGCCCGCCAGCCCATACTGGAAACATCTGTCAAGATGACAGCATCACTGGATACTTGTTCTAAGGGCACTCAGGCCCGTAGAAGGCAAGATCCATCCAGGGGCTGAAGGTGCGGAGACACAGCGTGGTGACGTAAACCCGGTGCCTCTCCGCGTGCCATGCCCATCTGGGGACCCGATCGCGAAGCCAGCGCTGAATTAGTCTCATATGAACAATTGAGCAGCGTGATAGCGGCTACAAATGTCATATGCCCCAGGAGCCTCTGAATAATTTCAGTGAGACCAATATAACTGCCGAATTAATCAGACAGGACAGCGCTAGCCCAGCGCGCTAAGAGCGCACCGTGATGCAGACCGAGTCCAGCTCCAACCCGAGATGAGAGAAGCTCTGCCCGGGGGAGAGCCCGCTCATACTCGGTTGACCCAAAACCCAAACAGGCTGAGGTGCCGGAGCACCAGGTCCCTGTGCATAATCGATCAGTTCAGAGATCTAAAAATAGTCAATGAATAATCAAAAAATGCAGATGCGCGTGCGCTAAAGACGCACAGGGCATCCTCCACGCATGGAAACAGGGACAGCCCGAATGGGAGGACTGTTGCCACCCTGTTCGGCCCCCCGTCGAACACCGGAAAAATCACAGTATAAGGAGGGAGAGAGCGAGACATGGAGCGAGCGTCCTTCAGGTCTATAGCTGCAACCAATCCCACGGACAGACGCACTGGGGGATGCGTTTCTGCATGAGCATCTTGATAGACATCCTGAACAGATGACAGATCAAAACACGCAGATAGGATTGGTATAACCCACCGCTTTCTGGATACGATGAAGGGGGGCGTAACCCGCTCTTCATCTCGGCTGGAGGACTGGCTTGATTATATCCTTCGCCAGGAGGATAATAATCTTCTCACGCGAGACAGGGAGTGGCATAGCGATGATCGCTTAAATACACACTCGTGCACTCGGGAGGCCAACAGCGAATTGAACGCATAGCCGAGTCTGACCGTCCCCCTGAGCTACTGCGCGGGCTGAGCAGCGCTAACCAGACTAACAGAGCCCGCTAACTAGCAGCATACCCGGAACGATCGCTGACGTACCCGCGGAGGGGCAGCTTCGGGATGGGGAGTGCTCATCCCGGGAAGCAGAGCGTCCCGAGGAAGAGGAGAAAATAAGAGATTGACTCTTACCTTACTCCCAGGATCCCGCGGAGTGGCTGGAGGTGCGAGAAAGGAGCTCATCCTCTGGCGCCCTCAAGCCTGTGGCGAAATGCACCAAAGCTGAGAGCTGGAAGGCAGTGCGTCCCATGCTGGCAGCAATTGGGCTTCCACACCCAGAGGGAGGAAAAGCCGCTCTTTTCGGATCGCTACTCATTATACATTCGCGGGGGAGCCCCGGCCTCCACCGGGGAAAGAACGGTTCTCCTCCTCTCCAAGTGGCCCGCCTCAGGTTCGCTTCGCAGTCCAGTTATTGGACTTAACGGCGACCTGTGACGGGAGCGTCAACTCCCCGCGGGCGGGAAGAGCGCACTCGGCGAGGAGCAGCCAGCGCGGACAGGTCTGATGGGAAGAGCCCACCAAGAGATGACCTGCTCCATCGCGCACGGCTGATCTTTCACCACTGAGGATTCCTGGGTAAAATCCCCGATGGTGTCGCCGAGAAGGCCTGCCTGGGATATGGGCACACTAAGAAAGCGTACTTTGTCAGCGCGGCGCATATCTACAGGGCAAGCCAGGGTGGCATTTCCGGACCACTATGTGGCCATCGTCTTCCCCAGGGCACGGACGGCCGACTTGAATGTCATGAGAGCATAGTCGATCGCCGTGAGATGCTTACGCATAATCCTGGGGAAGAACCGCCCCTGTGCAGCACAGCCAGGAGGCCGTGGGGCACGGCAGAAGCGGCATGGCCCGCAGCGGTGTGGGCTCTGGCCTTGATAGACACAGATAACCCACCCGCCTTAGACGGGGGTCTCAGCTTACCCCTCCAGGTGGCGGCGCCCACCACCTGAGGAAATAGCTTCGTACCCACTGGCCGCCTCGCCATTAAGGGAGGTGAAGGCGGAAACACACGTGAACCGGGCAGAGAAAAACGCCCTCTATGCCAGCGTGTGCTCACTGTGCGCCCCTGGGAAGAAGGGGACGGGGGCTGGAAGATTAATCTTAGAACAGCCCGCACGTCACACCCTCTAGTCGGTCCGGCGGTGAGACTGGGGGACAAGCCATCTCCAGTCGCACTGCCGAAGCAGCCCAGGAAGCGCAGCTGTTACGTCTGATTCGAGAACCGTGACTGCGCATTGCACCCTGTGGGATGGAAGCGAGCCCAGTCTGTCATCCGAGCATAACAGCTCGCCCTCCGATGTCGCGATGGACCTTTGATCTCCGGTGTCATCAGGCGGAGGCGCGGGCATCCCGGGGGATGAACCGTACAACCGCCCGAAGCTTGGATGGGGCACGCTGTGAAGGAGTGGGGGGTCCGCGGGCCCGGAGGCGACGGATAAACCCCCACTGTGATCCTCAGATCTGCCCGCGTGCTAACCGCTTTCACGGGGAGCAACGGGGGTGGCCGAAGCCGCGATCTCAGCAATGCAACAACCACGCCCTCGCAGTGAGAGCATAAGCTGTCCGCGGGCACCGCACCGACATGCTGGACCCCCAGACCTGTCATGCGATACCCGTGCCCATCATCCGGAGATAGGAACCACCGCATCCAGAAACACACAGTCAGAACAGCGTCTTGAAAAAGACGTGTTGATTGACTGTGTTGCTCTCTTAGGAAAATCTCTTTTAGATCACCAGCGAAACGCCCGGAGGACGGGAAACCCAGCCCGCCACTCGCACGTCTTGCTTCCGCACTGGTGAAGGTAAGGCTTCCTTCTCTGGAAGTCAGCTCAGCAGAAGTTGTTCAGCTCACGATCGGCTCTGAAGCAACAATTCTGAGGATCTGACTCCAGCAGCTGGCTTATATAGCCCTGATGAGCTCATCAGCCACAGCTGTGGAGCTCAGCTCCGCCAATTCAATTGGCATTTCATTGGCCCGTTTTCTTATCATCAGAAGCGATTGGTCGTCTGAAGTACTCCCAAAAGTCTGTTTACAGACACACGTTGGAGTTCCCTATGAAGGGGAACCATTTTTTTTGTTGTTGGACCAGAACAGCCCGGTGTCCTGTCACATTTGACCTATTTAAAGGCCTATGTAAAGCAGTGATTGGTTAGTGATCAGTTAAGAAGTGAATGTTTTCAGCAGTGTGTTTGTGTGAGTGTGACCTTGTGAATAAGTGTTGCATTTTGATTAGTTGGGTTTGGAAAATGAAAGAAAGTAGCTTTCTCTTAGATACTTGTGTTTTTTGAAGAGAATTGTGTGTGTGGTTTTAAAAAAAGTGTTTTATGTGATTAAAATTTATTTTCAAGGCTAAGAAATTATTTATAGTTTTAGAGATTTGCAGTGTAGTTTTGCATTTTGAGTGAGATGTTTCAGAAGTTGTGTGACAATGAACCGATTTTGTGTGTAAGCAGTTGGAAAAAAGCTGTAATAAATTGTATTTTTCATTGCTATATTTTATGTGTATCAATAAACGGCCATGCATTGTCCACACATGAACAATTTACTATCCCATAAGACCATTGGAGGGGAATTGTACAGTTATTCAACTGACTCTGACAGACGACATGGCAATTACAATATGACAAAAATAGTACATCTGTATTAAATTATTAAACATACTTTTTAAAAATAATCACAAAGTAAGCACTTCTTCAAAAGCAGTGTCTACTGAGAGAGCATGTGATTTCGGACACAGCAGTGAATTGGTTTTAAATGTGTCCCAGGTTTCTTAGTGCAGTCAAGCACACAGGTGCAGCATGAGGGAGTTATTGCAATTAATTAAGCCGGGAACAGATGAACCCTGTGTGTGTGCCCTAAAGTAAGTGTGTATGTGAGGGAAGGCACAGAGGAGTGAGCACTAATTAATTAAGTCAGGTTTTTGCCGAAGTGTAATCAGATGGACCTCATTAAGTATGCAGAGCCCACATTCAGAGTCAATCATGATATCCTAACCCGCGACGTCCAAACCATCCATTAAAATAAGTTTTACCGGGATGATCCCGCTCCAGCTGTGCGCACGCATGCAAAAGTGTTGTTGTAATTATTTCATTCTGATGTCATTCTAAGGCTATGCTATAACAGGGCAGTTTAGAATGTATTTAAAATAGCTATTTTGTTTATTTAATTGTTTTTAATTTATTTATAGTTATTTATTTGTGTCATTAAATATAATATTTAAAATGTTAACATGATTTAAATGTTTCATTGAGAAAAAGGATGATCAGGATATTAAGTTTTGCAGATTTTATTAGATGTTATCACTCGATTGAATGGGCGTTATCAGGTTATCAGCTGATAGATATGGACAAGTAGGGACCTTCTGTGCCTAGTAGGCTCAGAAGGCTATTATCCCTTCACATGATTAATCATGTGTAATAATAATATATATATATATATAATAATATAATATATTTATATTATTTATTACATTTCCCATTAATTGTATTTTATTAACATCACCCCTACCCCAACTCTAAACTCAATCGTCAAAGTAATATAAAACAGATCTGGATCTGAAGTCTTCTCTATTAGTATAGCTGATTAACCATGTAGATAGATGATAACAGCCTTTTGAACCTAACAGTAGGTGCAGAAGGCCCCTACTGGCCCATATCTAACAGTTGATGACCACTGATAATGCACATTCAATCGAGTGATAACATTGGAATTAGGTGCATATCCCAGCCAACTGGAAACAGGGTATGATCCCAGAACATTCTTTAAAAGTTGTGCAAATGTTAGAATGCGATGTTATTAAATTACATGTCTGGAGTATTCTTGAATTGTATTAATATTATTTAATTGAACAACAGTATTATGTGAATGGAGTGTTCTAATAGCATTTTAAATAGCATTATGAAAATGGTGGCTCAGTGGTTAGCACTGTCGCCTCACAGCAAGAAGATCGCTGGCTCAAGTCCCAGCTGGGCCAGTTGGCATTTCTGTGTGGAGTTTGCATGTTCTCCCTGTGTTTGTGTGGGTTTCCTCTGGGTGCTCCGGTTACCCCCACAGTCCAAAGACATTATCTATATTTTAGGTGAATTTTATAAACTAAATAGTGTGTGACTGCGATAGTGTGTGGATGTTTCCCATTACTGCGTTGCAGCTGGAATGGCATCCAATGCGTAAAACATATACCAGAATAGTTGGCGGTTCATTCTGCTGTGGTGACCTGATAAATAAGGGACTAAGCTGAGTGAAAATTAATAAACGTCATTCTGAGAACATTAATACAGTATTTCTTGGAACTGAAAAGTTTTGGAAAAATTTTGAGTGGCATTACTATAAGCAAAAAAATAATGTTAATACATCCACTTAAAAACTGGATGTTTTGAATATTCTCAGAACTTTGCACAATATTAGCTTTATAACTTACTGAGAAAATTTGAAAAATATTCTTAGATGTTATATAATTTGGATGGAATTTTCTAATAATAAAGCTGTGTGGTGGCGCAGTTTTAGCCTCGGCTGGGTCAGTTGGCATTTCTGTGTGGAGTTCCTGTGTTCGCGTGGGTTTCCTCCGGGTGCTCTGGTTTCCCCCACAAGTCCAAAGACATGCGCTATAGGTGAATTGGGTAAGCTAATATTGTCCGTAGTGCAAGTGTGTGAATGAGAGTGTATGGGTGTTTCCCAGTGATGGGTTGCAGCTGGAAGGGGATTTGCTGCATAAAAAACATGCTGGATAAGTTGGCAGTTCATTCCACTGTGGCGACCCCTGATTAATAAAGGGAATAAGCCAAAAAGAAAATGAATGAATGAATTTTTTAATAATGTTTAAAATGTTCAGAGAACATTAATATAATGTGTTATGAAAACATTTTGAATAAGGTTCTTATAACCAAAAAACAACATTTATACATCCCTTTAAAAATGGTCCTTTTAAATGTTCAAAGAACATAAATTAAACTTTATATTACTTAATGGGAACAGAAAGTTAGTATAATCTAAAATTGTTAGCTGGGTTTAAGCTGGTCCAGTGACAAACCAGCCTATTTGAAAAGTAAACACTTTCTTTTGTTGCACGTTATCAAGTTGTGTGTGTAGACTTTGATTATAATACTTTATTTTAATGCTGGTTTCCTGAAAATGTATTTTTTTCTATTCCTGCACTGAATCATAAATCAGCCATTCAGCAGCACTTACACCAAACTTCACAGTTTTATTCAAATCTGTAATCTAAAAGCTTTTACAGATGGAAATGTGCATGCATAATTTGAGTAATTATATAAAACATTTTTAGAAAAAAATTATTAGAAATTCTCAAAATTCAAGATTCTGTACAAAAACATTTGTCTTATATGTTAAGAAAGAATTTTGGGTAACACTTTTAAATAATGATCCATTAGTTATTGTATTATTACTAACATGAAAAACAGTTAATACAAGTACCAATTACTTAAATTAAACAATTAATAAAATTTAAACAAGTAATACATTTATAACTGTACATTATAGTTATTTAAGTTAAATAGCATTAGTTCTTGTTAGGGCAGCATAGTGGCACAGTGGGTAGCACAATCGCCTCACAGCAAGAAGGTCCCTATTTTGAGCCCTGGCTGGGTCAGTTGGCGTTTCTGTGTGGAGTTTGCATGTTCTCCCCGTGTTTGCATAGTTTCCTCCGGGTGGTCCAGTTTCCCCCACAAGTCCAAAAACATGGGGTATAGGTGAATTGGGTAAGCTAAATTGTTTGTGTGTGAATGATTTTGCAGCTGGAAGGGCATCCGCTGCGTAAAACATATGTTGGTGGTTCATTTCCTTGTAGCGACCTCGGATTGATAAGGGACTAAGCTGAAAACAAAATGAATAAATGAATGAACTAGTTCTTGTTAGTTCATGTTAACTGTCAGGAATCCTTCCGGACCTTCAGATTCATTTACTGCACCTGCACAGCCCCAATCACCAGAATTCTAATCACTTCACCTGTCACTCATCACCCCACTCACACTACATAAGCCTGGAATGTTCATTCATTCGCTGTCTGATCTATTTGTTAGAACCCAGACTCATTTCTCTCCAGCTCGATATCCCTTACCAGTTGTTGTATCCTGTTTGCCTGTCTGTCTGCTCACCGGTTTGCCTGTTATGCGGACTGTGATCTTATTTTTTGATTCCTTAACTGTGTTTACCTCTATCTCCATCATCTTGTTTGGGTTACCAAACGAAGTTAAATCATGCTTGTTTGGTTTTCTTCTGTTATGTTGGTATTGATGATATTTCGGATCTGAACAACCTCATTTACGTTCTTTGTTGAAGTTATCATTAAATATTAATTATTTATGTTAATCCGCCTTTGCCTTATTAACTGCATTAACTAAATTTGGATTTTAATAACGCATAATTCAATGTTTAAGATTGTTCATGCTTAATGTTTATAAATGCAACTAATGGATCATTATTGTAAAGTGTTACCAAATTTTGAATCAGACTTTATGTAATGTTCAGTTGTTTGTGTATTAGCACATATTTAATGGAAACTGGTTCATTTGCATATTCAAACTAAAAAGTTAGCTATTTTAATAGATAGTTGTCACCATATACTGCAGGTTACTGTTTGATTCAAAGGGTAAAGTATACAATGATAACTATTTGCTATATTTTTATCCTATTCACCTGCAGTGTCTTGCCTTGAAAAAAAACCCACATTCTTCCAGTAACAATGTATATTCTGCAGCTCTCCTGAATGCTCAGTCAGTCATTCCTTTCAGTGGTCTGATTTTTCAAAGTGGTTATCTATGGAAAACACTGCAGTGCTTCTCAATCTGAAGATTGCATATCCTGACATCAAGCTCTGTTGAAGGCCATCTCAATTTGAAGTGCCCTTGGAACGCAGCCTTCACTTCGAATCCTTCATTTAGTGCATTTTTAAGAATGCATCGCGTCCTTCATGTTCTCCAATCACCCACAATTAGTTTGCACATATTTCAGTTCATGAAAAGATTCTGGCAAAATGAATGAGTATTGCTCGTGTTCAAATTTAATGTAACTGGTAATGAAGAATTTATCTTATGCTTTTGTTTTGCTAAATTAATTACAATACTAGGTTTTTCGAGATGGAAATATTTTGGATGACCACGAATGGTTGGCAAACCATTGGCAAATTAAAAATACTTTTCTTTGTGCATTAACTGAACAGGCACTTTGTCTAAAAATAGTTAATTCAAATTTGAAGAAAATATGACGAGTTACAATTTTATTTAATTTTTTTCCCTTTTTGTTTTTTAGTTTGGTCTATATGTAACCCTGCCAGTCCTACGCAACCCGCTCCGAGTTGGTATCGAACCGGCGACCTTCTGCATGGGAGTCGGTTGCTTTAACAAGGAGGCTAAAGACCATGACCTCTAGCTTCTGTCGCTAGAGCACCTTTAGAGGTCAGAGGAGTGAGGTTTTACCTGCACAGCACTTAGTAGCTGGCCTACGTTACATATATTTAAAAAAAAACTATTGAGTTAAAAGAATGCAGCATCTTTAAAGTGCATTAGACCACTCAATCTGATCTTAACCTGAAATATAATTGTCACTGGAGCAAAATAAGGTTGCTCAAAAATTAAATGTTAAACTTTATGAATTAACCTCCATTTTGCAATAATAGTGAAATCTTCTTGAGTGAGAAATAGGGCTGGGCGATACAACAAAAAAATATCACAATATAATAATTCATATCATTTGATATTGATAATTATTGAACATTTTCAAATAAAGTCAAAATTTATTTAACCACTTTATTTAATTTTTTAAATTTATTTATTACTTTACTAACATTACTAAGGCAAATAATTATAATAGTCAAAATAAAAAAAGTCTTATAATAAAATAAACAAGTGTTAAAGGGGTGCTAGTGGCTTGGTTGCACAAGAAAAGAAACCAAAAAGCCACTGGCAATCTGGTACATCCTTTTTATTTACAATCTCCTCACCGATGCTGTTTTTGACCTGAGGTGGTGATAATGCAAACAAAATCGAGTGGGTTTGCATATTGTGCATCTGAAAAGTGCAAGAGCGTGGTATTATCATGGCAGTCTAACCCCACCAAATGTTCATTCATTCATTTTTTTGGCTTAGTCCTTTTTTAACCTGAGGTCGCCACAGCGGAATGAACCGCCAACTTATCCAGCATGTTTACATGCAAACTCCACACAGAAACACCAACTGACCCAGCCAAGGCTCGAACAAGCGACCTTCTTGCTATGAGGCAACAGCACTACCTACTGTGCCACTGCGTCACCCCCCACCAAATGTAATATTTTTGAAACAAAAAAGTAATTAACAAATAATAAGCTTAAAGCTCATTAACCCTAAACAAAACCATCACTGGGGCATACAAATATTGTACGAAAAGATACAAAAAAGGTTTTTAAAATACAAATTAGTCAACAATTCCCTGAAAATAACCTTGAATTGCCATGCGATTGTGATATAAAAATGTATTATTTGAAAATCAATCAAACAAACAAACAAACAAACAAACAAACAAACAAACAAACAATCAAGCACAAACAAATAAGCACAAACAAATAAGCACTGCTAAAAATACACTGGAGAATATTCAGATTGTAAACATACAGCTGAGACTGTAGCAATGCATTAACCACTAATTTATTCAATCTGTTTAAACAAAATGTTATGAGAGTGTTGTAAAAAATGTGTTATAAAAAATGGATAAAAAATGTGTTTTTAGCAAAAAAATAAGCATAAGCAGGATGTACATAAACATTTCAATAGGTCTTTGACCAAATTTGTACCCTCTTTATATTAAGTGCCCTTAACTACAGTGCTATACTTACATTTTAAATGAATGCTTTGGTATATTGCACTCAGTGTTCATTGACATTTTTACATGGTACTTTAAAATGTACCTGCATGTAACTGCATCTGAAAATAATTTCTGTAATTACATATTTCAAGAGTTCCCACTTAGATATGCTTAGCATTTAAGCAGGTTTGGCATGCTGTCCCGGGAGAGAACCCTGAGCTCGGAGATACTTGAGCTCAAGGCTCCCGCCCGGTCAATAAGCATATCAGGGAATCCGAGATCAGGTAGGTCTCGAGAGCTTCCCTTAGAAAGAGGGAGGAAAAGGAGGAGATGGGGTGAAAGGGGGGATTCTTCCAAAACGAAGATAGAGCAGTAGGGAGAAAATGATTCATATATAGTAAGCTTGGATCATTCTGATTGGATTATTACTGATTACAGATGAGAAGCCAAGACGTGCTCAATCATATCACGTGCTCCTCTCGAAATTAGTTTGTGAAACTTCACTTAGTTACATTATTGACCCATTCCTTACACCTTAAACCTACCCAATCTACTACCAAACCTGCTCCTAACCTTACTCATATCTCACATAAGTAGTGTTTTAAAATACAATAAGAACACAAATTGAAGTAAATTATACTTATTTTCTAATGTAAGTACCTAGCAGTTAAGACCACCTGATATAAAGTGAGACTCCAACTTTAATGCTGAGAAAAAGTCAAGCCAAGAAGCTACAGTATAGCATTCAGCCTCACTAGAACACAGCCTTTCAGTTGACAATATATTACATCATTCTTACGGGTAATTGAAAACTACTTTTATGTCCTTCATATCACACATGGCCTTACTCTGTCTTGTATCATACAAACGCAACTGTTGCCATCTTGCACTGCACCTCAATTAAACTGAAAATTATAGAGAATTTCACTTTTATCATTACTGTAATACTGCAGGCTATTATTGCAGGCCTGTAGGGTTTGTTTAGGAGTAACGTTTATGGTTTACCCTCATGGCTGCACTTTTTTTGTGTCTAAGATTTAAACAAATTCACATTTTAAGATGCTATGTGCTTCTCAGAGTAAAAGAACAGATGTGTTTTTAGCCGGTCATAATGTTGTTTGCTGAGGTGCCTTAAAACACCTGGTGTGAATATTACGTGTGACAGAAGGGGCTAAAAAACATCACGATGCAGAGGCGCTTTTTATTTCATAGGAGAACTCAGCCTGAATAAATTATGGAATTGCATTTATTGTTGTTAGTTTATATTTCAGAACTCAGAGAGGGAAAAAACATCGTGCATAAAAATATTAAAATGTATTCAGCAGTAATTCAGTCCCATGACCTTCATCAGGCATGTTTTGATCATTGGTCTGAAATGTTAAATAAATTTGGACAAACTTTTTAAAATATGCTCTATGGTAAGACTTTTCACACTGCAGTCTAGGGTGGCATGATAATGGACAAAAACTGACATTGCACTATTTAGTTTGTCTGTGATATATATTGCAGTATGAATATAATTTCATGAGATGACGTATGACTTTATTTGGAATGAATTCATCATTTTGCATTGAATGGGATTATTTTGTAGAGATGTATCTGCATAAAATACAATACAAATGAACCAATACAAATACATTTTATGGTTTTCTGTGGAATCTAACATTATGAGGTACAGAAATTCAATAATAATAAAAAAAATAATAATATAAAAATAACACTTTATAGTGTATAGATTACATAATAATTTAAAGGGGTGGTCCAGAGTGTACTTTTAAGGCTTGGTTGTGTTTATAAGATGCAAAGCAATGTGTGCTCATGCTTCAGTTGTAAAAAAATCATGTTATTTTTTTTCATATATCTTACCTTGATTATATACAGTAACTCCGCTAACATAAAAACGACTGTTCCTCTGAAAAGCTCGCCCTCAAGAAGCTCTGATTGGTCAGCTAACATAATGTGCTATAATTCGCAGATCAGCTCCACGTCACCAGGAAAAGCATCACACCCCTACATACACGCACTTTGCCTCTGCTGTGTAAATACTGTTAGTCTTAGTAGCTGATAGCCGTATCAGTTTGAGCCTGAATCAGACAGAAAATGAAAAGGACACAGCCGAACCTCATGCCTGCTCTCCAAAATAAAATCTGACAATTGTCTTTCAAATATATTCGGAATAAGCATGTGTAAGTAATATGAAACGTTCACATATCTTTTGCAAGTTCGTTATTTGAGATATAGAATGCAAGGAAAGTAGCTGCATAGAGAGAGACAACATACCGTTAACGCTAGACACTGTGCATGTACCAGATCAATTTTAACAAATAAAAATACTTACTGGTTGTGGCTCACAACCTACAATTTCTTCTTGGAGCTGCTCTTTCTTTGAGGAGATTTTAGCCGAATCCAGCACTGAAATGGGAGAGATTCTGGAAGCTGTCCTTTGTCAAATGCTAGAGTTATATGTTTTTTATAATTCTCTGGAACATAATTAAAATGAAATTGTAAGCACTTCTTTTTTGGGAAAGAAGCCAAAATACAGCCCAAATACAGAATGAGCTCTGTGGAAATAGCAGTATTTGGATGGCGTTTAGCTTTCTCTGCTATAACATTACATCACCACTGGCCACACCCCTTTGCTGTGTGGAGTGTGTGCACATGGTAATTAAAATATGATATTGTAGTGGACCACCCCATTTAATACAAATCATTTAGCTTTAGCCTGCAGTCTGAAAGTACATCCCTTTAACCCTCTTATTGACTAATGGGTTAGGCCAGACAGAATCTGTGGATATTTTTTGCTATTTCTGCAGAGAATTTTGTAAAAAAAGATGCAGTTTTATGCTGAATGATTTTAGGAGTGATTTTTAGGAATTATTTTAGGAATAGCTTTTAGTAATGATTTTAAGAATTTTTTTTTTACTTTAATATATGAAAAAAAACTAAAAATGTTAAACTTTATTGAATGTTTACAATGCATTTAGATCCACTTATTTGGTAAACAAAGCAAGTCTCTCATATAATATATCTACTAAAAGACAGAAAATATGACTTTACAAACTGTATTGTAAATAAATTATATGAACATTTTAATATTACTATTATTATATCACAATAATATTATTTAAATAATTTTTTTGTAAAACTAAATAAATATAAATTAACACACATTTACACAAGTAAATACATAGACTCAATGATGGGCAAAAAATCTGCAGAAATCTGCGGATTTCTGAGGTTGCAGATTCCGTGTGGGCCTAGTTATGTGTCAAAAGTAATAAATAAAAATCTGGGCACCAATTTGACAGCAGAAAAAATCCCCTAAACAATGTTTTTATTTTGACATTGGTGACTTTCCTAAAATTACACTATTATTACAAAAAAAGAATCATTTTCATATTTTCATTTTTTCATGAATGTTTAACACAATTAGGGTATAAAGGTTGTCCTTCGGTTCAATTTTAACCCGCCAGCAATAAAACCATTTTTATAACACAGAAACTATTGTTAAACACACACACACACACACACACACACACACACACACACACACACACACAC
>CAIGQZ010001336.1:24314400-24347354 GCA_903798205.1 Danio tinwini | reverse complement strand
CACACATACATTTATGAATACTGTCTTGCTAAAAACTTTTTACATTTATTATTAGCATTAGATTACAGTATATACCCTTTGCTTCAGTCAAAAATGAGTGTTGCTCTCTGATTAAACATTGATGATATGCTGCACACTAATGAAGGAAAATCTAAACATTCACAGAGTTTATTGAGATTGTTGAGATGAGACTGTTTCTCATGCAAAATAGATTTGAGGAGTGAAATTAAATTTATCTGCTTTATTTTAGAGATTTAGTAAAGGACAAATGGTGCATACTGAATTCTTGGACAACACAAGGAATAAAGCATGTATTTTAGCATATATGTTTATTTTTTTGCATAGTACATATTTTTGCATAAACGCACATATTAAGTATATATTTTTAAGAATATTTAAATAGATAGTTCACACAAAATATGAACATTTCCTCACCATTTCCTCACACTCAAGTGATTGTAAACCTTTCAGTTTTGGGCGAGTTATCTCTTTAATACTTACAAAATACATCTATTCTGGCTAAAAGAAAAAATATTTCTAATAAAATAAGATACTAATCATCATAATGTTTTCAAATTAAACACTTTATAATAGAAATAATATTAATAATAATAATAATAATAATAACAATAATAATAATAACAACAACAACAACAACAACAACAATAATAATAATAATAATAATAATAATAATAATAATAATAATAATATTAAATAATATTATTGCAGTATTTTTTTTAGAAAATGAGCCTTCATTGATTTCAATATATCAATTTAGAAACATTTCCTAAACAATAAATTTGTAGATTTTTCACAGTGCATGTGTGTGTGTGTATGCGAGTGAGTGTGTCCCTGGAAACTCTTCCACTCCACAGACTCGTCACATAACTTTTCCTCCTGACATCCTCCTGACTATCAGTGCTGACATTCGTCTCAGGCTAAGCTCCTGTGAGGTGGAGGTCCTCTGTTGGGTCGACTGCCTCTCACTCATCTCTCCCACCTACAGCATCGCTCTCAGTCTCCCGGAGATGCAGATATGCAGATTCCACGTTATTTATGAAACACGGGATATGGTCCCATCTCGCTTCAAAGCCTTTTGTCAGCATTTCTTTCCCTTTTCTTCTCTGCTACCACATCACATCTCTGTGTATCAAACCGTCTGCAGCAGCCTTAAAACAGCTAGGCATGATTTCTAAAACGGTGGTCAAGCTAATTATGCAATTTTTAGGATAAACCACTTATTTATTAGTTTATATGGTGCTTTATACTACGTTCATTTCACAGCAATGTATGCATACATTGTTGATGTGTTGACAATTTTACTGGCTGTACATATGCATTGACAGATTTTAACAACATGCACACACAGTTTGCATATGTGTTTGAATTGTTACCATGAAGGTGTCAGTACGGAATCAGGCAGTTGTTTCACAGTATGAAAATAAAGGAATAAAGGAGAAGATGGAATAACAATAACAAACTACTGTAGACAGAAAATCTAGTAGGCACGTGTGCTCGCGAGTGTTTGTTAACCAATAAAATGGGGATTTACCCTTTCATGCGTAAGTTCTAAATACTCCAGCTGACCTCCCTGCATGAGTTTTTTTTAAAGTTGACTGTTATTCAGTTATGCATATTTGAATGTTATTTGAATTTTAGGTTTCAGCTAAAATAAACTTTATTTGTTTGCTTAAAAACTCAGATTAATTTAGATTTATGATGAGCAGTGCATTCTTCTTTTTATCCCTCAGCACAAGCCCTCCGTTTTGAATTTGTGCAGTTAATGATGTGCGCTCTAATGTTCTAATCACACCGGTGTGATCGTATGCTTCTGCGACCAGCCAAGGCTGATCAAACTGGTGTAATTGTACACGTAAAAGGGTTTACCAACACAGTCTCACAGCAATTTCTTACCTTTTTTATTTAGTTGCCAATTCATACTAATTTGCATTTTATTTGTACATTTTAGTATAATTTTCTGATTCCCCAATAAAGGGATAGGGCTGGAGGTGGGGTTTGGGGATATTCCTCCTTTTAAAATTTGTACGTTTTAATAAGAATGAAATTTCCAAAAAGCCACATTTCTACGTTACGTTTCCTCATGAGATTAGGCTATACCTACCATAACTACTAGAATGGTCATAGTGCTCATCCTGACTGTTCATAAACTATAAGGCTGCACCAAACTGAATTTATCTCAGGTTATATTTAAAGTTGAAGCTTCTATTAAGATATTAGAATTAAGCTTTGAATGTCTGTCGGCAAATTTTATGAAGTCATTACACTAAAATATTCTATTTTGTTATGTATATGGCCTATAACCTGTCATGTCTTAAGTAAAGTTGTTTTTGCTACCAGAACGTTATTTTTGTTAGCTACGCAACAAAAACATGCATATTGAAAGCCTCTGGAAAATGTAGTGTAAGCTAAAATTCATGTTATCAATTTGACTGTTATGGCAATTACATTTTAATAAGCAAATTTAGAATTATTATACACACATTTAGGGAAAGTTAGTGTATTATTGGAAGAAAAAACATGGATGGAAAAAACATGGATAGTTTTTTTTTTCTTTCACAAAACTATTAAATTCACTAATTTAAAAAGGGTCAAAATTATAATGCTTCAATAGTTCTAGTGATGAAATATACCTGAAAAGTAAGGAAATTAAGTGGGCCAATAATAATTGTGTGCTCATGGATAAAACATTTATAGACACACCTCTACAACTTTTGGCTTTTCAAAGAGAGGGTCAAAATGACGGCTGAAAGAATTATAGTTGAGTTAAAAAAAACTGAAGATTGTAAGTGAACCTCAAGGAACATATTTAAAATGTAATGACCCATTTAGTCCAAACTAATTCCTGAAGGGCCACTGACATGTAGAATATAACTGCAGTCTAAGTTAACAAACCTGGAACAGCTAATTAAGGTCTTCAGTCTGTCTAGAAATTGGACACTTGATTGGACACCTCTGTTCTAGTCTCTCTTTTTCTGACACTTTCTGTTATAATAAGCCACATCATCTGAATATATAACGTGCTGTTAATTTAAGTGTGATTTTTTTTCTTTCGAACTGAAATATGGTTTAGCAGTATATCACTCAGTATTAAACTGTTGGCACATATCATTGGCCTTCTGCCACTTTGTCATTTTGAAAATGGCACACAGCCCCTAATTGTGACACTTTGAAAATAATTTCTTCCAGGGATTGCCTACACTGCTGTCAATTAAACTCACATTTGCAGAGCATGCCTAAATATATAGCCGACTCTGAAGATTTGTGTCATTTTCTTTTTCTTCAGGGTTGTGTTTGAGTTATGTAAGGTGGTTTCACTTACAGTTGTTCGTGTAGTATGAATGCAGAAACAGCATGATGCTACAAAATTGCACATTTCTTGTCTATTACCACCCTCTGCTTCTTATACCACAGTGCAGTTCGAACAGCAGCTTTGTGAAACATTAAATCAAAAGTCAGAATTGGCTGCACCTGAAACGGTGACAAATAAATGCATTTGAGAAATGTAGAAAAAAGGAAGAAAGTGAAGGCGTTAATGGAAAAGAAAAATGGATTCCACTGAAAGCTTCAATCCAGAGCTGTACTGTATGTAATGGCAACTGACACCGCAAGAAAAAGGGTTAACTTTTAATATTTATTTTTGTATTTATGATAAAAAATTGGTTCAGGTTGTCGTCATTTTAGTTTAAGCTTTTTCATTTATATATCTATATATATATATATATATATATATATATATATAATATATAATAATATAATATATATATATATATATATATATATATTATATTATTATATATTATATTTTCTATAATTCAATTGTTTTCCAGTAATGGGTTGCAGCTGGACTGGCATCCACTGTGTAAAACATATGCCAGAATAGTTATCGGTTCATTCCATTGTGGCAACCTCTGATAAATAGGACTAAGCCAAAGGAAAATGAATGAATGAATGAATGTATGTATAATTCAATTAATGATAATTATTTAAAAATAGTTTAATATTTAATTAACAATTACAATGCTTTCCTGAATCTGGCTAAAGGACAAAGTCAGCATAGATTAAATATCTCCATTTTTGACTTTGTCACATTCAACTGATCAGCATTTTCTAGTAGCTTGACAGTCTGTCACCTGTTTTCAAAAAATGTACCTTTTCTAGTAACAGCCAAATATTTTTTCCAACAGGTTGCAGTGTTGCATGACAAAATGCCACATTGTTGATTCTATGTCACACCATATTGTGCATATAACTTTACAGCTGAGTGAGCACAGGCCAAGGGCTTTCTACAATATTACCTAAAATAAAATAAAAAGACAGTTATTTAATTTATTAATAAAAAACTGACGCAGAAGAGAAGCTGTTGAATAAACTTATTATTGCTTTTTGTGCCCACAATGATTGAATCACTGATGACACATGGAGGATTTTGATGATGTTTTTGGTGTCACAACAAGGATATGACAGACAGGAATATGTACAAACTCCAGGTATGTTTATTGACATGCTGAGAAGTGATGTGCAAAGCGGCTATGGAAATGGGTAAGGCTTTGCTTATCTTAAAGTCTTTGCAGGTAATCTGTGTGAGCTGAACACAGACAGCACAGGATAAGGAGACAAGAAGAAGACCAGGGTGCGTTTCCCAAACAACGACATAACTAGTGGCTGAACTATCCTAGTACGATGCATGGTTTGGAAAAAGAACAATGTAATTAGGAGTGTTTTCCAAAACTGTAGCTGCTTTGTCGCAGATCAATCATTTGAACTGCATGTAATTACATCTGTAATTAATTTCAGTTGCTACATCTATATTTACACTGTTGGCCATACCTTACACCTTAACCCAATCTTAAACCTACCAAATCCCTGCAAACCTGTCCCTAACCTTACCCGTATCCAACATTAATAGCACCAGAAGTGTTCTGCAATACATTATGAACACAGTAAGTACATTGTATTTATTTTTTTGATGCAAGTACATAATTGTTAAGACCACTTAATATAAAGTAGGATCACTTGCGTTACTTGTAAAGCGTTATCCCCAACACTGCCCCTAATACAGTATGCTATGTTAAATGTCCTAATTTTGCATTGGTCTCCTGCAATAGACGTACATTGTAATCTAAAAACGTAAAAACAAAACAAAACAAATAAAAAAAAAGTCTATCTCGGAAACTATCTCTTTAAGCATGCACAAAATTATCTTCTGTATGAACGTCATCACTCAGGAACAAGCACTCAGACTGGCAATTCTTTTTTTCTGCTGCTTTTAGAATTCATTATGCAAAGCTGTGTCTATAAATCAGATGCTCTAATACCTGTAAGATACATAACCTCTAATAGCCCTAGCACATAGTTCTGAGCCGCGTGTTCACAGGCCCAGTATTCTTAGATCCTAATTCATAATACCCAACACCCAGTGTCTGCATAACTTCCCTGTTAATGCGACTGCCTTGTTAGTGCGAAAAAATGTCCCCCTTTTAGAGCGATGCTCAGGGACTGCTCTTAATTAACATCAGGACATTTTGTTACCATTGATGGTTTAGAGAAAAATAATTACCCGCCGATCAATTTATGTGTCATTCCAATTAATAAGAGGTGCAGTAATAACTGGCCCACTATATCTTCACCCATATACTATGTTCTGCTTTAATTAAGAGAATGTGCTTGCTGCGGTTTCCAGTGAGCCATAAGTCACACATGAACATGACGAGGGCTCGACAGCCTGTAGCCTTGGATGTGTTTAACATGGATTAATGGGTACCTGAACACATGTGCTGTGAAAATCAGACGGCAAGCCGTGTCAGACGAGTGTTAAAGACACCGATGTCGCCAAAGCAAGTTGATTGACACAGCAGGATCAACAAATTGTACTACTTGTACTGTGAAAATGCTGTGGTACACTTTTAAAATAAAGGTGCCAAGAGGAACCAAAAAGGGGGTTTTACAGCATTTTTGGTTCCCCAACGACCAATTTGGTAGAGTTCTTCAAAAAAATATTTTTTTTATATTCTGAAGAAAAGTTTGTGATCTATAGAAGCCCGTTTTTGTAGTGCAAATAACCTTTTGTGAAGTGAAAACAATCAAATGAGTAATTTAATTTGATTATATACAGTTGCAATAAATAAATGTGGCCTTTTTTCATTGCATTTAACCTTCCTATCATGTTCGGGTCCAATCTAACTCTTAAATATTGTGTTTTTTATCTGATTGCCTTAAGGCCCTATGATATCCTCCACACTTTGCATTTGGACATATAAAAGTGATGATCACCACTTTCATTGAATTTTGTGTGTTTCAGGGCGTACTCTCACTAAGCACGTTTACCTTGAACCATGCCGAAGCACTGTTGCCCCCCCTCCTCTCTCCACCAACGGCCTGCACTCACACCGCATTTTTACCTTCAGAACCTGAGCACGCTTACATCATCAATGATGCGGCTGTTCAGTTTAACAGGCAGAGACACGCTCTTACTCAGCACAGTGGACATTTTTTTTGTTATATCATTTTAGTCGTTTGGGATGCAGTGACATGCAGTCAAATTTTTTGCCGAACACATCCACAACTTTTGACACTCATAAATTATCATAAAGGTCATCAGGTATTAGGAGGTTTGCTGAAGGTGCAGCTGATGTGCAGTGAGGGGTTTGCATCTTTAATAAACTATGACAGTTTGTGTTCATTGAAAAGTAAGAAAGATTAATAAATCCATATGAAACAGTCCCTTAAATGTGATGTTGTGTCTTCAGTTTCGGGCTCAGATGTGCTCTGCACTCACATTACAAGCATACTGTGCCAAACCCCAACCGAACCACGCTCTGGCACATCTCTTTAAACCAGGCCACGGCTGGCCAACTGAACTGCGCCTGTACCTGATTCAGAGCACTCACACTTGTCAAACGAAGCAGGAAATGCGCACAGCATAATGTGAGTACATCCTTCGTCAACCTTGTTACACTTGTGATGTTCCCGGTCAAAAGTGACCACCATAGAAAATAATGCGTATCCAGGTTTAAAAAGTTTACCACAGTTTGGAAAAGTCAAGGTTTTAATACTGCTAAAATGTTCTGTTATACTATTCCCAAGGTATATGGTAAGGGAATGGTTTAATTTATTTTTTTTATGTGTTGTAAAGAAATCAGTGTTTTTGAAACTAATGAAGACAGCAGAAGTCTATGATTTAATAAAATCATAAAATTGAAATAAAATCAATTGTGTTCAATGGGGAAAATATTTTTTGTTTGTTTGTTTTACCCAGACCTTTAAAAATAACTTATTTTAGAGCAGTAATCACAATATCGTGATACTGTTAAACCGTGGTATTTTTATCCAAGGTTATCATACCACCAGAAACTTACTCGGCCCATGCCTAGTATCCAGACATTCATTCATTTTCTTGTTGGCTTAGTCCCTTTATTAATCTGGGGTCGTCACAGTGGAATGAACCACCAACTTATCCAGCACGATTTTACGCAGCAGATGTCCTTCCAGCCACAACCCATCTCTGGGAAACATCCACACGCTCATACACTACGGACAATTTAGCTTACCCAATTCACCTGTACCGCATGCTTTGGACTGTGAGGGAAACCGGAGCACTCGGAGGAAACCCACGCGAACGCAGGGAGAACATGCAAACTCCACGCAGAAACACCAACTGACCCAGCCCAGCCGAGGTTCAAACCTGTGAACCAGCAACATTCTTGCTGTAAGGCGACAGCACTACCTACTGTGCCACTGCGTCGCCTCCAGACATCCACTATTTGCATTTTCACTGCAGTTAATTTATGTCTAATTCTATAAATTCATGTTAAACCCTGCTTTGAGACATTGTTCACAGTTAAAGAGTGTTAAATAAAAATTAAGTTTTGAAAATTTGGTTTTTGGGCTAATTTAAGAGCAGTTAAAACGAACTGTTTAATTTTGACCAGGAACACTAAAGTAAGGGACAGGAGGTGAACACGATAGGAAGGTTAAAAGATCATTTCTTTTAAAGACTTTTTCCATTTTAAATTTTCCTAGCTAAAACATATAATTGCAACACAGGCTCATTGTGAAAATGTACCCAGGGCTACATTTCTGTGAACTGCAAAATATGTGCCCGAGGCTATGTCTGGTGTAAAACGGTACTATGCTTGTGTGTAAAACAAACACATCGTTAAGTTTTTTGGAACTTAAAGTATACTTTTAAAAATCTGTTATGTTCATCAGGATTTTATGTTACATCTTGATTTGTTCACCTTATTTAATGTTACATGTGTTGCCATCATTTAGATTTGGATATTTGCTCCGGTTTCCCCTGCAGTCCAAAGACATGCAGTATATGTGAATTGGATAAACTAAATTGGCCGTAGTGTATGAGTGTATATGTGAATGCGATTGTGTATGGGTGTTTCCCAATACTGGGTTGTGGCTGGAAGGGCATTCATTCCGATCTGGTGACTCCTAATTTTTAAAGGAATAAGCCAAAGGAAAATTAATGATGGACTATTTCAGTTACTAATTAATTACATTTGATTACTTTTTGATAACATTTCAAAACTTTTACTGAATGTTTTCAACTCTTAATCATTTTTAAACATGGTTTTCTGGCATGGTTAACTTTACAATAGTACTCAACACTGATTACTGTCAGACTTTCAAAATCCTTCATCTCTTGAATTGCACCCTTTTCTGATTTCTGGATGAAATTATATATTTATTTTCAGCACTGGAACACATTTTTGTTTCTCATCATGGTGCCACGTTTACAACACATTTCATGATATAGTTCTGGTAGCCACAGCTGCTCATTTCTTTCATAAATGCACATATTAGATATCATTTTATTTCTATTAATAGTTTTTATTAATTAATTTGTTTCTAACTTATTTGCTAAGTTTTTTTTTTGTGTGCATTTTAGTGTCAGCTGACATTACTCAAAAATAAAACCAATCTATGTAGTTCAAGTTAGAAGTAGATTTACAAGTAAACATTTTAATAACTTACGGCTCATTTCAGCAGTTCCAATTTAATTCTTTCTTTTAGTAGACAATAAGTTCATTTAATACACACTTTGAATTTTATATAACTATATAATGAAAGATAAGGAAAAAGCATGAAAAGCAGGAAAAAGCATGAAGAAGTACTGTAGAGGTACGACAAGTTCTTGAAAAACAAATGTAGTTAAACTAACAATTTAAACTATAATCAAGTGTCAATCTTTACGTTTTAGTTAAGAATAATAATCTTGGTTGCAAATCTGTAAAGATTTTTAGCTGGTTCCAGAAATAGTGAAAAGTATGTGGCTTTGACAGCTGTCAACACTCAAATGCTGGAAAACTTGGAGCAGGATTGCTTAACAGACAGTAGCTAAAACACTTGGCAGTCTCCCAGGGTGTAAGACTGACTACTAAACATGAACTTCTGAGAAAGCTACTGTACCCAGGAGGATTTAAAGCAGTCACACATTATATTACGACTGCAAAGCGTGAAAATTCACAGACATGCACACATTCAGTGCTTACGGTGGGTCAACATCTGCAGCAGCTGAACACTCATGAAGGATGAGAAGAGATTTTATAGCTGCGTTTGCATCCTCTACACAGCCTAAGGTTATCATCCGTGATTTGGAGTCGCAACATATTCATCTGAAACAACAAAGGTTGAAATGCCACCCTGCTCAGTCATCACGATGACATTTCACATGCAGAGACTCTCTCTTTTTTTTTTTTCCATGTGTTGCTCGGTCCGTATGGCTAATCCTATTTCAATTCCCTTGTGGTTTTTGTTGCTTCATTTACACATTTTGTCCGGGTGATCAGTCTGAGCACCATTGTCCCTGTTGCTGAGCAAGTCACATTTGCAATCTGATGACATTTCCTTTGTACTTTAATTATTTGCATGTTTATGTGGTCAAATGGCATGACTAAGGCTACCAAAAATGAAGCGTGCAATTATGAGGAATATTGGGTTATGACATAACCACATTAATACTAACTGGAAGGTTTCCCAGAATAACTTTTCAGTGATTATGTTTTTAAAAGGACAAAGGTTCATTACAAAGACTAAACCTTGCTGTTTTAAACTACTTTTTTGTGTAATACAAAGGTTTCTGAAATTAAAAAGTTTTCCATGGAAGCACGAAAACTCCAAATTAATCTGTATTCTTAAGTATGTAACTGCAACTTTATCTTTTACCACGTTACCTAATTGTAAAAAAAGTCTCTTATTATAAAATGCTGTAAAAATGTTACAGTAAATAATCTCACTCACTATTCTTAGGCTTATTCCCTGATTTATCAGGGGTTGCCACAGTGGAATGAACCACCAATTACCCTGGCACATGTTTTATGTGGTGGAAGTCCTTCCAGCCACAACCCATCACTGGGAAACACCCAGCCCACTGGGAAACACCACACACAGTCATTCACTATGACCAATTCTTGTTTACTCAGTTCACCTGTACCATATGTCTTAGAACTGTTAACTACACATAGAAATGCCACCTGGTCCAACCGGGACTCAAACCAGCATCCTTGCTCTGAGGTGACAGTGCTAACCACAAAAAAGTGTAAAAATCATGCACACTGTAAAAAATGCTGAGTTACATTTCGTTCATGTTGTCCCAACACAAATCCATTAAGTGAATGCAATAATTTTTACATATTTTAGTGGATTGAACATAAAACAATTAGGTTGTCTTAACAATATTTTTTGAGTATGTAACAAGATCATAAACAAGCTCACGTTTATAATGTCATGACAGTTCACAGGAAGTGTCTAAGCAAGCTTATTCAAAAGTAAAAGTAATTGTGCATATACCCAATTGTGTGAATGAGTGAGCGCAATCTATACACTATACAGTTGAAGTCAGAATTATTAGCCCCTCTGAATTATTAGCCCCCCTGTTTATTTTTTTCCCCATTTTATTTTTAATGGAGAGAAGATTTTTTCAACACATTTCTAAAAATAATAGGTTTAATAACTCAATTGTAATAACTGATTTCTTTTATCTTTGCCATGATGACAGTACATAATATTTGATTAGACACTTCTATACAGCTTAAAGTGACATTTAAAGGCTTAACTAGGTTAATTAGGTTTACTAGACAAGTTAGGGTAATTAGGCATGTTACTGTATAATGATGGTTTGTTCTGTAGACAATCGAAAAATAAAATTGCTTAAATCAGCTAATAATTTTGACCTTAAAATGGCTGATAAAAAATTAAAAGCTGATTTTTTTTCTACCCGCAATAAAATAAATGAGAGTTTTTTCAGAAGAAGAAATATTATCTGACATACAGTGAAAATTTCCCTGCTCTGTTTAACATCATTTGGGAAATATTTTAAAAAGAAAAGAAAATTAAAAGGGTGTCTAATAATTCTGACTTCAACTATGTTTCTCTGCTTGTATAAACTGTTTGGGATGAGCTGTTTGTCTTGTGTTTTTGTCTGTGTAACAATGGTACAATGTGTATATATTATTACTTCAACACTATGGTGTATTAACATTGTATAAATTAAGAAATACGGTAGTTTACCATAAATTTGGAGATTTATTTTAACAGTTTCTACCATATTTGTTAATGTTAAATTTTGGCAACCACAGCTGCTCTTTTTTTTTACTGTAAATAAAAAAAGTAAGCTTTTTTAAATCAACAGATTTACCGTAATATTAAGTTTTGTATTTTTTACTTTGAAGCCATGTACACACTGTAGTTTGTTTATTTATAATAGTCCTTTACAAATGTTGCTTTTTAGACTATATGAACACGTTCCTATCTATATCTATCTATCTGTTATAGTACATTATGTGATCTCAGTTGTTATTAATGCCAGACTGTATGACAGTCAAGACTTATTAAAAGCACACATGTGATAGAAGGCTTGTCTGGAGCATTACATCAATCTGCATCAACATTCACATGCAGAACTGAACAGTGACTAGCAAATAAAAATAATCTTTAGTGTTAATGCTGCATACAGTTTGTTTTAAAAATGAGAAACTGAATAAAAGAAAGAAATGCACATGGGGAAATTAAAAGCTTGCTGTTGTCGCTTTTGCACAAATTTCATCATCAGATTCTGTTCTACAATATGAGAAGAATCCACACATGAATGTGCATCAAATCTTCTGACACTGGAAGAATATTTTGGAGGTGAAATTTGATCATAGTGGTCATTAATCATGTTTGTGAACAGTTCAAACTAGAGATCAAAGACCATAGATTTTCATCATGATTGGGAGGAATCATTTAGGATTAGAAATCAGCCAAATCGTGACAAACTTTTGTATCCTTTTGCTTAAGGCAGAATAAGATTCTCATACAGTAAAACCCAATAAACTGAATATTCAAAATGCTTAAAAAAACAACAACATTTGTACATGTAAAAAATTAAGCTAAAAAATAAAACATTAGTACTACAGATATATACACCAGAATAAACTTAAGCAAAACAACAACCCAAATCCAAACATTAAAGGACACCTATGATGCAAAATCAACTTTTGAATGTTGTTTGGACAGAACTGTTTAGGTATAGTGTGTCCACCACTGTCATATTGCAGTGATATAAACACATCAAGTTTATTTTTTTTTTACTTTCTGATGTTAAAATAGGACCCAAATCCCTCCCATTTTGAGGCCCACCGCAACGTGATGTAGGAGTGTGGTTTCCCGCCCTCCGAATTGATTACATGTCTCCCTAGTAACGCGTATAATAATATCAACAAGACAGGATGTGCGCAAAGCAACAGGGATTAAAAGATTTGTTCAACTCTCTGTAATCATCAATCATCATCAAATGTGATCAAAAATAATTTTTACAAGTTTAAAACGTTTTTAAAGAGTGCATGTTTGTAATGAATTACAGCGATTTTATCGTCTTTATCACCACAGCCACATGTCAGAACAATTATAAAAAAAAGACACTTTAATCCCGGTTTGTGGATGTTAAATCAGGTTTATTTTGTACATTAACATAACGGATATCCATACAGCAGTGGATATTATTGTATATCCTGTTACATTTCCCATGCAAAAACAGTGCAAAGTTAAACACACGCTGTGTGTGTGTGTCTGTGTGTGTGTAAACTTTGTAATGACATTGCGTGTTACTCATTGAAAGGCTTGAATTAACTCCACAACAAATACATCTTACTTACTGTAGTATTTCTCACAAACTTAATGTGAGATCTGCTTCCTTCATGTCTGTCAGTCTATTGTTTATCTTTTGCAGCTGAGGTGGAGATTGAGGCACGCTATGATAGACACGTGGGAATGGTGGGCTTGGAGAACTAGCTCATTTCCATTAAAAGCACAGGCAACAAAAACAGCTACAATGTGTTCAGAGCTGAAGATTTCATAATTCTGAAAGGTATAATAAATAATCTGATGGGTGTTTTGAGCTGAAACTTTACAGACACATTCTGGAGACACAAAAGACTCATCTTAAATCTTGAAAAATGGGGTAAAATTGATGCCCTTTAAACATTAAGACCTCTCTATAGTAATCTTGTGCAAAATAACACATTTTTATATATTTTCTTATTTAGTTTGAGCAGGTTTGACTTAGTGATAAGCAATTCCAGGTATGGGGCCCTAGCATTGTTGAAAAATGAACTGTATGTTAAAAGGTATGTGTATATATATATGTATATATGTGTATATCTGTATACACATATACAGATATACACATATGCTGAGGGGGACACCTCTGTGCATGGCCCTGATGTATTTTATAGTGTGTCCGTATCTCTCAAAGCTGTTTAGAATTAAATGCTTAGAGATGGTGTGACCAAAGTCCCTAGTCTTTAGTATGTGCCTTTGATGTACCCTTTGGCCACATTGTAGCCCGATAATGTCAATAGACTGGACTGTCTTAGCAACTAGCTACATGTTAAGGAGGATTAATCAAAAATACAGTATAAATTATACAATTGTGAAATTTTATGGCACTTTAAAATAATGTTTAAAAGTAGTTTATCATTTCATTTAATCATTTATTCCAGTGATTTTAATGATGAATTGTCAGCTTCAGTACTCCAGTCTTCAAAGTCACATTATCCTTCAGAAATCTGTTTAATATTAATAATAATCATCATCATTATTATTATTAATTGTAATAGTAATAAATCAATATTGACTGGAGTAATAATTTCATTTGGAACTACATACAATGAGAAAGCAGTTATTCAAAATTAATAAATATTATAATTTATTATTTAAAGAAACCTAATGTTAAGTTACTAGTGTACAATTAAAAGAAATAAAAAAAAACAAGGTCACAAACTATGTCGTATTTCTATTTTTTTCCCCAAATTTCCTCTACTCTGGTCGCTGGCAGACTGGTGTCACTAAAATCTCTGATTGTGAACAACAGCAAGAAAATAATAATAAATGGTCCATTTAAATGATTAAATTTAAAACAGAAGCAGATGGGTTTGACTGTACAAGGGAAATAACTCATGCCAGCGGTGCTAAATCATTTGCCGTCGATATGAAGAGGTATGATGATCTGCTCTCAGGCTGCAGTGTGAGAGGCGGCTAGGTAGCGCTGTGCCGCCTTTGATCGCTCTGAGCGGGGGAGAGACCGTCGGCATCACCCGCAGCTCGTTGCAAAGAGGAACGTTAGGAACAGTACAGCACGGACACAAGAGTCCCTAAAAATCTCTAGTAACATCTAAAAACATTCGCTAGTCGATTTTTTTTTTGTTGACAATTTGGCACTAGGGGAGTCTGAAAAGTCATTAAGCTGACAACATGGCAGGCAATGGATTTGATTAAACTGAAGCGCTTACTATCAGGTTTTGAGTTTGCAATAATATTTTTATATTATCCACATTTTTGGCTATATTTGCATGAAGTTAACAAACTTATTTTAGTTAATATTTAACTATTCTGTTTCTATTCTATTTACACGCAGTTCCCTCATGGAATTTACATATAAAGATAAATATATATATATTTTATTTGTACTTTTTATACAGTTAAACAACAAAATAAATACTTAGGTCTATTTAAAGCTATAGTTCACACAAAAATTTTTATTTCCTCACCGTTTACTAAACTTTTATGATTGTTTTTCATCTGTTGAACATAAAACAATACATTCTGAAGAAGATTATAAAAGCAGACACTGACATCCACAAAGTGCACAAAAAATACTATGGAAGTCAAATTACTTTTTCTTACAGGTTTGTAACAAGTGGTGTTTGAGTGAATTGTATATATATATATATATATATATATATATATTTATTTTTTGGGTGAACTATCCCATTAATTAATTAGAATCAGAATCAGAAAGAGCTTTATTGCCAGGTATGTTCACACATACAAGGAATTTGTTTTCGTGACAGAGCTTCTACAGTGCAACAGAATTACAGAGGACTAAAAAAACAAATAATAAATATATTTTAAAAAAGTGAATGCTATATACAAATTGACAAGTGTATGTACAGGTGTATTACTATATACAACATAATATGTGCAGGTGTTATGTGCAAACTGGCATGTAAAGTGTGCTGTTAAATAAGTGTATGTGTGCATAAAAAAAGTGTATAGCAGGTAGTGATGTTGGTTCCACAATTATTATCATCAAGTGTTCATGATGAGATGGATTGCCTGAGGGAAGAAACTGTTTCTGTGTCGGGCTGTTCTGGTGCGCAGTGCTCTGTAGCGTCGACCAGAAGGTAAAAGTTCAAAGAGGCAGTGTGCTGGGTGTGAGAGGTCCAGAGTGATTTTAGCAGCCCTTCTGCTCGCTCTGGATAAGTACAGTTCTTGGAGAGTAGGGAGGGTTGTACCAATGATTCGCTCAGCAGTCCGAACTATTCGACGTAGTCTTCAGAGGTCGGATTTGGTAGCTGAGCTAAACCAGACAGTTATTGATGTGCAGATGACTGATTCAATGATGGAGGTGTAGAACTGTTTCAGCAGCTCCTTTAGGAGGTTGAACTTCCTCAGCTGACGAAGAAAGTACAGCCTCTGTTGAGCTTTTTTGACAATGGAGTCAATGTGAGTGTCCCACTTCAGGTCCTGAGAGATGGTGGTGCCCAGGAACCTGAATGACTCCACTGCTGCCACAATGCTGTCCATGATGCTCAGTGGGGGGAGAGCAGGGGGGTTTCTCCTGAAGTCCACTATCATCTCCACTGTTTTGAGCGTGTTCAGCTCCAGGTTGTTGTGACTGCACCAGACAGCCAACTCCTTAACCTCCTGTCTGTAAGCAGACTCGTCACCGTCCTGAATGAAGCCGATAAGTGTGGTGTCGTCTGCAAACTTTACGAGCTTGACAGAGGAGTCTTTCGAAGTGCAGTCATTCGTGTACAGGGAGTATAGCAGTGGGGAGAGGACACACCCCTGGGGGGTGCCAGTGCTGATTGTGCGAGTACTGGATGAGAATTTTCCCAGCTTCACCAGCTGCTGCCTGTCCGTTAGGAAGCTGTTGATCCACTGACAGACAGAGGTGGGCACGGAGAGCTCAGTTAATTTGGGCAGGAGAAGTTTTGGCATGATAGTGTTAAAAGCTGAGCTGAAGTCAACAAACAAGATCCTCACATAGGTCCCTGGTCTGTCTAGGTGTTGCAGAACATAATGCAGTCCTATATTGACTGCATCATCCACAGACCTGTTTGCTCTGTAGGCAAACTGAAGAGAGTCCAGTGAGGGTTCAGTGATGTCCTTCAGGTGAGCCAGCACCAGTTTTTCAAATTAGAAGTTGAAAGGACTTTATTAACACAACCAGCTCCTCTGTGAGACTTTCTATTACATGTTAGACATGACAGGACATTTTCTTCCATTGAGACAAGAACTAGACATTAAAAATACAAACTTTCATCAAAAATGTTACATTCTAAAAAAAAAAAATACTCTTTAAATGTGTGCTGTGAATAACTTGAGAAATGAAACTTTAAACAACTTCACATACAGTATAATAATCAGAGACAGCAGCAGCAGCAGTCTGGTGTTAAAGGCCAGCCAATAACGCAGCTCACTAATGCCTCTGGGATGGAAATGTCCTTCAGTTCAGTCACATGATCAACCGCTGGACCTTGACAAGTTTCTATCCGTCGCTGATAACTTTCATATACTCTCTGACAAACTCTGTCACTGCAACCTCAGAGACCGCACGAAGGGAAAGAGCATGGAACAAAAGGCTTGAACTCAGACATCACAGCCTGGCAATGCAATGAAATGTCTGCCTCGATGCTCTGATGTTTTGTCAGAGAGCGACACGTCTCCCTCTCCTCCTTCATTCAGCTCCTATACCGTACCTCCATAGCCCTCTCCTCCTCTTTCTCCTTGCTCTTTTGCCGTTTACCCCAGAGTCGGCTGTCCTTCAAACTTATCAACGGGCGGCGGCGTTGTGAGCGAGGTAATTAAAAGTCAGCCGTATATCTGGGGAGAGATAAGTGCATCGCGAGCAATGTGTAAAAATGTGGGGTCGGGATAATGAGGGGTTGGGGACTGTTGGGCTGGTTTTAATCAGGGGGACATTCACAGCTAATTGGAGATGAGCTGAACTGGCTCAACCTGGAGAGACACATCAACATGCTGGAGCTCATCGTCCCTCAGGACAAACTGGGACGTCACCAGCCTCCTTGCCCTTTCTTCTATCTTAATTGCCATATTGAGTTATGTTAATCATTTTCTTCTCTTGTTAAAAGGTAGTTTTTCCCCAACTAATTCAAAGTTGGCAGATGCTGCACTGGGTGTTTTGTGAGTCTTGAGACCCGGAGAGAAAATATGGCTAATTTATAGCAGCCCCGGTGATGCAGGCACAACAACACCGTGGCAGGGTTGGAGTCGATTGGTCCTAATGAGAAAGCCGAGGACAGATAATAAACAAAACTACAAAATGCAAATAACCAAGTCTGATCTTCGTCAATTAGATACAAATGCAAGGCCTTTGGTACTTGCCTTTTCATGTTGGTCCACTTGCTGAGGTAAATTCTTATGGTGAAGCAGCTGAAGGGGCATATTTTTAATCACAAATATTATGGCTTTATTAAAGGTGGCCTATAAAAAAAAATCCGGGCATATCTAGGTGTAGTCAAATAATAAGAGTTCATTACATGGAAATGACCATATCTTGAACTTCAGACACCATTGTTTTCTCATTCTCATGTAAAATCCAAAAGTGGAAAACAGGCAATGATCAAGATTTGCATGTACTTTAGGTCATGTTCTACCTCATCTGAACCTGTGTTATTAGGATTTATCAGCCAAAACACAGAATGATATGTTGCATTCACTGATCATTAATATTGGCTGCATTTTGAGATTATAATAACAATAATTTTCCTCACTTATTTTTACCTTAGCATGTATGTGGGATTTTGGAAAATGGAAGATGGGTTACTCTTAAGAGCTTGTCAGAACGCAAGGTGCAGGATATACAGATTATAAATTCATTCAGCGCCACCCCAAAGAGGTGTAAGGTATGTTTATTTATATCTTTTGTTAATTTATTGTGTTCATTGGTAATTTTAGCTGGATATGTTTGTATTTAAGCTAACATATGTAGAGTATTGTGTTTAATGAATGTTTATGCTTTGTGTCTTATCACTCAGCTTTTACTGTCATTTTTCTGAAGGAAAAGAAAGCATTACAAGTTATTAAACATCATCTGTTTATGCAGAGGTTGATATTCATTCTAGGTTGTGCTTTTATTTGCAGTGTATCAAAATACAAAACAATGCACCTCTGTCTGTCTCTTTTGTAGAGTATAATTAACATTTTTTTGGCTTATATTTTATTTTAAGTTACTCTGTCTGGTGGTTTATATTAGATAGCTCATTCACTCCATACTAAACTAACCTCTATCTACTGTAGATATCAGAGAATAATTTAACTTAGTGAATCAAAGCAGTATATGGCACTTTTAACATTTATGCATTAGACATTTTATTTATATATTGTATTAACTGCAGTTTTAAAATGAAAAGTATGCAATGTTTGAGCCAGTGTTTTCACCCCGATTATGATTCCATGGCAGATTACTGGTTAATGAAGAACTGCTTATATAAAACAAGGGCCTTTTTTATTCCTCAACAAAGGTTAGTCTTGCTGTTTAATTTTTTTCTGCTGATAAAGTTTTTAACACTGCAGTTTAGGCTTTTTGATATCAATCAAAATGACCTAAAACATCAAGAGTCTGTATGTTGAGATCCTACCCTGTTCAGAGCGGAACTGGAGAGCAGTTCCAGCTGCAGTGTTGAACCAAATGCCAACTAAAATTCTCTGAGACAAAAAATGCAATGTCTTAGAAATCACAGATTGGAACAATCAAATTCTCTTGCAAAAAGCTTAAGTAATAGGCAAATGCATACCTTGGCTCTAAGGGTCAAACAACAAAAAATAAGGTCAAGAATCTTGGTGTTATTCTGGAGTCAGATCTGAATTTCAATAGTCTTGGTAAAGCAGTAAGTAAATCAGGATACTATCATCTCACAAACATTGCAAGAAGTAGATGCTTTGTTTCCAGTAAGGACTTACTTCCACTTCATGGTTTTATCACCAGCAGGGTGGATTACTGTAATGGACTCCTCACTGGCCTTTTAAAAAAGACAGTTGCAGCTCATGCCAGGATTCTGACCAGAACCAGAAAATCAGAGCACATTACACCCATCCTTCGGTCTTTACACTGGCTCCCAGTTACATTCAGAATAGATTTTAAAGTATTATTACTTGTCTATAAATCACTAAATGGCCTAGGACCGCAATAAATTACAGATGATGCTCACTGAATACAAACCAAACAGATTACTCAGATCATTAGGATCAAGTAAATTAGAAATTCCAAGAGTTCAGTCAAAGCAGGGTGACTCCGCCTTCAGCTACTACGCCCCGCTGCTAGAATAAGCTTCCAGAAATGATCAGTTGTGCTCCAACATTAGATACATTCAAATCAAGACTAATAACACATCTGTTAAGCTGTGCTTTTACTGAATGAGCACTGTTCTACGTCAGACAGATTGCACTATTAGGTCTTTCTTTTCTTTTTCATTCTTTTAAAACCTGTTTTAACACTTTTTAATCTGTTTTAATCATTTAAAATATTTTTATTTTCTTGTTTCTTTTATTCTTGTTTATGTAACACACTTTGAATTATCATTGTCAATGAAATGTGCTATAAACTTGCCTTGCCTAACCTAATTTATATTTTTGATTTCTTCAAATGGAATCACACTTGTTTATCTTGTTTGTCGTGAAGGTCTTTCATTTGCAAACATGTATTTGACAGTATTTCTTCTTTAGTGAAACTGTGAAAAGGTTGTGAAATGGCTCAGAGAGCAGCTCTAAGATAAGCTGTAAGAGTTCAGAGCATAAATGATATCAACAAATATTTTATTGCAATTTCAACATCACATTTCTTAGTTTAGAGTATGGTTTAATGTAGGTGGTGTGTTATTTTCAAAAGTGTTAAGTTATCAACCTTTTAGCACCACTTATACGATTTCTGATGCTATGAAACATGCATAAACCAACATAATAAAACACTGCAACAGTCATGTTTATTCATTTTGAGAAAGCTGAACATTCTTTCAACACCACCCAGTGAAAATTTCATTATATTTAAAACAACAAAATATTTTTTTTAGAGGTATTTTGCCACATGCAAATATTTTCATGAACCTGAGTAGTTTCATCCTCAGCACATTTTGTCCTATTGTTACTACTTCAAATAACTTGGTGTTTATTACCTCCCTCTTTCACAGGCACATAAAACCTACACACAGCACAGTACAGTAATTGTCCTTCATGTGACTTATGCAGAGAATCACAAGCACTTGGACACGTTGCAAATGTGGAGGCCAGCATCAGTGCGCTTTTCCTTGGCCAGGAGACAGATCTTTGTGTGAGCTGAGAGAATATTTAGAGGCGTCCAGACATGGCCAAAGCTCTAATGATCAGTCTGTTGCTCACCTTGCCTGCGGCCTGACAAATAAACGTCACCCTTATTATTCTGACAAATGTCCTTTGTCATCTCTCTGACACACGCACCTTCTGCAGGCAAGAAACGATAGATAGCGTTTGAAAACATGTCGCTACGTGTCATTCACTGTTTGGTTGGCAGGGACAGAATGGACTGACTCATGAATTGTATAAATTAGTCTGGTATGCAAACGGTGGGCAATCCCTTCTGGCTATAGTAAAATAACAGTTTATACAAAAAGAAAATTCTGCCGTTGTGTACTCACCTGTGAGGGTTTTCCATCACCCTGAAAGGGATTATTTTGTGATTATGGCCAGCTGACTGCAATTTATTCCCCTCATTACTTAGAAAATGGACATCAAATATTTATTTGAATTGACAATATTTTATAGTTTAAGCTATAAACTTCCACCAAGAAATAATAATCCATAATCATATGGGCTAAATTCATTAAACATTTGTTTACTGACCATTACATTATTGTTATATACTTTACAAGAAAATCTGAAAAGTGTTCAAACGGGTCAAAATTTTCCTATGTCCATGTAAAGCTATACCTTATTGGGCCAACACCCATCCAATCACTCACAGTATATTTAAATAAAAGTTTTAAGAAACGTTTATTTATTAACTCAATTTACTTATTATACGTTTTTTTTAACCATAATAAACAATATTAATTTAACCAAGCTAAATAATCTGTCAATGGGGTAAGCAAAATAATCTTATGTCAAAAGGAAAACAAGATTATTTTGCTTACCCCATTGTCAGATTATTTAGCTTGTTTTAAGGAAAAAATCACTTCATATTGGCATATTATTTCTGAAAACAAAACATTATATTTTGCTTGCCAAGAAAATGTTTCTTGATATAAGAATTTTTCGATATTTAGACTAGAAACAAGACAAAAAATCTAAGTAAGAAAAGCATTTTTTGCAGTGTTCCTCCGGATCATAACATGTAAGTGTCATTTAAAGTGTTGCCCTGTTTTGTGTAGGTTGCAAAATAAGTATTTAATTGTGTGTTGTAACTTGTAATAACTCCACACTGCTTGTAATCACTAATTTATCATAGATCAGTGCTTGTACTGTATCTCTCAGGTTAAATCTGTATGGGGCTATTCACATATTGCATCCAAAATCACGTAGAAAACGCAATGCGGGCTTCTTCCTTTACCGATTTAAATGCGTTTCTGATTTAAATCCTCTGCCATTTGTCTTTGCTATAGCCACCATCAGCTGTTGCTACTCACACCGCACGCTCAATTTTCTAAATAATTCAACTTTTGCAACTGTGTGGATTAAAGCTGCTGTCACACTGGACTTTTCTCCCCATAGACTTCCATTCATACGCACATGAATGCGCCAGACCGAAAATGCAGGGTCATGCGTCAAGTTTCGCAGTTTGCTGCGGTGCAAAGTTCAAGCTTGGTGAACCCTGACCTGTGAAATTGCATCACTTGACTGTGTGAGACCAATCCAGGATCAAAACTTGACCTATTTAGACAGAAATTTAAAAGATGAAGCAATCGCTCACTTTTTTAATGTCTATTCATCTTGTTTATTCCCGCCCCTTTTCGCAGCGCAGTACGACAGAATTTCGCACACACTAGTGTGACCACAGCTTAATACTGAATGTGTGTTATTGTTATTACTTGGGGTAGGTTTAAGAGTAGAGTAATATGCTGGAGTATAACTGCATTGCTTCTTCTTGTTTATTGCATTTCTGTATAGGGCTCTCACATACTCTCTGCTACTTTATAGCCGTGGTGGGCATTTCTCTCTGTCTTGCGCTGAACCCAGTTGACCAATCACAACAGACTGGGTCATTTGACCAATTATAGCAGTTTAGCCTTACGCAAAGGAGGGGTTTGGGAACCAATAAACCCCCCCCCTTAAAACCAAAATATGACCTTTTATAATGCATATTAGAGGCTCTTAAATGGTCAAAAACTAGTGATGTGCAGATCTATACTAAAATATAGATATCTCCGATACCAGCTGATTATGTTCTAGAATCGATTATCTTATCAAAATATCAATATTTCAATAATTTGGAGCAAATATGTATTTTATTGGAAGTAGAAATACAGCAGAAAGTAACCACAATTACCCTAGTTTGCCAACTTAGTCGGAACTATTTCTTCTTCGTTCTTCTGCCTGCAAAGTTACGCTAGCTTGCCACTCAGTCCACTGGCTGGCACATGTTGTTTATTCACGCTGTCATTGGATATGAGTGACCACAATCGAAGTTATGTGTGGAGCTACTTTGTATGATAATTCTTCATCAATAAACAATAAACAAGAATAACCCGTAATATGGCTTGTATTCAGTATGAAGTGACACTTTTAAGTACACTACTTGCTACTTTAATATCCCAAATAGTCATTTTTGGGCAGTATCGGATCGGTATCACAGATACTCGCCTTCATTTTACTTGGTATCAGATCTGATAGGAAATCAGTGGTATCGCACATCACTATCTAAAACTCTAGTGCATGGGGATAAATATATCTGCATTCAACAAACATTATTTTTACATAACATATTGGCTATCAGATATGAGTTGAAAAATATTAATATCAGCTATCAGCAAAGATTTAATGAAATCTAATGTTTAAATTTAGATTAGACCCTTTTAAAATAAATCTCCTAATCAATTACAGAAGATTCTAAGTTGCTGTACCAGCTGTGACATTGCAGACATTGAAAGAGTTTCTATACTGGAACTCCCTGGTACTCAGACAGAAAAGATGCCTTTTATTGCATGTAGCAGCATTGTGTCTGGTTAGGACACTGTCTCATTATGGAGCTTTTGCAGGGTTACAAAAATGGTGTAGTTTTTTTAACAAAACACCCTGGAACTATGGTGAAAAATCCACCAGATGCAGCAAAATGATGTCTCAAACCAAGGTTTTTGTGTAAAGAGCATTGTACAGATCGCATGTATGAAATTGCCAATTATCTGTACTAAGAAACTGGTAGGTCTTGATGCGTGAAATGTTCATATACACTCAAATGCAAAGCTGATTAAGTATTAGTGAGCTTGTCCTTTAAGATGACGTGTTAAGTTAAAATAAGTTGCAAGAACGTGCTCTACAGAAGGAACCAAAAATTGTCTTTCTCATCAGACGGCGTAGCGAACGTGGTCAGATGAAATTGACAAGCCTCTACTCCCCAGACTTGTGTGCTTCGTGGCTGAAGGCTCCTGGGCAGGTTATTTAAGCACACTGTACTGCATTGATGTTTAATTTCCTCTCATTAGAACTATCTCCGTGTCTGGCTGTGGCAGTGGTTTTATTTGACTGCAGGCACTGTTTGATGGGATAGAGTGTCTTGCCAAAATTGCCATTCATTAGTAAACAAACTATTTACCCTGAGCACATAAAAGACACCACTTAAAGCCACAGCCGATGGCATGAATCAAAATGCGATAGGGTAGATCTATCAAAAGCGCACTGGCTTCCTTTAATCAGTGGTGTTTTCAGTGTGAAAGCAATCAAGCCTTTACACACTCCACCACTGGTAATTAAAATAAACAGACTGTACGCAAACACAACCACTGACTGAGAAGCAGGGGACAGATGAGTTCAGCCTAAATGAGTATGAGTACCGTCCTCAGCTTCTTTTTTTATTAAAGCTAAATTAGTGCCTTTCTTTCTCAATCGTATCACCTTTTTGAGCACGAAAGGATTCCGCTTTCTTCCCCTGATAGAAAACAGCATGCCTGATTTGAAATGATAAATGCACAGACCCAAACACACACCATTTTAAAGTGCGCTGGATAATATTGAAAGGCTTTAAACAAATGCCTGTCGTGTCTGCATTCAATCCTGCTGAAAAACGCTGAAGAAATATTTTACTCAGAACTCCAGCAATCAGCAATGCTGTGCTGTAAGGCCATAATTTATGATCAGAAGCAACCATTTGCGGTAAGGTATGGGTTGAAAAACACAGAATCTGTCATTTAACCTTCGCCAATCTCCTCCAGTCAACACTGATTTCATTCCCGCTCTATCAAGCGCACGTTTGCAGCTGACTGACCATCAAAATCAATGAGGCCTACTTGTGAAGTCAACATCAGCTTCCACTGTCTTCCGATGTTTTATTTATTTTTTTCCCTGCCATTTGTTATGCATCAAATGGGAGAAAGCTGAAGGAGCCGATAACTGAAAACAAACTCTCCAGTGTCGATCACCATCGACATCACGCTTACATGACCTAAGCTACTCTATATTGCTCTGACACTTCAGTTCATGAGTGCACTGAGTCTTAACCGACTCTTTGATATTTGTTGATTTGGAGCAACATTACTTCGGGTCAGAAGTGTCTTGGTCTATTAACCCAGGAGTCTGCCGTTCAATTCTGGCAAAATCTGTTAAGTAACAGTTCAGTGATTCAAAGCCTTCTCTCTTTCTCTGCTCCGTGGGTCTGTCATGTCTGAGCCAATCCGAGCTTGATTTTTTAAAATGCAGCAAGACAGGAGAGTTTGAAAAAAAGGCCTAGAGTGGAAAATCATATTTTGTCAAAGTCAATTTTCAGGGGTTGGAAAAAAGATGTAGGTCTCTGCTAATGTGTGATTGTTTCTTAAATTCTGTATAAATTATGATTTTTAATGGTTAAATTAATAGCAATCAAAAATCTTGTCTAATTCGTTAAATAAATAAGTTGTGTGATGTGGGTGTAAGGACAGATGAGAGATGGATCCACATGCAGTATGAAACAAAAGTGAAACAGAGATACTCGCATTTACAGCCTTAATTAGACTAATTGGAAACAGGTAAGGGGTGAAGATAATTATTAATAAAAACTATAACAGATAATGAAAGGGTGGACAATAGATAACCAAGGTAACAAACATGACTAATAAAGGAGACAGAGTGAGATACATAAAAACAGAAATAAACAGACACGAAGCATGGATGTAACATTTACAAACAATTTTATAATGACACAACCTGCAGTTTTTTGTGTAGTTGTACATTAATGGTGCAGTAGGTGATTGCCTTCAGAAACATTTTTGTTGTGCTGGTTGAAAGTCTCTTAGTAAATGATCTAAATGTATTTATATGTATTTTTATATTCTGGATAAAGTATAGACTAAAACATGTTTGTCCAATTAAAATGTATCTGGCCGATAATTCTAATAATTCTGATAAGTAGTCCAACCTGTCTGTCAACAAATGTAGATTTGTACATCTGCGCACCCCTGTTTACGCAGACAGATCTGCCATTTGCACATGCACACACATTTACGTGCACACAAGAGAGTAACAGCAGTAAAAACAAATGCTGAATCACTTTTGCACGCTGGAGGAAGGATGACACCTTGGCTGAAGTATTTCTTTTAGACAGGTAATGCTATGTTTTAAAACTATTTTAGTCATGCAAAGCTTGATTTTGTTGATGTGACTATTTTCAATTTCATAAGGGACCTTTTACAGCATTGATAATGTAGATTTTTTTATTTAGTTTAACAACAAAACATACATAAATAACACTATTTCACCTAGCCTGATTTACTTAGGTGAAGTTGGTTGTATATTTACATCACAGGTAGCAAAGAATTCTAGCTCAGATTTGGCATAAATCTTGCACAGCGGGCATTTATCCGGCACTGGGATACAGCATGTGGGCCAAACATGGCCCTGATTTGGCAGAGGTGGCACCGTCTTTAAGGTGGCACACCATACTTAGGCCAGATGTAAATTGTAGTATTTGGCCCAGATGTTAATAATTGATAAGTGGGCCATGTAAGTTTGGCCTATCTTGACCCACATTTAAAATACATTTTTATTATATTTAAATAAAGAAAAAACATTCTACAATCAGGTCCCATCGAGAAAAAACATGCCCATAGCATGCCTAAAGCATAATGATTCATGGGTTTATCATTTTCATTGCAGTTGTGACACACCAACATATCTGGCCCAGTTGAGGCTTAGTTATGGGTTATTAACCTGGCTGAGACTTGGCCCAGATATGGTCCATGTTTGGCCCTTGTCTGAAAGCCAGACTTAGTTCGGTCATGTACCATAATTCACTGCGGCATGTGGGCCAAGCAAAAGCTGATTGTGTGGGCCAGAGCTGGGCCAGAGATATTTTGCTATGTGGGTTGGTTCATTTTTGAACAATGACAACCTGTGACGCGGCCCTTATATTGTTACCATGCTACTTTGAATATTCGGTCTGAAATAGCATGCAAGTATGGCTTAATAATAAGTGTAATTCCTGCACCCTGCCAGTCAACCCTACAGTAATCGCTTTAGGACAAAGTGCGTGAGAGAGTGAGACTAGCGATCCTTGCATGCATGAAATATTGCACATTATGACAAGTTTTGCTTGCTACACAACTCAAAATTGCTAGATATAATTAAGTTTTTCATTGGGAATTGTGGTATTATAAAGTACTATAAAGTTTTTGTGGTAGATTTTTTTTAAACCTATGTGAAGACATTTAATTGGGTGAGTGGAGAGTCATATGAGTCTGTCAATACACGTCTTTGAAAAAGATATGGTGATATGTTAGGGCAAAGGGTCATAAAAGAGCACGAGAGAGGACTTGGGGATACAGTGCAGAACCATCTGTGGAAATACAGACAGAAAAGCATGAAATGTATAAAACATATGTTGAAACTGTCATGTATGTTTTGAAAAAATATGCATACTGTAGGAGGGAAGAGTCCAGTTTAAATGTTTGAAAACATAAACATTGGTCATGATTGCAAAATGTGAACTGTATGTGGAAAGAATAGCGATGAATACATTAGATCTGTACATTATAAGGGCCAACAAGAAGAGGGGGCTTTAAATTGGGGTCGTAAAGGAGTAGGACCTGGGAGAGGCCTGTTGAATCAGGAACCAGCTGTGAAAACACAAGAGTGGGAAGCAAAGATAAAGAGTACAGCAAATTTGAGGGACATCAGATCATTCTGGGAAGAGACTAGAGATGGGTCTGCTTATGGATGTCTCTGCTTTTTTGGAAAAAAATCCAATAAAGTATATTCGTCTGACATTCATAACCTCCAGACTGAGTTTAATTAATTAATGAAAAAGCCGGAAGCCACGACATCTAACTGGCGAATGACATGATCTAGTGGGTTGTCTATCATTTTTGAGGTGCGCATTTGTGATTTCAGGCATCGTTTTGGATGGCAGGGGAGGGAGACTGTGTTTTCAAAGCTATTATGCTAACGGTTAGCATTTTGGCAAATCACCTTCTGCACCTTTAATTTATCAAAATTTGACAAGCTCTACTTTGAAATTCCTGGTTATATACTGGAATACATTTTATGACTGGATTCCACAATAGCATCCTTGAAGCTCATAGGTCACTAACATTATTTATGTCATTGGCCACTACAATAAAAATGCCTCAGACGATGAAACCACACAGGCTGCTGAAACCCAATCGTAAATGACTACCTTATTGACCCTGTACAAGAATGCAAATCATATATTCCAAATTAATACTATTATCTCCAATTTTGTACTGGTCAGTTTGTCATTGCTGTCATGTAACCATATTAGACCAGCAATAATGATTAATTAATGCCTATTACACATGGGTGATAAGTTCATTATTCTAATACCGCCTAAACATCACCTATTCCATGCAAATTACATCATTAATCTTTCATAAACATGCTATGGGAGTATCCAAAAGGGCATCATTGACATTTACAAAGATTCCTCAAGGAATTACTGGGTGCAGGAGTGTAGATTCGGATGTGAATTTAAATGTTCTCATACATAACACCCATCGTCCCAATTACTATGGAATATTACATGTGTTGTTGCTGGTGAAACACCCTTATTTATCATTCACAGCAGTCTTACAGCTAAATCTTCACACCAGGCTTAATAAGACAAGCAAATATAGTTTTTGGCTAGATGTAAATAAATCATTTGGCACATTCAGTTGGATCCACTGTGCTTGTTGTTATCTGAAAAGAAAAGAAGCTGCTTTGGTGCAAACCATGTATGTAGTAGAATAGTCTATAAGACACTGCTCATACAAAGATAACTCATACTGTATTGAGGCGCAGAGCTGCTTAAAGTTTGAGTGAATGACAGAATAAAAAGAATGATGTAAAAAAGAGAGAATCATTAAGCACAATAAGAAGCGAAAGTGCACATACAGTACAGTAATCGCTCTGTCCAATAACAACTGAATACAAATCCTCAGAGCAATGTGTCAGATTTTTGCATGTTTTACAAGGCTGTGAGGTGTGAAAATCCACTTCTATTTACTATGGTAAACTGTTGTGTGCCGGGATGTCAGTCCAGCTATCATCAAGCACACAAAATATATCGTTCTCAAATATGAAAACAACAAAGATCTCTAGAAAACATGGAGTGTAAAATTACACAAGACATCTAACCTAATTTTCTGGTAAGAATATACCATTGTTTATATATGTAAAAAATATGTTTTTGGATATTAGCCTGTTGGATAATCTTTAATTTATAATGTTGTAAGCACGTTACCTTTTTGTCTGTGAGGCAAGTATACTAGCTGACAGAAGTCTTGTTGTTGATCCCATTTGTAAGAGCAGCAAATAATAACTTGACTTCTAGTTGATCATTTGGAAAAGTGGCAGAAGGTAGATTTTTTAGATGAATCATCTGTTAAACTGCATTCCAAGCATCACAAATACTGCAGAAGACCTACTGGAACCCACATGGACCCATAATTTTCATAGAAATCAGTCAAGTTTGGTGAAGGAAAAATCATGGTTTGGGGTTATATTTAGTATGGGGGCATGCAAGAGATCTGCAGAGTGAATGGCAACATCAACAGCCTGAGGTATCAAGACATTTGTGCTGCCCATTACATTACAAACCACAGGAGAGGGCAAAGGGCAAGGTGCTCCAGGATTGGCCAGCCCGGTCACCAGACATGTACATTATTGAGTATGTCTAGGTTAAGATGAAGGAGGAGGCATTGAAGATGAATCCAAAGAATCTTGACGAACTCTGGAAGTCCCGCAAGAATGCTTTCTTTGCCATTGCAGTTGACTTTATTAATAAGTTATTTGAGTCATTGAATAGATGTATGGATGCAGTCCTCCAAGCTCATGGGAGTCATACACAATATTAATTCTTTTTCCACTGCACCATGACTTTATATTCTATACAGTACATTATTCCTGTTAAGTGACAAGACTTTGTCTTAGCAAAGTCAGACCTTACTGTCTTAAATAAATAATAAAAAATCAAGGCATGGTCATATTTTATTTTGGTAAAAGAAGCATTATCTAAAGGCCTTTGCCTTACCAAAAGATCAACTAGAAGTCAAGTTATTACCAGTTGCAGTTTGCCAGTAACTTACTGTAAATCATCAAGGGTACTGCATTTACATTTAAATCATTTAGATTTATCTTTCTCTATATTTACAGTATTGTATATTTTTACTGTAATACATACAGTAATTTTTACAATGCAACTATAAAATACTGTAACATACTGCATAACTACCCTACAGTAAAATACAGTTCATATCACAGTTAAATACTGTGTAATTTACAAATTTATTTAGCAAACCTGAGGTTTGAATCTTTTTTGTCAGAGATGGCAGAAAGCACACAATATTTGTTTTCTTTCTTTTACCAAAGCATATTGTAATGCTATAATTGTAAACACTGATGGGATTGAAACTGATACTTTTTTAGTTTCTGATCTTGTCAATGATCTTCAAAAATCTTAAGAAAAATGGATGAAATACAACCTTGTGCTGCAGCATAATCTGCTTATATTGTAGATGTTTACATTTAGTTTGTTGTAATGTAGTATGTATGTTAGTATTTAAAAAAATGTACGCATGCATACCCCATTAAAATGAGTGATTATCCAGGAATGGACCGCCAACTTATTCAGCATATGTTTTACGGAGCTGATGCCCTTCCTGCTGCAATCCAGTACTGAGAAACACCTATACACTCTCACATTCACTCAAATACACTACGGCCAATTTATTTTATTCAATTCACAGTATATTGCATGTCTTTGAACTGTAGGGAAAACTGGTGCACACCTCAGACACAAGGAGAACATGCAAAGTCCACACAGAAATGCCAACTGGTCCAGCTGAGGCTTGAACCAGCAACTTTTTTGCTGTGACATTTTTTTTGTATTTTCAACTTGCTTATTACTTGCATTTCAAGCAATACATATCTCACAGCAGTATTTCGTATTTATATTAATCACATTTTATAATCAAGCATTTATAATTTGTAACAAAACTCTTTTTGTTACTCTATTTGTGTCTATCTCAGAGCACTGTTGCGGTTAAAACCATCAGCCTGTTTTGTAGTTACTTATATGATATGATGCGTTTTCAGATTTAAGTACAGCCAGGAGTTTGTAAGATGTCAATAGGCTAATTACAGAGAGAACATTGAAATATGAAAATGACTAGTCACCAACAATTATCACTGCAGTGTTGCTGTTTTCGAGCTGCTGTTAATTACAGCCAAGAATAATGCGCCGGACAGATCCGAATGATGTGGGTGTTGAATGAGTTCCTCTGCGATTAAACGTCAATCATTGTGTCATCCGCTCTCATGATAACGACAGACATAATGAATGAAGACATTCATCTGGAAGATCCTCACGGGGCTGTAAATATTGCATGACAATATGCTTGCATCTGAAGTTTTGTATCTGTAGTCCTGATCATAATTTTGGACGTGTGGATGAGGATTAAAAATAAATGAAAGCAAAACAAGCTGTGCGTATAGTAGAGAAGAAGAAAAATGTCAAAAGATGAAGACATCAAAATCAATAAACTAAAAGCAAACAAAAGGTCATGGTGAGGAAAGATTGATTTTATACAAACACACAATAAAAATGTGTACTAACATACTGTATAAACAACGCTTTTTCCAGTATTTCTTTTCGTTTCAGTGAATTATTTAGCAAATTGACACTTCTGTGCGTTTTTTGGCTTTGCTTTTAGTATTGTACAGTATTTTATTGCATTGTACTCGTTTATTTAGTAAAAACTCATGTTTTAACTAAATAATATAAAAGGTTTATCAACCATCTTTTTTGTAATTATGTATTTACATTATTTTTTTTATTCTAAAATGAAAGTAAATGAAATTGTATATTAGTTATTGCATTCTAATTAGAAATCAGACATTGAGACACTTGATTATTTTGGGATATATATTATGATTACGATTGCAATTTTTATTATTACGATTTCAGCAGATGTGCTTTATCATTAATTTAGATTGATGATTAGGATAAAAGTGGAGTGAAACAAACAAATCGCAAGGATGCAATAAATAAGATAAAAGTGAAACAAGCTGTGCTTTATGGTTTTCCAAAGAGTCAAACAGTTGTCAAATATTCAGGTACAATTGAATAATCAAATGTGGTCAAAAATGTAAAATAACACTGTACAGTCTTCATTGATGATCAACGATAATCCCAACTCAACATTGCAGATCCTGCAATGTGATGATTGTGAATGCACATTGTGATATCGATGCTGAAACAATATGAAGAGTTCAGATGGAAAAACCTTTTAGTGCCATCTGAAATGTTCTTCTAAATTGAACATTTTTCCGAGACTCCTTTATTTATGTTCACTAATTTCACATTAAAAGCAATGAAGTGAAGTTTATTTATAAACTAATTTCGGGAGGAGCACGTGCTTATGATTGATAACAGCTGATCCTCATTACCTAACGCAGTATTCACCAATCAGACGATTCCTAGACCACTACAAATAACCAGAGTATCTTTCATTAACCATCTCCGTCTTGAAGAATCCCCCCTTCCACCCCTACTCCTCCCATTTCCTTATCAGGGCAACACGGAGGCCTAATGGTTAGCATTATTGCCTCACAGCAAGAATGTCACTAGCTCAGGTCTCAACTGGCCAAGTCGGCATTTCTGTGTGGAGTTTGCATGTTCTCCCCTTGTTGCGTGGGTTTTCACCGGGTTCTCCGGTTTCCTCCCACTGTAACGGTGGGGGAAAATAAGAGTCTGAGGAAGGATC
>CAIGQZ010001336.1:24277605-24313805 GCA_903798205.1 Danio tinwini | reverse complement strand
ATATATATATATATATATATATATATATATATATATATATATATAATGCAGTATTATTATATGTTGGCTTTACAATGGCGCAGTGGTTAGCACGATTGCCTCATAGCAAGAAAGTTTTGCCCCGGCTGAGTCAGTTGGCATTTCTGTGTGGAGTTTGCATGTTCTCCTCGTGTTCGTGGGGGTTTCCTCCGGGTGCTCCTGTTTCCCCCACAGTTCAAAGACATGCGGTACAGGTGAATTGAATAAGCTAAATTGGCCGTAGTGTATGAGTGTGAAAGAGTGTGTATGTGTGTTTTCCAGTGTTGGGTTGCCACTGAAAGGGCATCTGCTGTGTAAAACATATGCTGGATAAGTTGGCGGTTCATTCCTCTGTGGTGACCCCTGATTAATAAAGGGACTAAGCTAAAAAGAAAATGAATGAATGAATGAATGAATATCATATGTTTAACCTTTTTCAAAACCAACCTCTGGGACATAGAATAAAACACAAAAAGTAGATAAAACAATAAATAAATATCTGCATAAATAAATCAAATAAAATGAAAGAAAATGAAAAACATCAACAATAAAATTCAATTTAAAAAACAAAAAAGGAATGACTAGATGTTCATAGCTCTGTTCGTCAGTCTGCTATAGCTGTAGCTGCAGTAATCAGTGTGTGAAGCCAGAGGAGGCCTGATGTCTGGTGTCCCCATGGCTGAGGAACTGTTGGGAAGGCTTCATTAGTATGTTGATTGCACACAGAACAGTGGTTAAGCAGCTACTGAGCCATAATGAAGCCAGGTTATGTTGAAGACACCACGAGCCGAGCCGCAGATCCAGAGCAATCTGATCAAAACAGGCCCACAGGTCATCAACTCCCCCATCATGCTTTTAATTAATTACCACTAGATCATTGGTAACGGCTTTCATTCGTGTTTATTACTGCTGACTGTCATTCTATGTTATGCTTCACTGCAGGTGGATAGGGTAAAAAGTTACTACTCCATACTACTTAATGAAATACATTTTTTTTTTTAACTGAAAGTTGTCTAAAATGTTGTTAAATACACAAATTAGGCATTGTTTCAATACATGTGCACCAGTGGTGTAGTCCTAAAAAAATGGGTGTTTATATATACTTCCACAAATGGAAAAACAAATACTATGTCAATGTAAGTCAATGGTTACAGGATTCCAGCTTTTTTCAAAGTATCTTCTTTTGTGTTTAACAAAAGGAAAAAAGACAAACCGGTTTGGAACAAGTAAAGGTTGAGTAAATGATGACAATTTTTTTTTTTTTTGCTTAAACTATCCATTTAAAAAGAAAAAAAATTCTAACACATTTGTTAGTTTTAAAGGGAGATGCTAATAGCCTAATCCTATTTAATGTTTTATGTTTAGCTAATAGTGCTCCCCCCCAGCAGACTCGGAGATTGGCTTTATTTTTTACAGTATGTAGCTTATTTAATAATTTTAATATATAAAAAAAGAGTCAATCAAGATAGTTACAGCAACTTAGTTGACATGGAAAGACAGCTTTTTTTTTACTTTCTTTACTGGCTTATTATTTTACATTTAATAGGTTCCTTTAAAAATCAAACAGCCATTATTTTTGATTGTCACATTCGTGCATGCTTGCTTTAAACCAAACTATTAGGTGTCTGTCTTCTGTTGTCACTATTATATACTAGTAGTTACCCTTTTAAGTCACATATTGTTACACAATTTATGAGTAGTCTTTGCCTCATTGTTTTTAGTGTTTTATATATAGTGTCGTTCCCTGTAGCGGTAGGCACGATTAAGACATGTGAAATACTGTTTTACAGGAGCGATTTTCTGATTTCTCTCACCCTAAACAGATGTGGTTTGCTGATTAAATGAAAAACAAGCTAAAAACGAAGCGGCTGAGGTTTTCATATCAAAATTTCATATCATCTTCCACTGTTTTCATATCAAAATTAAAGGGGATTGAGGCGATCATTTAATAGTGTACAGTTCATGAGCTAATCGCAAAACCTTTAAGGGTGCTGAATAGAAATATAGGAGGGCTAAAGCACCACATGCTGTTTTATAAATTCACCTGAATGTTTCAGCGAGACATCATTCAGTTGACTTTTCGTGGTCATCGAAAATTTTACAAAATTTTCTCACAGCTGCTGCGGTCATCAGGGGCAGGGAATAGTGCAAGTTAAACAAAAATGCACCAGTTGCAACAAAAATGCAACAGATTAAGATGTGAGTTAAAAACACCTTTGTTATACAGGTAAAGGGGACATGAATACACATAAATTAGGTAAGTTTAATCAGACCGAGGGTATACACAATTATTGATCTTCAGAAGTGGTAATACCAAAACAGCTCATGGAAAATAGTAAGCGTACGGATACATGCATATAGCAAGGACTACACCACTGATGTGCACTAATTTGTGTACATTTATAGAACTACCTCAAATCATGTTCAAAATTCCTCTTTCTTTCCCTTTATTTTACAAATTAGGTTTTTCAATTGGGAATTCTGAGTATCATCACTCCATAATACAGTTTTTTTATTTGTTTTGGCACAATTTTCACAACCAATTGGTACATTTTCAAAACTCTTAGTACTTATATAACAACAGATCATCAAAATTATTTTCTTTCAAACAATTTAGCATATTTTCAATTGTGTTAGTACAATAAACAATCACAACATATCATTTTCACTTCATGAAATAAGTGTTTCATCTTAATAAATGTTTCATTCACAGTTATTTTTCTTTCATAATGCTATCACTATCAAACTTTTGATTTGCATCTCTTATCATTCACTTTAATAAATTTGTCTGTCATTCAGGCGATTTTAAAGTTTAATCAAAGATTCATTCATTATGTCTATAGATTTTCAACTAGTTTGGCTGTTGTCTGATCATTTGTGTTACATATTGCTGCAGGAGCTTTTAGAAATACCAATTTTTTACCCATTGACCACAGTTAGATACATACAGTATACTGTAAGTTGCGAAGTAAAATAAAATCATATTACAGAACAGTAAATATTTTTTTTCTGCTTGCATATGTAAATGACTCAATGTTTTCCCATACAGAAATCAGAAAAATGTGCAAATATACAAATTACATATATGACATAAAAGTTCATATTTAGATTTTACATATATAAATGTCATACATGCAACATACATTACAAAATATAGCAAACATGGCTGTTTACAATACATTTAAACACTTGAAGTGGATCAAAACCTTTCATCCTAAATCTGTTGATCAACATGCATTCTTGTCTTACAGTGGGACATTTTAAAATGTTTTTTGATATATTTGTGTGTGTTCAAATATATATATTTTAGTATTTGTTTATTAATATTTTTTAAATATCTGCTTCATAAATAAGATATTTTGTATATGTGAAATCCACTTGTATGTAATTTGCATATATTGCCATATATCAATTTCTATATGGGTTCTTTGATCATGTTTTCATGTTGTATAAACTTTTTTTATTATAGCTTTTGTTAGTTTGTCTAAACATAAGTGTAATGTTTGCTGCAATGGCTGTGTATACAGTTTTACAGCACAAGAACACTAATTCAACATCGAGGGGGATTTGAAACATGTATCTTGTATTGTTTACTGAATGAAATGACTGTTAAAAGCACAAAGTTAAAAAAAGATCTTACTGTTGTGTTTTGGTGATTAAAGCATGCTCTCAATATATATCCCAATGATCATGTGTTCTGAAACTGATTAAGAGGAATGAAAATATGTGCAACTACAATGAAATCAAGAAATCAGATTTGAAAGAATGACTATAGTGATGTTTTAGAGATTTGAAAATGTTAATTTTTCTTATGAAAATAGTACCAAACCAATTCAAAACTGTAAATTAATATTGCAAATATTTTGTAGAATAAATGTTGTATATAATCAGGCAAATTATTTATAAACATATACCTCTGAAAAAAAAAATATAGGTATGAATAAAGCTGTACAGTTTCGTGTATTTAAGCGCTGCTGAAAGGTGCAAGATAATTTATTTTATTAGATATTTATTTTAGTAAATGACCTTAAAACTATGTATTTAATAAACATTTGCAGACAAAAAAGTATAATCTGCATCAAAACAATCAATTGAAAATGTATTTTTGATGTTTTCTTGCACACTAGACTGAAAAAATGCTTTATATAAAAAAAATCTCAAAACTGACAAGTGCACAATAAAACAGTGTTTTGCCTTAGGCAATCCAAAGCAAAAAAGAGAGAACATCCTTTTGTTCTGAGCTCAAGCGATATTAATATAATGTGGATTATTTGTGAGTAGTTTGTTGTTGAGAACTATTCATGATTATAAGCGAGTGTGACACATTTTATTTACACCTAGATTGCATTTCCCCCCTGATAGTTCTTTGCCAAGAGAGACATATTTTAAAATTAGCAGAAAAGTAAAACATCTTTGAAAAGGTGAGACAAGTCACTAGGAAAAGTTGTAAATGACTATAATCACACGTCTAATACATGACGGCTGCTTGGCAGGGGCTTTGTATTAAAAGACTACAGAGGATTTTGTTTCATAGCCCCTATAATGCCAAGAAGGAACACGATTCAGTCAATCAGACTTAAAACAGAGAGGAACAGTTCAGCACCAGTTACTAAATGCTAATATGTGAGCCTTTACTAAAAGTAAAAAACAAAAAAACTCATGCTGCTTTAAATAAAATAAAATAAAATAAAATAAAATAAAATAAAATAAAATAAAATAAAATAAAATAAAATAAAATAAAATAAAATAAACCAAAATGAAACAAAACAAAATAGTAAAAAAATAAATAAAATAAAATAAACCAACACAAAACAAAACAAAAAATATAAATAAAATAAAATAAACCAAAACAAAACAAAATAGAAAAAAACTCTAAATAAAACTGAAAAAATATAAATTAAATAAAATAAACAAAAAACTAAATAAAATAGAAAAAATCTAAAACAAAATAAAAAATCTAAAAATAAAATAAAATAAAATAAAATAAAATTAAATTAAATTAAATTAAATTAAATTAAATTAATTAAATTAAATTAAATTAAATTAAATTAAATTAAATTAAATTAAATTAAATTAAATTAAATTAAATTAAATTAAAGTATCTAAGAACAGTAACAGTACGTACTTTGACCCAATACAATGTAGATTTGTCAGTAGTTGATTCTGCGACCTGCAATTTCATGATCTGAATCAGTTGCGCACATCCAAAATTAATGTATATAGCTATCTTGGGTTCTCAAGTGCCCTCTAAACTAAACTTATGCAATTGAAGTTTGAATTTATAGTGTTTCTGTGACTGTCCAAAGCATGTGATTATGTTTGGCAAAGCAATGTGGGGTTAACGTTGCAAAATCAATGCTAACTTTGGGATTTCATAACCCTATGTAAAAACAAAAAAACAAAAAACTATTAATATCAAAATTACAGGTGTGAAGCATACAGTACATTAGCTACATTCACATTATTGCATAATTACTGCAATTATGAGATTCTGAGTATAAAAGGCATCACCTCCTACAAGTTCATATAGCATGTAGATATATGGAATTTTATACAGAATGCGTTTATGACGTACGTCGCTCGTTAACAAGTATTAACGGATAACTGGTCAGATTAACATGAAATTAATATGTAATAAAAAATAATTGGCGTGTCTATTTTGTGTGTGACATTAAATATTGCATTTTAAAATACTGATTTATTTAATAATAATATTAATAATTCCTTATATTTATATAGCATTTTTTTCAAAGCGATTTACACATTGGGGGGAATCTCCTCATCCACCACCAGTGTGCAGCATCCACCTAGATAACACGACGGCAGCCATTTTGCGCCAGACCGCACACCACACACCAGCTGATTGGTGGAAAGGAGACAGAGTGATGAAGCCAATTATGATATGGGGAGGGTTAGGAGGCCATGATGGCCAGTGGGCCAGTGGGCAAATTTTGGCCAGGATGCCGGGGTTAAACCCCTACTCTTTTTTTAAAGGACATCCTGGGATTTTTAATGACCACAGAGGGTCATTTTAACATGTGAACAACAGAATACTGAACATTAGAAGAACAGCACATCTTCAAGCACTTCAGTGTTTCCAACAGCGTAGAAAAACAGAATAAACTAAATAAAAAGAATCTAATAAATAGTCCTGCCCTAGATTTTTTTTACTTAAATGATAGTTTAGATTACAAAACGAAAGCACTGACTAAATCCTTTTTTAAGAAACGGCATATGCTGTTTGTCCAATCATATTTTTTTTTCTTCCATCAAATAAAAATAGCAGGCTACTTCAGATCGTTTTCTCCACGTAAAATATGCATTTAATCAAGGGATATCCCTCTGCTTTCATTTGATTGAACAATGAAAAAGATACAACTGACCTAGCACGCCTTTTCTGCTCTGAGTTTTCAACTGCGAGCACACAGCGGGCAACGGCAAAAACGTGAGGCGCGCAGGGCAGCGCAAAATGATTGCGGCCGTTAGTTAACCATTCAAAAGATGCCCCTCTCAACGAAAAAAATAAAAAATAAAAAAACGTGTTTGCTGTGATCGGCCCCTTATGCGGCCAAACTTTTAAAAAATATATAATATATTTTTTATAATTTAACTGATACCATTAATTGGTTATTATTAGCATCCCTAATAGCAGGACATTTCCTTGCTCTGTTTAACATGACTTTGGCAATATCTGAATTATTTTCATTTGTTTTAAATTACAAAGAAGGGCTAATCATTTTGTCTTCAACTTTATTAGCAAATAATTTTTCCTTCACGTTCATATATAACCATATGTACATCAGATACAAAGCATTAACAACTTATAAACTGTGAATATCTGGAAGTCTTGTACCACATGACTACACTATTCTAAGAATGATATAAGGATCCTTGCCAATAAATAATCTTTACTTTTTAGAATGCAATAAAAACAAATCACATGCAAATCTCGCATAAGACAGTGTAAAATGACTTACATTTTGATAGCTTTTTATTTTAACAGATCACATCCCCCTAACTGAAACTGAATACTTGATAGAACGGAGCACTGTAATTCAGTGTTACATAGCAACAGACTTGCAGGACCACTTTAGAAAAATAGAAACTCAAAGAGCTATAATCTAGCGCTGTACTTCCAAAGTGTTCTTCGCATGCTAAATGACAAAAGATGAAAATATGCGGTCACGGCGCACACTCTGACAGCAGTTGTTTACTTAGGAGAGGTCATGTGTAATGCATGATCTTAGATGAATACCCAGTTGTCCTCCTCATCAGCATTCAGCATCACTTGTCTAATTCTCAATTCTATCGTAGTGCGGATACAACAATACAGGAATGTTCCCTTTTTCACCGCTAAGCTGCAATTAACACAAAATAAATCTAAAGGCACCTCATGCTATTTAAGATCTCAGCCATTGAGCTAAGATCTGTCTAATAAAGCCGTGCTGAAAATAAAGATCAGCAGAGAGATATCAAAGCGGATTCCTACTGTGAGGGCTGCATGAATTATTTTTTCACTAATTATCATGGTGAAGACGGGCTCTTGTTTCCCTATTGTTTAATTTACAGTAACAGTGAGGAGTCCATTGAGACCCAAAATCTCCCTCAGAAAAGACATACGCAGGATAACCTTATTTTTTCACTTGCACTTCTTGTATCATTACTTCATTCTGATGGGACTGTAGGGAGATAATCTAATTAAATATTTTTATTGTATTTTCATCCCTGTGGTGAATCAATGAAGGCATGAGTTGCGTTAAATATACATCATTTAGACAATTATCAATAGTGTGTTTCAGAATTACTGTAGTTAACTTAAACTACAGTTTAGGTTAACAATTATAACAACAGTTTAAGTTAACAATTATCATTTTAATTATATTTAATATATATATATATATCGCACTGGTGGGAGGCATGCGTTGTGTTCCACCAGTGACGATATAGAGCCATATTGCACTGCTACGCGTGTGATACTGTGTTTATTAAACAGTTCGACGGCATAATCATGTATATTAAAAAGAAAATCAAATAAAAGAGTCTAAAAACCCTTTTGTATGAGGAACTAATTTCTTCCACCATTCATTAAAGGGTCACGAAACACCAAAACACATTTGTTGATATGTTGACAGTCATATATGTGTCCCACGCTTCTATAAACACTATTAGGACACATATATTGCACTAAAAAGTGAAAATCTGTTGTTTTTGCGTAATTTTAGCAAATTCGTTATTCCGTTTTGAAACAAATTTTTGTAGCTGCATCACGGCGATTAGATACTTGTGTGTATTCCAGCATGGAGAGTAGATGTCTGTACTTGCGAGTGCATAGTAATGTATCAATTCATATAAAGACTTGGTTCAAACCAATCAGCGTGCTCTATTTTGTATGCAGTGCAACTTCATTAATATGCATGATAGCTTTAAAAAGTGTTTTAACTGTTACATTGTGTCGGGTCGTCAGTGTTGCATTTATTATTGTTCTGCGTTTATTAATGTGCTGCAACAAAGGTTTTGTTTTCATTTCCCCGCTATGAGAGCACAGCTGGACTCGCGTGTGGAATACAGTGCACGCGACACGTGACAGAAATGTGTTTGTAGAAAAAATTTTTTTACCCGAGAGCTTTTCGCATCTGGAAATGATGAAATCTGCATTTGCCGCTCATCTCCTTTTTAAAAAGACACGGCTCCAGTTGTGTGTGTGAGATCAGTACCCTTTGTTTGTTTATTAAGATGGCAAAGTTACTTTGTATCGTCAGCAGTGCTCTGTCAGTTTTTAAAGACATACCATAGTCAAAATGATTTAGTTACTAAGTTTACAGTATGTTAATATTACTGCAATATTATAGTACAATATTATAGACTGAAAGATCCGTTGTAAATGCTGCTCTCCGAATGTAAACACAGCATTCAAACTATTTGCGTCTAGTAGGATTTTCGCTGCATTTTGTGACAGGACAGTCTATACACACTGCTTTCTGACGCTACCTACTGAGTGCATCTAAGTTACCAAGAAATGCAGAGGATTTTTTCTCCCATTCGCCATGCGGTATCAAACATTCCATTAAAACTACACTCTCCAGCAGTTCCTCTCGTTTGTTATAGGGGACATGCAGGAAATGTTCCTGAATAAAAAGTGAAAGTGCCAAACTGCAGTTAAATAATAATTCTATTACTGATGCCTATGTAAACACAGTAACTGTCTTTCTCCCCTGCGTGTGTGTGTTTGTTTTGCCTCTGTGAAAATCAGTGTGTGTCCAAATGGAAACTCCCAAATTCGCAAATACTAAGGTACGAGAGCTGTCACTGGGGTGGTACCTTTTCAAAAGGTACACATTTGTACTTAAAGGGTCCATATTGGTACCTCAAAAGAATATATTAGTACCTACAAATTTTAAGAAGAACACTTTTGTACTTTTTAGGTACTAATATGTGCCCTTGAGATATTAATATGGTAATATATATGGACAATATGGACCAATATGGACAATATGGACAAATTTGTACCTTTTGAAAAGGTACCACCCCAGTGACAGCTTGTGTACCCTTATTTCTGAGAGTGTGCATAATGTCTAAAGTGATGAAAAAACTGGCAATTTTGCAGACATTTTAAAATTATAAGGCTGAAAGCCATGAAATGCCACCAGTCTACAGAGAATTCACATTATTTCTCTGTTGCAATCAGGAGATCACAATAATTAACCCTGAAAAAGCCAAAGCTGAGCAAACACTACAAGATTACTGTTGTGTTTACAATAATAAAAACTTTAAACACATGCAGGCATTTCTTCTTTATTTCTTTTTACTGAACTAGTCTGCATTAACAAAAACAGGAGACTCATTAAAAAACAAACAGATGGCCAACCAAAAAGTAACTCAGGGCTACAAAATACACACATTCCTGATATGAGTCCCATCTCACACTCAATACACTACAATTACTATAATACACTCTTAGAAATAAAGGTACGAGAGCTGTCACTGGGGTGGTACCTTTTCATAAGGTACAATTTTGTACCTAAAGGGTCCATATTAATACCTCAAGGGTACATATTGGTACCATAAAAGTACAAAAGTGTTTCTTTTAAAATGTGTAGGTACTAATATATACTTTTGAGGTATCAATATGGACCCTTCAAGTACAAGTGTGTACCTTTTGAAAAGGTACCACCCCAGTGACAGCTCTTGTACCTTTATTTCTGAGAGTGTATAGATACAGCACTACAACACACAATAGAGAGATCGACTCAGAAAGTCACTTGTCAGTTTTATAATAATTTGATCAGCTGTAGCTTGAAATAACCCTGTTTTACTCCTCTAAGGGCTTATTATGCGCTCTCTGTCGCCATCTTGTGGATGGACAATGCCATCCGTCTTTGCTACATGACAGGCTAATGGCCGTCAACTCGCTCTCAGAAATTATAAAAATTACAAATAGGCACTATTCTTATAAGTAAACTGCATAGTTGCAATCTAAACAATAACATAAAAAAGTATATTATGTTGTTCAATAGCTGCAAAATTTGTCAAACTGAAGAGGGTCCTCTGCTTGTTGCCGCTGTATTTGGGCGGAGTAATAGGGTGAAGGGTTAAGTACGAGTGCTGTTATTTGCCGCATATCGCACGGCTATCAGCTAATCAGACTCAAGAACCAGACAGATTTGTTGTATAAATAGGTACATATATAAATGTTATATAAAGTTTAATATAACAGTTCAAATTTTATATAAATTGTATTTACTTATTTGCTAAAACTATTTAAAAGCTAATAGAATTTATTTAGAATTTCAATAGAATTGTTGACCATATACCGCTGCCTCTGATATTTTTGACCACCTTCAGAACATAGTGCCTTAAGCCAGGGACACAATGTGCAATTTTTAATAATATGGTAAACATCATTATCAAAGACTACATTTTATCCTAGATTTGTAGATACACTGTAAAAAATGCAGGGCTCCACACAATTCATTCATGTTGTCCCAACACAAATTTATTAAGTTAACTTAACACTTTTAACAAATTAATGTGGATTGAACATATAAAAAAAGTTGTCCAAATGAAATTTCAAGAATTGTGTTGATTCAGCTAATTTTAATTAAGTAATTTGAACAAGTAAAAAAATATTTTTTGAGTGTATTTTTATATTTTACGACAATTGGATGAACCTTGGGAGCTAAAAAAAAATAGTTTTAATGAAAAAAAATCTAAATGGTAAAATGCAAAATGATGGTGTAATGTGCAAATGAATCATCTATCCAAGAAATCAGAAGAAAAACATTGTTTAAAAATATGAGAGCAAATTTGGACAGTTGGTGGCTCCAGAGCAGGGGTCACCAAACTTGTTCCTGGAGGGCCGTTGTACTGCAAATTTTAGCTCCAACCCTAATCAAACACACCTGAACAAGCTAATCAAGGTCTTACTAGGTATACTTGAAACATCCAGGCAGGTGTGTTGAGGCAAGTTGGAACTGAACCCTGCAGGGACACCGGCCCTCCAGGACCGAGATTGATGACCCGTGCTCTAAAGGGTTTGAATTGGTGTCTTCAAATTTGCCAATCTTCAAATTTGTAAATTTTCAGACTGTCCTAAATATGTGTGCCATTTTAATACTGTTTACCATATGGTCAGTGATTTACTAAATTTAATATTTATTTTTGAAAAAATGTGTTTCACTTTTTCTTAAGTACATCTTTATAAGTTTGATATCTGTACTTTTATTATTTTCGTTTAACCTGCAGTCACTACTTGTTTTTTTATTATTATTATCTACCACAAAACACAGACTTTTTATAAACAAAGCAAATATGTACAGTATGGAAGTGTCAAAAGTGTCCAAGAACCGAGACTGTTTAGACTGCTTGTCACTGATGAGAAGATGATGGATGCCTACTGACTGAATGAGATGGACATAAACAATATCTAAATGCACCACAGAATGTTATGTTTTTAAACAAATGCACAAACTGAATGTATTCTATCAGTGTGTGGTTTTCATGTAATTTAAAGGCATTAACCAGCTTTCTGTCAGCTTTTTATAGGTGGATATATCAAAGTAAAGTGTTCTCACATCAAAGTGTATCACATTTTATATTCATAGTCCATGAAAGGTAAATAATTTAACTTACACATAGAAACACGCTTAAAAGAAAATGGCACTGATACATTTTTAATTTGCAGCATACAAGGTGAAATCATTTTTATGAAAGGCGTAATACTTACTACTCAAATATATACCGTATACACTCACCGGCCTCTTTATTAGGTACATGTTACTAGTACAAGATTGGACCCCTTTTGCCTTCAAAACTGCCTTAATCCCTCTTAGAGATTCAAGAAGGTACTGGAAATATTTCTCAGAGATTTTGGTGCATTTTGACATCATTAGCATTAGGCAGTTGCTGCAGATTTGTCGGCTGCACATCCATAATGCGAATCTCCTGTTCCACCACATCCCAAAGGTGCTCTATTGAATTGAGTTCTGGTGACTGTGGAGGCCATTTGAGTACAGTGAACTCATTGTCATGTTCAATAAACCAGTCTGAGATGATTCGAGCTTTATGACATGGCGTGTTATCCTGCTGGAAGTAGCCATCAGAAGAATGTACACTGTAGTCATAAAGGGATGGACATGGTCAGCAACAATACCCAGGAAGGCTGTGGTGTTGACACAATGCTCAATTGGTACTAATGGGCCCAAAGTGTGCCAAGAAAATATCCCCACACCATTACACCACCACCACCAGCCTGAACCGTTTATTCAAGGCATGGATCCATGCTTTCCTGTTGTTCACACCAAATTCTGACCCTACCATCAAAATGTCGCAGCAGAAATAGAGACTCATCAGACCAGGCAACGTTGCTTTTCTATCAGCTTGAATCAGTCTGGCCTTTCTCCTTAGACCTCTGGCATCAACAAGGCATTTGTGCGTACAGAACTGTCACTCACTGAATATTTTCTCTCTTTTAAACCATTCTCTATACAATCTACATTGTAAAAAGTGCTATAAATAAACATAAATATAAACCCTAGAGATGGTTGTGCGTGAAAATTTAGGTAAATGAAATATTTTTTTTTTAAATAATCAGACCAGCCCATCTGTCACTGACAACAATGCCACATTCAAAGTCACTTAAATCATCTTTCTTCCCTGTTCTTATGCTCGGTTTGAACTGCAGGATATCGTCTTGATCATTTCTACATGCCTAAATACATTGAGTTGCTGCCATGTGATTGGCTGATTAGAAATTTGTGTTAACAAGCAGTTGGTGTACCTAAAAAATGGCTGGTGAGTGTATATACGTTATGATTGTGTACATTTTGACAGTTGGTGCTGCTAGACGCCAACCTGATTTCACCAAGTAGGACATGTTCCTGGATCAACATCTATGTTATATAAAGGAATAAGTTTACTGTTTATGTTTAGTTTAGGCTTGCAGTTAGGTTTTTGTACTTCTACATGATCATTAACCAAGTATTAGTCCCCTCTGATTTTGGGAATAAGTTACAATTAAGGTTGGGTTTAGGTCTAGGGAATAGGTATGGATTCCATTTTTGAACAAAAATGATGTTCCAGGATAACTTCAAACTTGTCAAAATCATGACGTGCTGACGCTAGAGGGTTTGAGTTCGAAACTTCATATTTAATGTTATAAATGATCAGACTGTTCTTTAGCTGTGTGCCAAATTTCAAAACTGTTTACCATATGGTTCTGTAGACTGCCTTTCTTTGCTAAAGACAAATCAACAGAACACCATGAATTACAATATAGGCGATTGGGTCCTAAAACAATTAATAAAAATCCACATAAAAAACCAACATAACAAAAAGCAAAAAATTAAATAAAGATACTAGTTTATAGCATAAAAATACTATAAAAACATTAATATGATTCCAAAGCTAAAATAAATTTGTGTGCTTTGTATTTTTTTTACTAGTTGATATGCTGAAAGAAAATGATATGCTGAAAGAAAAGAAAGTGTAACTTGCTTCTACTGTATACATTAGGCCACTGATTTTGAACGGAAAACATAATAAGCTCTTGCTGATCATATATTTCACAAAATACACCCTGCGGTTATGTCTACATCACAAAAACTAGATAACACTCTGCAAACCTTTACAATGGTAATGCTGAACGGATTTTATGCAGGTAAACTATTATTACTGTTAAAATTGGATGAAAAATGATATTCTGTGTATGTCATTGATGCTGCTGCATAAGTGGTCGCAGTCCCCATGTGGCACAGAACCGGAGTCAAATTTATTATTACCATCACACAGCATGTCCTTTCCCTTGTACTTTAGCTGATCCTTGGCCTGTATTTGCATTGCTAATTCTGCTCTTGTCTCTCTCTCGGCTCCTCTGTGATAAATCAGCTGAAGCAGATGGTCTTTAATTCCACTGTTGAGTCACTTGCTTGTTTTGAGGCTTTTTCTCATTCAAGTCTTGCGCTGTAACTTTCACAACTGTGCATCCGGAGCGCTATAAGCAAAGGCTACAGACTAACGTGGTTTAATGCCAGCTGAAAAACAATAAAATAATGTAAAGGTCTGCATGAACTTTTGAAAAAAGACTGCTAAATTTCATCTAATTGGATAGGATTGAATATATCATGTTAGCCAATAAAAATACGTAGTTGTATGAGCCAGGTAAAAATACATGGTGACTAGATTATTTTCCACACTTAAAAAAATGGATGGTGTTAATTCTATATTTTACTCATCCCAAATCTGTATGACTTGCTTCTACAGAACACAATGAAAAAATATTGGTAATGAAATGTTTTGGTTACAATTAATGTTAACTAACACTGACTATACTAATACTGACACTGACAGATATAATGTCATATTGCACAGAAGAAAGACATTTCTACAAATACAAAATGAGGATCAGCAAATGATGTCAAACTTGATCTATTTATCTGGATGAACTGTTCCTTCATCCCATTCATTTAATCAGTTTTGCTGTGATCTGTAAATGTTTGAAATAACAAGATAATTTTCTCTCATTAAAAAATAAAACAAAATTCTGCCCAAATACAATATAATAAAAAAAAATATAAAACTTAAAAAGACTTAATTAATTACTCACTAAAAAAGAAATTAAATTGGCAAATTAAATTTGGCTTAATTGTACCAATGTTTTCTTTGATCCTTATAATTTATGGGGGAAAAAAAGTTGAAAATGATCCACAATTTACTGATAAAGCAAATATAATAATGCTTTCAAAAATGACCATTTTAATAAATAAATAAATGAAAAGAAATACCACATTTTTGAACAACAAAACTAAACAAAAGTACAAAATATTATTAATAGACCAAATAAGGCAAACCTTTATTTTCACATAGCCCTTTAGATATTACGTTGAATGTAAGTGACTGCTGTAAATTTCCTGCCAGTTTATAACTAGTTATTAATTAATATGTGCCCGCCTCCAAGCAAACTATAGACTCCACCTTCCTCCCACCTGTTTTTGTAAACCGATAGTTATGTAGCTATGCCTTGCTGATGGTGCCTTTCCTTTTTCTGCATTTGAATGCAATGCAATTGAATGAAGCAATCCTGGCAAGCAGTAGGCATTGGCTGGTATATGATTCGGATGGTATGATAACCTTGGAAAAAAATATCTTGTTTTTTCTGTATTTTGATTACTGCTTTAAAATATATTCTTTTTAAATATCTGGGCAAAAAACTAAAACGTTTTTCCATTTTTCCCCTTTCCCCTTACACAGAACTCCAGCCTTAAAAGAGGCAACAGCAAAATTAATATTTTTTTTATATGAAGGAAATATCAAATTATCAAAATTTTGATTATGTGTGCAAAACATTTTTTTATTATTGTATTGCCATACTGCTCAACATGATCGGCAATTCATAACTTTTTGATTTAGTGACTAATTTGTATGAATTTGTACGATCTCATTCGTACAATGTAGTACAATTTGCTTATCCCCCAATGATGGTTGGGTTTAGGGAAGGGGTTTGGTGCAATGCCTCGTTTTTAAAATCTTACATTTTTGTACTACTGAACTCTACCATTAAACTGAAGTTACATTTCCTCGTGAAATCAGGCTGTACCACTTTACAACCTCAGGCTATAGGAGGCTGGACTTGCATCAGAATTGCATTAAAACCTGTATTTCACACTATTTTTTCTAAAAAAATGTAAATAATTTTATGTGGCGGGACAGCCACTCCCACCAGCCACTTTGGCTGGTTGAAAATAATTTTTTCTTTCCCCTTAGCTCTTAAAACAGAGTGTGAAGGGGAAGGGCTTTAAAATTTACCCCTAAGAAATGGGACACCACTACTGCACCTGCACACATCATCATATGTCAATATGACGCAATCTCTTGCTTCATATGAGATTGACGATCGCGACTGCTGTAGTTATTCCAGTTGCGTATTTTTTTTTTATTTATCTTCAGGAAATCACTGAAAGCAACAATATTATGTTATCATAACGATATAATGTGGCAATAAGATGGCAACTGTCCTATGCATTTACACCCTGGCTATATTTATCTAAACACACCAAACACAACATTAACATTACTGTATAGCAGACACTGTAAAAAGATAATTTTCAGCCACTAGACTTTTCTGAACGCCGATATGAAGGTATTGAAACATATGCTTGCTTGTTGTGAAAATTTGTAATAATGACAAAAAATACTAATTCAAGAGTTCCCGCTTAGATATGCTTAGCATTTAAGCAGGTTTGGCATGCTGTCCCGGGAGAGAACCCTGAGCTTGGAGATAGTTGAGCTCAAGGCTCCCGCCCGGTCAATAAGCATATCAGGGGATCCGAGATCAGGTAGGTCTCGAGAGCTCCCCCTAGAAAATGGAGGAGAAGGAGAAGATGGGGTGGAAGGGGGGATTTTTCCAAAACGAAGATAGAGCAGTAGGGAGAAAATGATCCATATATAGTAAGCTTGGATCGCTCTGATTAGATTATTACTGATTACAGATGAGAAGCCAGACGTGCTCAATCATATCACGTGCTCCTCTCGAAATTAGTTTGTGAAACTTCACTTTGTGCATTTCCTGACTTTTGTGCGTAGATGGTGTATTCTGGGAAATTTTCATACCTTTTGGTTTTGAGTGTTCTCTCAGTTTCAAGGGGTATGTAGTGTTCTCCCTTAGCCCTATGTCTACAAGCTACAAGAAAATTGGGACATGGCTTAGGAGTAGAATTGGGACTGGGCCTTAGTGTCGCGTGCACAGCTGATGGGGATGCGTGCAAGTTTTTAAAACGTGTGCTCACTTCCGTTTCCTTGCGCGAAGGAACCGTGCCTGGAAAAGCAACTAGTGCAATCGGTTCTCTTTGAAATACACGAAAAATAAAATGATACTCGTGCACTCACAGTCCTGCTGCTTTAAAGAGCGCTAGATCATTTTGTAAGCAGCAGTGGTTGCCGCTTTCGATTTACCATTTTTTGAACAGATTATTAATAGGCATAACATTAACATCATCCTTTTGATTATTGCACATGGAAAGTTTTTTACCTGCTTTCTTTTGCTTATAGTTATTTTTGTTAATATGTTTTAATCATCATCTTTTACAATACCATTGCATTAATAAGAGATTAACTCTCCATTTATGTAGGCTAGAGTACTGGTGATCTGTGACCTTTAGTCTGGATAGACTACTGTGCATAGTTTTAGATACATGAGAATAAGTTTTTTTAAATGTCAATAGTTTTAAGATCATTTTTGATGAACAAAAAGTGTACGTATACAGCTATATTTCACTTCTTTTTTTTAACACATTATTTAAATAAATTAAATGAAATACTATTAATAAAAAAAAATAATAATACAACTACTTGCAATGTGATATTATGAAACCACAGCTCATTTGCTCATGTGCAAGGTCATACACAACACACAAAAAGTTTCACCATTAATATCGGCTAATACTTTTTAATGCTCCTTAACCGAATTGATAGACTTAATAAACTGTTTTTTCAGTACATCAACCACTAAACCTAAATGTCAAAATAAGGCAAACATTTACATACCCTATTACATCTGATGACTATTAAAAAAACTCCATAGTTCATTCATTCATTTTCTTTTTGGCTTAGTTCCTTTGTTAATCAGGGGTCGCCACAGCGGAATATAATCCCAACTTATCCAGCACGTTTTACGCAGCGGATGCCCTTCCAACAAAACTCCATAGTAAAATATTAAATATTTATGTTTACCTAATAAGTAGTAATAAGTTACTTGCACTGTACACTTGATGGCTGTAACTGAAGCATGCCACTGGAATTTGTGTTCAGCTGCCTCTCTGAACAGTTAAGCCAGCTTTGATTGATTATCTCAAACAGTCTGACACTGACAAACGATATTAGACTGCTGACGGACATCATACGTCTGTTTTCTTGGAGCTGTGGAACATCTTTCAAGCTTTAAAGCAGAATGAATATTGGACAACTATTTATTCTTTATTTAACTAAATAAATAAAGGGGTCTGGACCTCCAAGGCCAGGCATACACTGTGTGATCTCCATGTGATTTTAGCAAGATACCAAGCCTCACACTCTACTGGAAGGTTGCATGTGAGCCAAACGTACAAAGAGTACAAAGCCAAAGTGTACAATTCATGTTCATGCACTGGCTGGTTTATTGTTCAGCTGTGACTTGCTCACACTTTCCCTGTGAAAACAACACAGCAACATGTCATTTCCTTTTTTTTTAATGGTAGTTGGCAAATCAGTATATAGTGTATTCTACCTAATAGGAAGGATTCTGAAGCTCAGGTGGAAAGGAAGAAATAAAAACCACTATAAATAAAAAACAAAAACACAAGAGCCAACCAAAATTTCGGACAAGTGAGAAATTCATCTGACCATCCTATTGCCGATCTGGAGAGGTTATTCACATCTTCATTACCCCTGCACACTACACAGCACAACAAATGACACAGAACAAAAGATGCACAAATCAAAATTGTACTCAAAAATTGGACCAAAACCATTTAGAGTTTTTTTTACTAATTTAATAGTGAGATTAAGCTCTACTCCACTTGTTGTGGAAAAACTAAGCAGGTTCAAATGTAAAAGAAGTTCAATAGCAAAAGGGAGCTCCATGCACATTATATGCACGGTTACCAGAAAATAGACAAGAAAATTTGACAGTTAACATCTTGTTGCTCATATCCCTTACAGAAAAACTACGAGTATCACATGCGTTTCACTTGTTAAAATTAGATGTAAAACACAATATGGAACAAGTGTAAAACACACATAAAAGGTATAATTTGAGAGCATTTTCATGTATAACACTCACCGGCCAAATTTAGGCTGTTTAACTTTAGGCTTAATGCATTTAGGCTTGTAGACATGGTCAAGACAATCTCCTGCAGTTCAAACCAAGAATCAGAATAGGGAAGAAAGGTGATTTAAGTGACTTTGAACGTGGCATGGTTGTTGCTGCCTGATGGGCTGGTCTGAGTATTTCAGAAACTGCTGATCTACTGAATTTTTCATGCACATCCAACTCTAGGGTTTACAGAGAATGGTCTGAAAAAGAGAAAATATCCAGTGAGTGGCAGTTCTGTGGGCACAAATGCCTTGTTGATGCCAGAGGTCAGAGGAGAATGGCCAGACTGGTTCAAGCTGATAGAAAGGCAACAATAACTCAAATAACCACTCATTACAAGCGAGGTATACAGAAGAACATCTCTAAATTCACAACACGTGCAACAATTGAGGCGAGAAGCAGCAGCAGAAGACCTCACCAGGTGCCACTCCTGTCAGCTAAGAACAGGAAACTGAGGCTACATTTCACACAGACTCACCAAAATTGGACAATAGAAGATTGGAAAAACATTGCCTGGTCTGATGAGTCTCGATTTCTGTTGCGACATTCGCATGGTAGGGTCAGAATTTGGCATCAACAATATGAAAGCATGGATCCATCCTGCCTTTTATCAACGATTCAGGCTAGTGGTAAAGTTGTAATGGTGTGGGTGATATTTTCTTGTCACACTTTGGGCCCAATAATAACAATTGAGCATCATGTCAATGCCACAGACTACCTGAGTGTTGTTGCTGACCATGTCCATTCCTTTATGACCACAGTGTACCCATCTTTGCTGTTTGCAATACTGTATACATTATTAAAAGACATGGGATCAGCTTTGCTATGCAGATGATACTCAATTATATATTTCTACTAAACCTGATGAGACATCTGAACTGTCTAGGCTAACTGAGTGTATTAAAGATGTTAAAGAGTGGATGACCAACAATTTTCTTCTCTTAAACTCAGACAAAACAGAATTATTACTTATCGGGCCTAAATCCTGTACACAGCAGTTCTCACAACTCGACCTGCAATTAGAGGAATACAAAGTTAGCAATAGCTCTACTATAAAAAAATCTTGGTGTCATATTAGACAGCAATTTAACTTTTGAAAATCATATATCCCATGTCACAAAAACTGCCTTCTTTCATCTGAGAAATATTGCTAAGTTACGAAGTATGCTATCCATATCAGGTGCAAAAAAGCTAGTCCATGCTTTTATGACTTCTAGGCTGGATTACTGTAATGCTCTGTTCGCTGGTTGCCCAGCATCCTCTATTAACAAACTTTAGCTAGTACAAAATCCAGCTGCCAGAATTCTTACCTGGTCTAGAAAATATGATCATATCACCCCAATTTTATCCTCCTTACACTGGCTGCCTGTTAAGTTTCGTATTGAATATAAAATGTTGCTTTTTACCTATAAAGCATCAAATAATCTAGCTCCTGTTTATCTAACCAACCTTCTGTCTCGCTACAATCCAACCCGCTCTTTAAGATCTCAAAACTCAGGACTTCTGGTAGTACCTAGAATAGCAAAATCGAGTAAAGGAGGTTGAGCCTTCTCATTTATGGCCCCTAAACTCTGGAATAGCCTTCCTGATAATGTCTGAGGCTCAGACACACTCTCACAGTTCAAAACTAGATTAAAAATATTTTTAGCAAAGCATACACTTAGTGCATCACTTAGCGGTATGACACATGATGTGCCCCACGCAGGTTTTTTGCATCTCGTTTATATACACTATGAACAGCAGCTACGCTAATTATTCTCTTATTCTCTATTTCCACCTGGGGGTACTCATCCCGAGGCCCTCAGACTATGCAGCACCACTGATGCGATCCAAGACCAGCGACGAGATTATTCCAAGGTTTTCATAATCCTGGACCAGGCCATATCCTGAGCAGCTGCTGTGGTGGTCATGGAAGAGTGGAGAGCATGAGACTGATTCCTGAGATGCTCCAGGGACAGACAAGTCTTCGCTGAGGTCCAGCATTCTCCAGCCTCTGGCGCCTAGACTGCAGCTTTGCACAAGACGTTTGGCCATAGGAGAAATGGTTGTGCCCAACTGAGCCTGGTTTCTCTCTAGGTTTTTTTAAAATCTTCACTTTCGCCAGTTGGTGAAGTTTTTTCCTTGCCGCTGTCGCCACTGGCTTGCATGGTTTGGGACTTGTAGAGCTGCGCAATGATGGAATTGCTCTTCAGTGTTTGTACTCTTAGTAGTGATTATTTAACCACACTGAACTGAGCTAAACTGAACTGAACTTAAACTCTGAAAACTGAACTGATACTGTTTCAATTTAATATAATCTTCTATGTGAAGCTGCTTTGACACAATCTACATTGTAAAAGCGCTATACAAATAAAGATGAATTGAATTGAATAAAAAATTTAATTGAATCTTCTGATGGCTACTTTCAGCAGGATAACACACCATGTCATAAAGAGTGAATCATCTCAGACTGGTTTATTGAACATGACAATGAGTTCACTGTGCTCAAATTGCCTCCACAGTTACCAGACTCAATCCAATAGAGCACCTTTGGGATGTGGTGAAATGGGAGATTTGCATCATGGATGTGTAGCTGACAAATCTGCAGCAACTGTGTGATGCTATCATGTTAATATATACCAAAATCTCTGAGGAATTGTTTAGTACCTTGTTGAATCTATGCCATGAATGATTAAGGCAGTTCTGAAGGCAAAAGGGGTCCAACCCGCTACTAGTAAGGTGTACCTAATAAAGTGGCCGGTGAGTATATAAAAATTCAGGAGAAAATTCCAAAACCATACATTTAATGTTTGTTCCACATTGTGTTTCACATCTATTTTTAACATGTGATTGCATATCTGAAGAGGATGATCAAAATGAAGCATAACATGATCTAAAAAAGAGGAGAAACAAATGTGATAGCAACGAACTTGTGATCCAAATTTCAGAAGCCGCACAGTTAGTCATCAGTCTAACAGAGAAAGACACACAGCTGGTGACGCTCACCCAAAGCCTCTGTATCAAACGCAAGCAGAGAGAGAGAAGAAAGAGAAATTAACTTCAGCTCAACATGAAAGATGCTAAACGAAGAACATCTTGAGGTCAGAGGGGATTTGGACCTGCGAAAAAGCAAAAAAGACAAGATGTTAAACATTCATTCTAAAGCGCCGTGGTAACAGAGCAGATTTATTCTGACATCCAGGGACCGGCACAAAGACTGAACTCTTCTGTATTTTGCATGGATCAAAAAGCAAGAGCGTGAATCGGTCTAGGGAGGTCTGGATTATGGGTTCGAGCATTGTTGTGATACCTTATCGCTCTGACACATTCTCTCAGAGTGAACACTTTGCCAGGCTTTTAGTGCACTTCCCTCAGTGCTAGTGTGTGTAATTGCGCACTCGACTCCCCAAAGAAGCAAACTCGCTCTGCTCCCACTTTGCCGTCGTCGCCATCGTCTTCTCAAATTCTGTCACTTTCCTTTTCCATGACGCTGTAATTTCTGCATCCATGTCTCAATGGTGAAGTGACGGTGTGTAATGCGTGCCACAGATACGCTCCAGCGATTAATGATGCAATGTGTTGAAGGCTGATTTACTGTGATAGCAGGGGAAGGTGCACCATCTTCCAAAGCACAAATAAGGACCAGTAGGTCACTTTGTGGCCACGGTGTGTTCAAATAAGATGTTTTCAAATCCATATGACTTTCTTTTTAACAAGCACAAAATAAAACCAATGAAAAAATGACATAAAAAATGCATTAAAGGGCATTTTGTCATCTGAAGGCATATGATTTTTTTATATTTTCATGAGCCGACTCTTTTTAGTAATACAAAACATGACCTCTGTACCCGATTCCCAAAATGCTTCTAAAGAGCTTGTTCTTTTAATGAATAATTAAAAAATATAGTCTGACTCAATAAAAGCTCTGTATAAAACAAAGCTCTGTATAATTTACAGCGTTAGCAGAGTGTTTTATACAGTGCTGTTCACCAAATTCAAAATATTTTTTTTGTATTTAAAAAAAAAGAAAGAAATGAATAGTAACCATCCGTTACAGTACTGACTGACCAAAAGTGATAAAGAAAATATTTTTGATATGCTGCTCTTTTGATCTTGGTGTTCATCAGATAATAATAATAATAATAATAATAATAATAATAATAATAATAATAATAATAATAATAATAATAAGAAGAAGAAGAATAAGAATAAGAATAAGAATAAGAATAAGAATAATATTGCTGGGCGGCATGGTGGCTCAGTGGTTAGCACTGTCACCTCACAGCAAGAAGATAAGGGATAAGATAAATAAGAGACTAAGACGAAGGAAAACTAATAAATAAATAATATTGCTGTTTTCTTGTATGTTAAATAGTTACAAAATACAGCCATGATAACAATATTAATACTGGAGAATTAATAAGCTGATACTTCATCATTGATACCTTTACAAATATATTGATATTAAAATTATATTCATTCAAAATTTAGACAGTTAAAGGTTAACAAAGCTAAAATATATATTACTTTTCCCGAACAGCAATCCTGTAATTATGAAGATTAGTAAATGCCTATGAGCAATCAAATTAAAGTAAATGGTCTTTCTCAGATATGTTTTAGGAAGGTTCTGAACATAGTTTTTCTAAATAGTTAAAATATGTAGAAAATAAAAGCAAAACAAAATAAATTGTATGAAACAAAAACTAACTGAAACAGACTTTTAAAGATTAAGAAATCTTATACATAGAAATTTTAGAGCACAATATGCAGCCTTCTTTTCTGAGTACGCCAATGCATATTTTAATAAGACAATGCAAAACCACATTCTGCACACATTACTATGTTCTGGCTGCGAAGGAAGAGTATACAGGTACTTCAGTGGCCGGCCTATAGTCCTGACCTGTCTTCAATATAGAATCGGTGGCGCATTTTGGAGCACAAAATGTGACAACGAAGACCCCATAGTTAGGGGTTGAAAACTATGGTGGTATTTTAACTTATTTTTATTTTAGTCATGTTATAATAAACTATTTGATCTTTCTGTATTTTATTATTTTAAATGAACATTAAAAAATGTCTTTATTAATCACATACCAAATTAGGAAACAACTACTATCAATATTGGTATTGTATTGGTATCAATACATTCATTTTCTTTTTGGCTTAGTTTCTTTATTATCTGGGGTCACTACAGCAGAATGAACCGCCAACGCCCCTCCAGCTGCAACCCATCTCTGGGAAACATTCACACACACTCATTCACATTTGCATACACAACAGACAATTTTACCCAATTCACCGAGGCTCAAACCTGCGACCGAGTGACCTTCTTGCTGTGAGGCGACAGCACTACCTACCGCACCACTGCTGCACCCGGTATCAATATCAATACAGTTAACATTTAAAAAAAGGATCACACCTAGTCAATACAAAAAAAAAACTTCTTTCCACAGTATATACAATGTATATGCAAATGAATCTGAATAGAATCAATTGAAATCCAACTGAATAAAGAAGCTGTGAATCAGAATCAAGTCGAACAGCAGGAAATCAGTATTGACAATCAGCCCTAAAATACCAACACTTACTTGCGTTTCAATTTATTTTGCTGAAGTTCAGCCAGTCCAGCACAATATAAATCTTGACAGAATTTCCTTCTCAGAATGAAATATCTCTTCAAACAAGTAGATGGAAGGCAAAATTCAAGCTTAGATCGAAAAACGGTGTGCTTGAGGAATCCTTCCAGCTTAGATTACCAAACTGTCACAGACCTGCTGTCTGTTTTCATTTCCCTGTTATTGAATCTTGTTCAGCCAAATTTATTACCTCCACATATGCAGCGGCAGTGATGAGAACTCGGACCGGTCTCAGGCTGAGGGACACATGAAGTAATACATCTCTCCAGTGGGGTTTGGGGAAACGTTCGTAGACATCAGCAAAACAACCAGCAACATGTCACTGGACCTGCCATGCCAGTTTAATGTCATACACACTGACATTTCTCCTCAGGGTAAAGGGGGATGACATGTTATTTCCCCAGAAATAATGTTGGAGATGTCTCATTTTGAAAGAAGACTGGCACTATATTGTGCATCTTAGTTTTTGCAATGAATATACCCATACTACCCATAAAACTGTTGTTTTGTAATAGCATCTGTGCTTTATTTTCATGTCAGGCTTCATACAAATAAAGAAATTACCCCAGAGAAGTCGCTTTGCCACCTTTATTATTGCGAAGCAGTCCCTCATCGTCACCTTCTGGTGCAGTGTTTTGGCCCATGAGGTAAAACAGGAGCCCAGGAGCCTGTTAATTATTCATTTTCGAATCACTGGTTTCTCTGTGACATATTAAGTTATTAAAATCATATTATTCATTCTCATCTGCAACGGATATGTATACATGGGGCCTGAAGGGTGAAAATGGCTTCTATTTTTTTTGTTTTAATTAAGATAACGGAAAGAAACTGCTGAATTCTGTTTTGTGGGTACAAAGTATTTATTCATTACTAAATTAAATATTAATGTCCTTTTTTCTTTTTTTTGAGTACATGTAGAAAAATGCCCCGAATGTTTGACCTGGTATGGAAAAAAATAGATTGTTTTAGGAAATGCTCGAAGGGTTTCTCTCAGTAATGTGGAAATTTTTTTTTTTGTTTTTGAGTAGTACTCATGGTTATGAAATTTTAATCCACATTTCTAAATTCTCTGTTGGTGAAAGCTGATTTATCAGCCGAGGGTCATGCACAAAAAACACTGTAGGCCGTTCTTAGGTTTGTACCCATGAGCCTGCAAAGCCTCCAAGGCCCAGTCCTTTGGACTGTATATTTATGGCTCACAAAAAAGAATGCATTCAGAGCAAAAACACTGTCAAGTTAGCTAGCAGCACGGGTTCGATTTAAGCAAGAGAAATTGGGCATGCTGCGCACAGCTCCTTCAACCCTGCTGCACTGCTGCCTAAGAATCTCATGGAAAAGAATAAGTGCTGCCTTTATCCATGCTTTAGACTGCCTAAGGGTGAAGGGCAGTTCTAGCTCAGCTGTCAATACTGTGTCCATCTCCAGAGACTCAAACAGATTGAGGTCTTATTGGCCTGCTCAGTCAGGTAGTGTCCTCGAGGAATCAAAGCTAAAAGCTCCTCTTTTACTTCACTAACAGATGCTCCCTTTAAGAGATTTGTGTCATTTTTTGCAGTTTGTATGTTTGCTTGAGTCCAAACCCCCAATCGAACCGTGTCCACATATACTTTAATATACTGTAAACCAACTCAAATATAGAGGGAGACACTTGTAGCATGCAACTAAATTATGCTAAAGTGAAGTGTTCACATAAAAGTGTATTTTATGCATGAGTAGTTGCAATATGACGTGTAACCATTTGTTGAAAAAAAGTACTCCTCAGTGTTCCAAAATCTCTCTTTTCAGTATTAATATATTATATTATAATATATAATATATCAGTAATTAAAAGTATTAATGGTGCCATCACAGAAGTATGCAAGTGACCTTTGCCAAGGTCACTGACACAACATCATACCATGACAGACCCTGGCTTTTGGACTTGTTGCTGGTAACAGTCTGGATGATCCTTTTCTTTTCGTGTCCACATATACTTCAATATACTGTAAACCAACTCAAATATATAGGGAGGGCAACAATTGTAGCTTGCAACTAAAGTATGTTAAAGTGAAGAAGTTAGCACAGAAGAGCAAAAAAAGGTTTTCATTACATTAAAAAAATTGCTTGATTGGGTTCACATAAAGTTTATTTCAGTGTTTTCCACAGTTTTGAAATATACTTGAGGTGGTAGACGTATTGACCACTTACCCAAGGCACATGCAACAAAAAAGGTGATTTTTAACAATACTTTTATGTCAAGAGTTCACACTTAGCTGATGATTGATTATAAAGCTTGTTTGGCATGCTGTCGCGAGAGAGAGCCCTGAGCTTATAAGATCCTCGAGCCCAGGGCTCCCTCCCGTTTGCAAGGCGAGAGGGGAGTTTGAGCTCAGGTAGATCTTGAGAACTCCCCTGCTGTAGTAGCTAATGAACAGATAGTGATAGCTTTTAAGAGATGACTACTTACTAGGAGCATGTCTATGGTGCCGATTTGGATTAGTCAACTAACTTAAGTTGCATGTTTTGCAATGGTGGGGGGAAACTGGGAAACCCAGGGGAAACCTACATGAGCACGGGGAGAACATGGAAACTCCGTACAGAAACGTCGGCTGGCTTGGTAAGGACTAGAACCAGTGGCGTTCTTGCTGTGAGGCAACAGTGCTAACCATTGGGCCACTGTGCCACCCATGTAAGAAAGGATGAGGAGGTGGAAGGGGTGAAAGGGGGGATTCTTCAAAATCAAGATGGCTGTTATATGGAACTTAGGGTATTTATAGTGGCTTAGGAATTGTCTGATTGGTGAATCATAAATTAAATAATGCTGGGCCGGCTGCAAGCAATCACAAGCACGTGATCCTCTCGAAATTAGTTTATAAATAAATTTCACTTATTATAAATTTTTTTTTAATAGGTTGATGTTTTTTTACAAGTGTTGAAATAATAAAAATCCACTATTTGTTTTACTTTTATTCTATTGAGGAGCCATGTGCACTCACTGACAGGTAAAATTTTGTACAGTATTGCCAAAGCATGTTAGGGTTAAAATATGTAATATATCAACATTATCAAATAAAAAAAAAAATACAGCAAATGAGAAATAAATGACATAATGGAATAAAAACATCTATGGAATAAAAATCTCAAAAAAGTATAATAATTTCAAGAATAAAAAGTGTAGACTATTTACATAAGGTAAAAGAGTTGATTAACCATTTCATTGTCAATGGTGTACAAATATTTTGCAGCCAGTTTAGATGTAATTTCATCCTCTCTGAGTATATAGAAAAGTTTATCTGAGTCGTTTAGATTAAATAATTAACTATATAATGTTTCTTGCATGTGGTCTTGCACGCGCTGTCATCTGCAAAGCCAAGCGAAAGTAAATCAGGCTTAAAATAAAAATGATGATGGCTTAGAAAGCAAAAATCAAAAGCCAAATCCTGGACATTTTAGGAGATTTAGAAACCCTGGATGGACGCCTTTTTAAGTCCCAAAAAAAGGCGTCTTTGGGTCTCTGCAAAGCACGTGAGATTGTCTGTGGGAGTGTTGACAGTTCTTGCGTGCACACAACGAGATGTAATAAACGTGTAGGGCGAGAGAATAGTTTCCACTGGTTAATCGATCACGGATGTTTGTCTATTGGGTGGAAACAAAAAAGTGTAAAAAGATGATAATAATAAAAAAATAAATGTCACCAAATATACATATACATAGTAAAGTCTAAAGTGTGGGAAGCATTGATTATATGCATGAATAGTTGCAGTATGCCGTGTAACCCTTTGTTGACAAAATAAGTACTTCTTAGTGTACTTTTAAACAGAAATCTTGAGTAAAAATAAAGAAGCAAACAAATGCAGAGTATTTGAATGCTTGACTGTGTGTTAATCTATTTCAGTGAAATTGTGTAATGCAAGGGCTCCAAAATAACTTTTTTCACTAGGAGCATTATGGCCCCTTAATGAAAATTTTAAGAGTGCAAGCAGATGATTTAAGGCACATGACCTGCAAAGCAAGTATTCACATTCTTCCTTTGACTAGTTTTAAAGTCAGGGCTTTTTTTTAGATTTAGATATTTATATCTTGCTTGCACAAGATTTTGCATGATGAAACTTTAGTTTTTTTTTTATTTGGAAAAGTACATTCTGAATGACCATTAATTCTGTAACCCTGTAAACAATAAAGGAACATGCTGCATGAGACATGCTGCAATACTATTATTTAATTTGGTTCACTGTATTTTACAGAAACAGCGCAGATTGAAATTCAGCCTGTGTATGTTGTTCCAAACCACAGTGTGAAGGCAAAACACTGCTGTTATCAAGGTGAGAACTGTAGGAAGGCTGTTTATCACTGTCGCTGGCTGACAAAGAGTCCAGAAGAAGACTTTCACACTAATCAGAAAAACCAAACTTTACAGTCAGACTGCACTGAAAACCTCCATCAATACATTTATCAATACCAGATGAATTTAAATTCTTGTGCACTACATAAAGGATTATGGGAATTATTAAAGGAAAAACTTATTTTAATGTTGTCTTTTAATTTAGACTTTTTATGTAATATTCTATGTATTTACTGCAATATATTAAAACTGTGAAAAACATCAACAACCAGATAATTTGTATTACATAAAATTTGGTATAAAATGACAGCATTTTAGGTAATAATTCTAAAATGCTTAACTTTTAGTCAGAATTTTACATGTATATGTCATTATTTTAAATGTACTTAATTTTCATGACATTTTTAATGTCTTAATTTCAACATTGTATCTTTTAATATGACGTAATTGCGTATGTCACAATTATGATATACTAAAACATAAATAAACAATCTGAGTCAGGCTTATAAATAGAAGACAAAATAATAAGCTTAAAACTAAAAATAAGAATTGCAAAATATAAATTGATCATTTTAATAATATCTAAGAATCTTTAAAATCAAGATCAAAATTAAGATTGTGTCAAAATCATGCATTTTAAATGTAATAATTATGAATTTATACCTCATTATTTAAACTTTTATTGTCATAACCTTGACATTATTTGTCATTATTATTTTACAGTTTTACAACATACTTATGACTTTGTCTTTTTTTCAAAATTGTATCACTTAATGATGACTGTCACATTTATGATTTGCCAAAACCTCTCAAAAAATAAAACTGAATTAATAAAATGAAGATTTTTTTTACTTTGTCATGCACATTTTTTTGTCTTTAATATATGTAATATATTTATGTTTTAGGCAACATAAATATTAGTATATTTTCAACTAGTGTTTTGTTGTACAATCCTAAATCAGAAAAAGTTGGGACAGTATAGAAAATGCAAAAAAGAAAAAAGAAATGAGGGCTTTAAAATGCACCACACATTCTCTATTGGAGACAGGTCAGGACTGCTGACAGGCCAGTCAAGTACCTGTATCATCTTCCTACGCAGTCAGGACTTTATAATGTGTGCAGAGTGTGGTTTTGCGTTGTCTTGTTAAAGTATGCATGGGCATCCCTGGAAAAGAAGACAGCATATCGTGCTTCAAAAACTCTATGTACATTTCGGCATTAATGGTGCCATCACAGAATTGTAAATTAACTTTGCCAAGGACACTGACAACCCCATACCATAATAGACCCTGGCTTTTGGACATGTTGCTGGTAACAGTCTGGATGATCCTTTTCTTCTTTGGTCTGGAGCACACAGCATCCATTTCTCCCCAGAAATACCAAAAATACTGATTCATCTGAGCACAGTACACGTTTCCACTGTGTGATGGTCCATCCCAGATGCCTTCGAGCCCAGAGAATTTGACAGCCCTTCTGGACACTGTTAACATAGGGCTTCCTTTTGGCACAGTACAGTTTTCCCTGGCATTTGTAGATGTAACTATGTATTTTGGTACTTGACAAAAGTTTGTTAAAGTATTCCTAAGCCCATGTGGTGATATTGCTTATATATGAATGACAATTCTTGATGCAGTGCCACCTGAGGGATCGGCGATCACTGTAGTTCGTCTTAGGCTTTCACTCTTATCTTTTAAGCACTGAAATTCCTTCAGATTTCTTGAATCTTTTAATTATGTTAATGTTTTAGTTATGTTACTGTTGAAGGTGAAATATACAAATGTCTTCCTATCGTTCTTTGAGGAACATTAAACATTTCAATAATTTTCTCCCATATTTGTTGGCAAACTGACAATCCTCTGCCCATCTTTGCTCCTAAAGGACTAGACCTTTCTTGGATGCTGCTTTTGTACCAAATCATAATTACCTGTTGACATCACCTGTTTCAAATCATTATTTAACAAATTTACCTGAATATTAGCCCTACATTGTTCATATCCCAACTTTTTTTGAAATGGGTTGCAAAAACCAAAATTGGAATACGTGTTTATTTAAAAAATATATAATAAAAAAATCATGAGGAACACATTAAATAACATTTGTTGTATTATCTGCAATTAAATACAAGTTAAAGTAAATTTAGAAATCACTATTTTCTTTTTTTATTTGCGTTTAACATACAATTCCAACCTTTTCTGATTTGCGGTTAAAGATTTTTAAAACCCCACATGTTGGATTAAATAAAAAAACAAAAACAAAAAAAAAACTCCATTTACAAAAATGACCGTGTATGTGTGGACATGGCCTCGGTCAAGATTCATTATTCTTGTTTCTGAGGAGTTCAATTTAAAGCATAAACCTTACCACCAACCATAGACAATGAGAACTAGGCTTTGTCCCTCAGTGCATGCACGCTAACAAAGGCCTCACAACAAAGTTTCACCACTGTTCCCTGTGGGAATCGTATTGTGTGTGTTCAGCCTTGACTTGGCAGTCGGTACAAATGTTCTCCCATCCAGTGCCCACTCACCACACCACCACATTCAGAGTGCTTGGAGCTGCTGCCTGGCAACCCAACCACCCTCTGCTGCCTCACAACCCAAGCAGGAAGCTGATCCGTACAGGAAGCTGATTTTCCAATTAAGGACGTCCTAAAAATGTTTAATTCAGACTGTGCAATATTAATTATGATTCGTCGGTTGTTGACATATCAATAAATGAGTAATTTGATATTCTTATTCATTCGCCCCTTGGGTAATAAGCAGCCTGAATAATTGCTTCTCCTGTTTATTTGAAGAACGCCACGACTGATTATAGGATAACACCGCAGATTATGATTACTACAGAAATGATTGTCTTTCCCCGTGTTTTGTGATTCAGACATCTGTTACGACTTGGCACGCGTCATTGGCGTATGTTGCACATTTGTTGTCTTGCACTTGAGAGCAGTTGTGCGTCTCGAGCCGAGTCCGGACATGTGTGTGTGTGTGTCCTTTTCTAGCACTGAAAGCTACATCAAATCTGCCGTTAATGTGATCCCTGTCTCCGTTTGACTGACAGGCCGAGCTGTCCCGGAGGAATGGGGGAAGGCGACACATCGACAAAGTGATTTAAGGGAGGCAAAACAGATTCTTGTCATTATATGGTCTCCAGATGAAGGTCAAAAACATTGTTTGTGTCCTAGTTTTGTCTTCTCATTTACACCATTTACTATTTAGGAAGGCTATGCAAGATATTCATGACAAAGGGCTGGCATTCAATGCTTGACTAAACACCACAATTAAGATCCAATTTACTTAACTCAACCTTGGCGCTTTCTAATGCTATAAACAGCTACCCGCTTTCAATTTTCCAGCCTTTAACAGACATTAAAGAAAGTCTCAAGCACCTCATTATTTGAATATTAATAGTGCATTATGCATGCAATAAAAGCATGTGTGAGCCTGTTTAATCAGGTTTTGTTTAGTCTTTCTAGCAGGTATGCGTCAGAAAAAACTTTCATTATTGACGATGTGTTATATTGAAATGAAACTCTCTGGAATGCTATTAGCTGTATAGCACAAGGATTGCCCATTAGATCATATGGTAACATTTCAGTGCTTGATCAATTCAGATAGAGATCCTTCAAATGGCAGGTCTCATATCGAGGAATGTCATTGGAGTAAAGTGGAAAAGAACAAATTTTAGCCTTTTTTCTTTCAATATAGGGTCTGAGGCGAGTAAACATTTCTTGGGTTGAGTATTTGTCTTCCTGTCGTCTCCTGCCTCAAGCAACCTTCGAGGTTTTTATGCCAAAGCCTTTTTGTTTATGGCTCTATCTTTAACACACTGATAGAGTGTGATGGGGATATTATGTGTAATTCTGTGTACACATGTAAATGACTGAACGGACAGCAAACGATGTAACATTTGTACACACTTCCTCTCTCCACACACACACACACACACACACACACACACACACACACACACACACAAACGCACGCACCACTTCACGGCATTGACTTTCTGCCAGCACATTTTGCTGCCACTGCAGGACTTGACATTTAATGATCTTTAGACAGAGTGATGTCACATTTATCAGTCTTCATCAGACCAGACAGATCCCAAACCCCCAGTGTAAAGACAAGCCCTCGCAGCACAAACACATTCACTCACACACACACACACACACACACACACACAGCCGCACTCACACTCCGTCTCGCTTCTTGCACACATGCATATAAATACAAAGTCACTTTAAACTGACATAGTTATCACCCTGATCATTCTCATTTCACATTGTGCTACTAATCTTAATTTACCAATGACAAAATGGTTACTACTGTATTTTAAATTCATAATATGTACAGTATTTCAAACCATCTTGACCAATTGCTGCCAAACTGAATTGCATGTCCATTGAGTTGCGTTTGGTTCACTAGTTATGGTAGTTATTGAACTTCAAGAGTTCACAATTAGATAATGCTTTATAATAATAGCAGGTTTGGCATGCTGTCCCGGGAGAGAAGATAATTGAGCCCAAGGCTCCCGCTTGGTCGATGAGCATGTAAGGGGGTACAAGATCAGGTAGTTCTTGAGAGCTCCCCCAGGTATAGGAGGAAAGGGAGAGATGGAGGAATTATTCAAAAAGAAGATAAGGGAGTAATGCTAGATGGAATGTTTATTGTGCACTTGGAATAATCTGATTGGCTTGTTAATGAATACGGATGGAAGACCAGCCGCAATCAATTATATCATGTGCTTCTTTAGAAATTAGATCAATAATTGCGCTGGTGCAGAATTATGAGAACAATTCATTTTAAAATGTCATTGTCATGAGAAGTTGTCGCTACCTCCCAATCACAAACACAAATTGAAAACACAAACACTGCAGTTACCTCAACGGAAACCCCGCCTCTGCTTTCATCGATTGGAAAATGAAAAAGACACGACTGACGTAATGTGCTTTTTCCCGCTCAGAGTTGACTTTTTATCAACTGTAAGCGCACAGCGCAATGGCAAAAACGCGAGGTGCAGCAGGCAGTTAAAACGCGAGGCATGCAGTGTGCATAAGCAGCACGCAAAACTCTCTTGACTATTAGTAAAATATTCATAAAAGGTGCCTCAGCGCAAAAAGCGAGTTCGGTGTGATCGGCCTATTATTCATGTTTTTAGTCACCTACTTTCAGTCGCCGGCCTCCTAGTGTGCTCTCCCCCTGTGTGAGCCATTCAATAACACCTCTCTTGTGATAGTCATGATTAATACAGGTAGATTATAACACCTCAAATAAGCAATACTCAGCAATACTCAAAACAATATTCATGCAATTGTTCATGATTATTTCCAATTGAGAATTAATTGTTTTGAAATTAATACATTTTTCAAATAAATAATTAATTATTACACCTCTATTGCATAAATATTGCTAAATAAACTATATTTATCATTGAGTAATTTGAATAACAACTTGTTGCTTTGGCATATTGTGGTATTGATTTACTGTTTGTGCAGCACATACAAAATTTCGTGTCCATTTCAGAGCAGAGGGAAAATTTCATAATTTTGAACTTAAGACAGTTCTGAGTAGAATATCCTGGCTAATTTTGACATGGCATTAACGCAGCATATTATGCAATGGTAGCCTTGCCCAATGTGAAAATACATTGGTCCACAATCCTGATGCTCATAACTGTGCATTTAGCATCAAATATTTCTTTTGTCATGCTGCGCTGCACTTTCACGTTCAGTGTGTACAAACAAATTGCTTGCAATGTACACAGTGTAATGCAACACCAACGCCTGCTCTTTTTCGATTTTTATTCAGCACAGCAGGAAAGGAATTAACAGCCACATATTTCCCAGTTACAAAGTGTCTTCGCTATTATGCCAATCAGTTTGGTTTTTGCACCACATCAAATTCATCCCATCGCATAAATGAATATTCTCATAAACAGAGACATCAACGCAGTGCATCAGTCTGTACATCATCACAACCATCATCCGGTCTTTGAAATGGAAAGTTCGACCGAAAGCTTATGCCCCTTTAATTATGTTTGAGTAAAACATCAGATGCATTGATCCTCACAAGTAATTCATCTATTAGGAAATAAAGTCGTAAAAGAGTCTTGCATTAACGATCTGGCAGAGGATAATAGTTTGGATTGATTGGACCGACAGACCAGCTTTTTATGGGCCTTATTAGCCCGGCTAAGGACAGAGGATCCAGGGCCATCGCAGTGGTGCGCTCTGCAGATTTATGGGAGAATAATGCACCTTGGCCCAGGCTCTTTTTGCCCTCGACACCATATCCTATTAACCTCAGTAATGTTTATCAATTTAAGTATGGCCACCAGCATAATACTGCTGAAATAACGTTATTGAAACATTGACCCATGCTTGTGACCCAAGGTGGAATGTGATTGCTCTGGAGGAGGTCAAGATGGGGCTGGGAGACCAGAGGACACCCAAGACATTAACTCGCTGCTGCTGAATCTCTCCACCTACAGTGCCAATCTCTCGCTCATATATACTCGTCTAGCGTGGACAGAAGAGTGTCTGTTCGATGAGCCCTGTGGCAATGGCTGTGTGTCAGGCATGGTGTCCACATTTGTGGACAGTTCATTTAAATTCATTTAAGGTTAATTTCTCATGGTCATTTTCTGCAATTAACAGAGGGCAGTGTCAGTAGATTGACTGCAATATAGTAACAGTGGCTACTAGCTTGCTTTCCAAATATTTGTTACTTGATGGCATCATTAATCCAAGATGGTTGACAGCATTAGCCATGAGCTAAATGCCCCAGGCTTATCTGTGAAAACCTTATATTGAAGGAGGAAAATTGAGGTAAACACACACACACACACGCACACACACGCACGCACACACACACACACACACACACACACACACACACACACACAC
>CAIGQZ010001336.1:24259983-24272605 GCA_903798205.1 Danio tinwini | reverse complement strand
ACACACACACACACACACACACACACACACACACACACACACACACAAACAATAGTAAATGCATTGCAATTAAATGTAATTGTAAATGCAATTACACAGGCCAAAGGCAATGCCACTTAAAACACTACTGCCTTTGCTTTGATATATTTTTGTTGCAGAGCTCTTCGACTACTTAAATTCATTCATTCATTCATTCATTCATTCATTCATTCATTCATTCATTTTCTTTTCAGCTTAGTCCCTTTATTAATCTGGGGCCGCCACAGCGGAATGAACTGCCGACTGCACAAATGTCTTTGGACTATGGGGAATGACAACATTTCAGTTATCAAATTTTTGTTAGTGCCGCTGTTGACTCTAAGTGAGAGAGATCAGTTGTTACATTTTGTAGTCTTTTCAACCAGACAGTTTTGTTTATGTTTTATCACACAGCTGATTATTCACAGTATTAAAGTACTACGTTAAAATAGTGAAGTACTAGGTAAAAAAAGGTAGCAAAAAAAGGTTAATCTCAATTGAAAGAAGTCTCAAATATAGATTGTTTCAATTATATTTTTATGACTTTAAGGTGGCTACAAGCAGGGATGGGCAGTATTTATGATACATGTATTTTAAATACATATTTTAAATACAAAATAGTATGTTGTAGTTTGTATTTGATAGGCCTGATGAAAATTGCTTAATATTTTCTGCCAAAATACTTTAGTGTCTTGTATTTTTTTTTAATATATTTTGACATCATAAAAATGCACCCTCTGATGTTGACTCTTCCATTTGAAGAAGAACTGAACATGTTTGGAAAAAGAGTATACTGTACAAATAATAGTAGTTTTGGATGGACTGCTGATGCCAAATGTTTGTCGTTAAAACAGACAACATAAAAACAAGTCCTACAGTGGTGACTCCTACAATACTTTATTGGCTGTTTTAAATGCCAGTAGTTGATCAGCAGGTGCACTGTACAGTTAATAAAGAGGAAAGATGTATGCCTAAAGATGTTAAAATGGCATAATATATGAAACCCAAAAATTTAACCATCAAAAATTCTTGACAGGTTATACAGGAAGAATAGGATATATATGAAGAGTTTATTTGCAAAAACAGATAACTGCAATTTCAAATTCTAAGTTTTTATATTGCATATTGAAGAGTTCAATTTCAAAGAAAAAAAAAAACTAGATTATGTGAAAAAATTAAAATGAACTTTTTATTTATCACACTTTGGGAAGTTTTTTTATAAACTAGTTTTGAGAGATCACATGCTTATGATTGACGACGGCTGGACCCACATCAACTATTACATGATTCTCCAATCAGATGTTTCCTAAGTCACTATAAATAATCATAGTCTTCATCATTATTATGAAAAATCCCCCCTTCCTCCCAGATTGGGCAACACATCGTCCCAATCGTGGTTAGCACTGTTGCCTCACAGCAAGAACCTCACTGGTTCTAATACAGTTGATGTTTCTGTGCAGAGTTTACATGTACTCCCTGTGCTCGGATAGGTTTCCCCTAGGTTTCCCGGTTTCCTCTCACTGAACAAAGACATGTATCATAAGTAAATTGACTAAACCAAATTGGCACCATAGTCAAGTTTTTAGTCAACAGTATTTTTCCTCTCATAAAGCAATTTGTCATTAGCCACAAATAAGCGGGTGAGTTCTAGAGATCTACCTAAACTCAATCTCCCCTCTCGTCCTACAAACAGGAGGGAGCCCAGGTCTCAAGGATCTTTTGAGCTCAGGGCTCTCTCCCAGGATAGCATGCCAAACAAGTTTATAATCAATCATCAGCTAAGCATAAACTCTTAAATAAAATATTAATAGTTTGATTGATCATTGTTCAGAAATGACAACAATTTACTGGGAGACAGAATGGGTGAAAACACAATCAACAGATATAGTACATTGGATTTCTGACAAACAAAAACACCAAGATATGCATCTATTCATAAAAATGTGATAAAAATACATTTTGAAATTCAGATGTTATACATCACCTGAAAGGAGACTAAATGAGCTTTCCATTGATTCATATTATACATGTTTACAAGGTAATCATATTTGATTAAGATACAACTATTTACAATTCTGGAATCTGAGGTTTCATTAAAATTAAAATATTGTGAAAACTGCCTTTAATGGGCACCTATGATGTAAATCATCTTTTGTAAGCTGTTCGGACAGAACTGTGTGCAGGTGTAGTGTGTCCACTGTCATATTGGAGTAAAAGAAACACAACAAGTCTCTTTTTTTTCAAATTTCCAGACGTTAAAATAGGATCCAAATACCTCCCGTTTTGAGGCCGACCACCCACTGTGACGTAGAAGTGCAGTTTTCCTCGCCCACCGAACTGATTGACAGCTGCGTATTAACATGTCTCCATAGTAACTAATAATATCAACAAGACAGGACGTGCGCAAAACAAAAATGGGATTTAAAGATCTGATAGATTAAAAGATGATCAAGAATAAGTTTTACAAGTTTAAAACAATTTTAAGTGCATGTTTGTAATGCATGTTTTTAATGAATTACAATGGTTTTACGGTCTTTTTCACCACATCCTCAGTACAATTATAAAAAAGACACTTCAATTCTGGTTTGTGGACATTAAATCAAGTTTTTTGCAAGTTTTATACAGCAGTTTATATAGCAGTAAATATTAATGTGTATCCTGTCACATTTGTGTGTAAAAACAGTGCAAAGTTAAATGCGTGCACTGTGTATGTGTGTCTGTGTGTGTGCGTGAACTTTGTAATGACATTGTGTCACTCATTGTTCTCATCGACTTATTAACTCCACAACTAATACATCAAATAATAATTAGGAAAGTTCTTACTGTAGTATTTCTCACAAAGGTTACGTGACATCTGCTTCCTTCATGTCTGTCACTGTGCTGTTTATCTGAGATTGAGGCACACCCTGAAAGGCACATGAAAACAGTGGGTGGGGAGAACTAGCATTAAAGGCACAGGGCACAAAAACAGCTACATTGTGTTTAGAGCAGAAAATCCCAATATTCTAAAAGGTATAAAAAATAATATAATGGGTGTTTTGAGCTGAAATTATACAGACACATTCTGAAGACACAAAAGACCTAAATCTTGAAAAAAAAGGTAAAATAGGTGCCCTTTAAAGTTGTATAAATGAAGAGCTTAGCAACACAACTCATCAAAAGGTTTGATATATTCTAGTGATTTTTGGCAGAAAAATCAATAATTTTGACCCATACACTGTATTTCTGGCTATTATATTTTGACTAATTTAATTCTCAATGTGAATCAAAAGGAGTGTGTGTTATATTGATGTGTCGTACCATGAAAATGTTTTGCCAGATGATGGAATGACTGCCTATCATCAAAATGAAAATCCATCAAATAATTTTGTATAATTATTTACCTTACCTTTCTTTCACGCTAAGGGTAAAACTCTTAACTTTTTGAGAAGTGAGCTTAAGATTAAGCACAACATCCTTTTGTCAAGATATTTTTAAAAGTGTACATGATTAAAAAACCCAAGTTGGGAGTTTCGATTGGCCCAAAAAGTTCAGTCATTATTTCTCTTCTGCCGCAAGCAAAAAACCCAAAAGGTTACTCATGTAAATCTGCTCGATACTTCTACTCAATTCTCTCAGTGATTTTAAATCACTTTAAAAAATAAGAATGACCTAAGGCACAAATTAAATGTTTCACAGTTATGTGTGCTTCTTTTAACCACACAGATGCGAACTGTAATCTATAGGTTAACAATGTAATAGCATCAGAATATAAAGCGATGTACAGTTGATACTGTACACATTCTCACGTTCGCTGCACATACACGTTCACTTTAATATACACTACATAGTCCCTAGCCCACTGTCATAAATCACATTTCCTACCCTTCTGCCAAGGCAGCAGTGCTCAGGGTAAAATACACAGCATCACCGGCACACACTGCCATGCTCGTAAATTCAGTGTGATGAGTAATGAGAGCGGTGGACTCCATCTCTCCCTCCTTCTCCCTTCCTCCGTCATTCCACACTGACCCAAAGCCCAGACGCTCAATCTCCTCTGCTCTCTGAAGAGATGTGCTCTATGACCGACAATGGATTGCATTGCAGTCACATTTCCTTGCATCCAGAATTAATTATGCATTAATTCACTGAGCTGATGAGCAGCATATGCAGATCCCAAAAGCCAAAGGTCAGCGCTGGGTGAGCTGGGGGTGGAATGATGAATCTTGCTTCGCAGTTATTAAAGGAATAGTTTATGCAACAATGACTTTTCTTCTGGAAGACAAAGGAGAAATGTTGACGAATGCAGTGGTCAAAGTGACAGAGAGCTTCCGATTGTCCAAAAACGAATACACAGCTTGACAAAAGTCTTGTCGCGTATCTAAGTTTTAAAAACAACAAATAATAACTTGACTTCTAGTTGATTATGTGGTATCAGAAATGGCTTATATAAAAGGCAAAGGCCTCTAGATTATGTTTATTTTACCAAAATAAATATGATCATGCCTTAATTTTTAATTATTCAATTAGGACAGTAAGGTCTGACTTTGTTTAGACAAAAGTCTTGTAATTGTTGGAATATTGAATCAATTCCATGCGTGTTCAATAAAAAAGGTCAGGAGAGGTTTTTCTTCAATGTCAAAAATTGTAACAATTTATTGGATACACATGAATAATTCGATTAACAGAATTCTGTTATCCTCAATGCAATACAAAAGTTACATTAAGGAGGTGCGCAACAATTTTCATTTCCTGACTTCAACTTATATAGGCAGCTGATATTAAAAGGTGGAGTTTAGTGGAATTCGTCATTTCTCCAGTCTTCTATTGGCCACACCCCAGACATAAGTCCTCTTTTTCTATGAGTTCTCTGCACAACGTTAAAAGCATAAGACTTTCTGTGTTCTGTGTTCAGTTTTAACACCTTTCTTCAGACAGGACGTTTGTGCAGTGTTGAATTTAATTTTGACCAGCATGTATCTACTTCTGCAAAAATGCTAATTAGTATGCACAGCATCGCACACACAGCAGTAGAAGTTCAGTTAATATATGAGCCTTAAATGACCAATACAAATAATTTTTTGATGAAAAGAAAAACAAAAAAATATATTCCTTTATCCTAACATAACTTAATGGAAATAATGTACAGTATAGAATATAAAGTCATGGAGCAGTGGAAAAAGAATTAATATTGTGTATTACTTCCATGAGCTTGGACGACTGCATCCATACATCTCTCCAATGACTTAAAGAACTTATTAATAAAGTCATCTGGAATGACAAAGAAAGCGTTCTTGCAGGACTCCCAAAGTTCATCAAGATTCTTTGGATTCATCTTCAATGCCTCCTCCTTCATCTTAGCCCATACATACTCAATAATGTTCATGTCTGGTGACGTGGCTGGTCAATCCTAGAGCACCTTGACCTTCTTTGCTTACAGGAACTTTCATGTGGAGGCTGAAGTATGAAAAGGAGCGCTATCCTGTTGAAGAATTTGCCCTACCCTGTGGTTTGTAATGTATCGGGTTGCACAAATGTCTTGATACCTCAGGCTGTTGATGTTATCATCCACTCTGCAGATCTCTTACACAGGGGTATACTGAATACCCCAAACCCTGACGTTTCCTTCACCAAACTTGACTGATTTCTGTGAGAATCCTGGGTCCATGCAGGTTCCAGTAGGTCTTCTGCAGTATTTGTGAAGATTGGGATGCAGTTCAACAGATGATTCACAGAAAAATCTACCTTCTGCCACTTTTCCAAATGATCAACTAGAAGTCAAGTTATTACTTGTTGCTCTTACAACTGGGATCGACGACAAGAATTTTGTCAGCTAGTATATAAAACTGGTTGATGTGACTCAAGTCTTCTGAACTGTATATGAACAATAGACTAAAATGGTTTATTATTTATTATCAGTTATTATCATCCCAGTATCCTGTCATAGAAAGATAATTAGCTGTATAACACTGAATGTCAATGAGTTTGGATGAAAAAATCAAACATATTTTGACCCTTTATCAAACCACAATCTTGACTGGAGTCTGTAAATATTGCACCACAAAAAGGTGTTTGTTGCCTCACAATGAATTCTCAGGATTTGCTCCGGGAGTCACTTCACCACATTGTTTTGCAGTTTTATTTGAGAAAAAACTGTTGACATGTTATGTACACAGAAACGTGCAACCTCTTCACAACAACACATCAAAATAAAGCTTTTGTTTTATTTAAGGAAATTGTAACATAAATTACTTTTGGACCCTTTTCACAAGACTGTTATGACGCGTTTAACAGTCATCATTATTTTGAAGTTTTTAATATTTAGATTCTTTTAAAAACATATGAACATTTATATGCATTTATGAATGTATTATATCATCTTTGTGTTAAATTGCAAAAAACGAATTACAGCTTATGCAAGGTGTTTCTAGAGATCGTCTATGGGGCTGAGAGTAAATTTGACGTTATACTCTGCTCTGGCTGCCGTCATCAGTCTCACACATTTTTTTTTTCTTTTTCTGAATGTCTTGATACCATCATGTTTTTTTTTCTTTTATTATTTCAGCAAATAGGATTGTAAAAAAAAATAGTTATTTTACTCTCCGATTCACTGTGCTTCAAGTTAACCTAATCACGAGGCTACTGAGAAACCCAGAAATGTAAAAAGGGCCTTTGTACAGAATGTATTTCTCAAAACATTGACAATAAAAATAAATTATAATAACAATACATGTTTTACTCAAACATTTCTTCCACACAGCAAAAAATAAAAAATAAATAAAAATCAGTGTACATTTAACTTAATTTGAGTTTAACACTCATTGGGTATACATATGACACCCACTATTTTGGAGTTAAAATAACACTTTCTAAAGTGTGAAATTTGTACATTACTCACAGAGTTCATATTAACACAGTAAAAGTTTATTCTTACATTGTACTGGAGTGTGTGTTACCTACCAAAGTGTTAATATATTTCCTTTTTTTCTTATATTATCAATTGTTGTGTGTGACAGATAACAGTGATCAAATATGTTGAAAATAGTTTTAATTTATTAAATATTCATTAATCTTTTCAGAAATAATTTTAATACATTCAACTCTTTGCATTTTAAAATGCAACAAGACATGTTTCAAGTTTAAGCAAAACATACTGGTTCGATCGCTGTTTTGTTTTTCTTAAAGAACTGGTTCGAGTAAAAAAACTGGACTTCCCATCACTAATGGGAAATACACTGCATATTGGGTGAAAAGTTTAACACTGAAAAAAAACCCCTCTTAAATATAAGCTCTTTCACACTCATGGATTAAAATGTACTCCGGTTTTAAAACTAAACAACATCAAAAAAAATAAATAAATAAAATCACACTGTATATTTAACACTGATGGTTGCTGATAGTTTAATTTTAGCAAGACAAAAACTGAACATAAGGAACATAAAAAGTAAAACTGATGCAACTTTTGGTAAAGTCTTACAGTAATAAATAGTGGTTTAAGGCAATACATTTCATGATTTCAAATGATTGGATATGTTGTTTTAATACAAAAGAAGTGTAGCCATTAAAATTAAGCATAAAAAAGAGAAAGACATGCCATTAAATGAATAAAACAAAACAGAATTTGTAAAAATGGATTTCATTTGGTCTAAATATAGCACAGAATTCATAATTGTGTGTGTGTGTGTTCCACATTAAAAAGCAACATGACATTTACAGTACAACATGAAAGCAAATAATTAACTATTCTTTTTAATAACTCTGCTGCTGAAATGTAGTCATATATTACATATATTGCAACACCAACCTCTTAAGCTATTTTTTTTTATCCTTATTGATTTTACTGTTACAAACAAATGCAACCAGCATTTGACATATTTGGAGACAAAGCTGAACAAAGCTGTAGATTATTTAGCAAATAATGCAATTTAAATAATTAAGAATTAAACAATACCCAATAATACATGTTTATGCATTTTCTACTACCACATCACCTGCAAGTCTAAAATAAAAGTGAAATGATATGTTTTTCCATTAGGCATGGAATAAGCATAGGCATAGACTCAGTAGTAAGCTGCAGTCACTCTATCTTACTTTAAATCTATAAAAATATAGATATACAAAATAATTGATTGGTTGATTGGTGATTTAATATGAATTCAACACCCAAATTAGGACTGCATGATATTGAACAAATCTGATATTGGGATCATTTATTTTTCTGCGATAAATATTGTGATTTCAATACAGTTTCACAAGATAGTATTCTGGGGAGTCTAACAGTAATCAGGTACTGAGATTGAATAACCAATTCTTATTTTGTCTTATTCGTAATCTAAATATCAAAACATGCTTGGAGCAAGTAAAACATATTGTTTAGCTTTCAACCTAACTTAAGAATAAATAAATCAAAATTAAGAATTAAAACAAGCTAAAACTATCTGCAAGTGGGGTTAGTAAAATGATCTTGTTTTGGCTTTAAAATTGAGATATTTGGACAAGAAACAAGACAAAATTCTAAGTAAGTACCTTTTATTTTGCATAAATTGTATGAATTCCATATAAATACAGTAATTAAATACAATTCTGTAGCTCCTGGTCAACTATTATTTTGACTGAACATTGCATATCTTATAATGTACTATACATTATTTATATTACTTTATACCATATGTCTGATAAGCTTTTTATATAAATGGACATTGCACAGATATTGATGTTTCTCAATGTGTCGCTCTGTTCTACTTGCAGTACACCAAAATATTTGAAATTAATAATATTTTTATTTGCATTTTGCACATAGCATGTTATAGCTGTGGGCATAGGAGATTCACATTTTTATTCACTTTATTTTAATGTTTACATTGCAATTTTTTATCAGAATGTTTTGCACTGTACGTTTTGCACACTGTAATTTTTTTTTTTATGTTTTCCCAATTTTCACAAGAGTTTTTTTGTTTGCTCAACTTCAGACGTTTTAGGTCAGTGCAACTGATGTTTTTAAAAGATGAGCACACAGCAGTGCCAATGGTGTAGTGGTTAGTGTTCCACGCCAGTGTTCCATGCGACCCAAGTTCGATTCCCGCTTCAAAGTCTTAGAGTGATCCTTCCCCTCTTCCCATGCTTTTCTGTCTACAGGTATACTCTCTACTGTCCAATCAATTAAAGGTGAAAAAAAGTCCAGTACATGAGAAAAGAAATAAGGTTTATGTTTTGTTTTTTTTCACTCAACTTCAGGCATTCCAGTTCTGCAGACAAACAAATTTCACTTGGCGCAACTTTAAACGTTTTGTTACAGAGTAGTTCTCTCCAGAAAACTAATAAATCTTATGTTAACCCAACTAAATGTGTTTTGTATTACTGACAAATAATGTTGCTGATGTTTTCAAAAGTTGAGTAAACAAGAAAAAGTAAAAGGAAATAAGGATTATTTTTTTGTTGTTGTACTGACTTATTTTTTTTACAGTGCACATGTACACTCTACATGCTTAGTTTACCATGTTTACATTGTTCTACATTAAATCTAAATCCTAAATATCAGAAAATGATGATGGATCGTTCAGATTTTATCAATGTCAGTTTTAATGTTATTGACTTAATGCACTTTCTTGACAGATTTCATACATTCATTTTCCTTGGGCTTAGTCCCTGATTCATCAGGGGTTGCCACAGTGGAATGAACCGCCAACTACTTGACAGATTTCTGTATTTTCAATTTTAGGTGGTTTGTGTAATGTGCTTTATGTTTGGTAAAATTATTTCTAATTGCATCGTTAGTGATTTTCAACTAATTACACTGTCTTGTCCCAATAGATGGATTTAGAGGTTTTTGCAAAAAAAAGCATAAGTGGATTTAACTGGTTTTGACACAAAATAAAATCTACCTTGTTAAAAACCAAATAATTTTCTAAAGTGACATTTATGAAAACAAGTTTTTTTTATTCACTAGCTAATAACCTTCTCATTATCTATAAAATGAAAGTGCTGAAACTAATAAGAGGAGCCTGATAGAAAATGCTCATTTACAAAAAAAGAGGTCTGATGGATTTAAATAATTTTACTTCTGAACTCTTCATATATTGTGCAACGCTAACCTAAATAATCATTTTTTATTATGATCTACATATTTTTGTATAAATGATAGTACCGAAATATCAAAATTATTGAACCTAGCCAGCAAGCCACCCTGAACATCTCAACAGTGCTACAAAAATAAACAACATGCAATATCACACAATGCACCTTTCACTGAGACAGAACATGCTTGCCAACAAGTTTCACAAAACTCCAGAGTCTCTTTGAGTCATTCTCCCAAAACTTTGGCCTAAACTCAGCCAGCCACAAAACACACTGGGCAAATGACAACCCCTAAGCCATCAACAAACATGCAAGCAGGCATTCAAAAGTGGTTTCAGAAGCAAAGGTTGATAGATCACTCAGACAGAAGTAGATGTTCACAATTTAGGCCTATCACTCCGGTAATGGGCTTCACTAATTGCTAAAGTTTAAAACTTCACTGAAGTCTGTTAAAGTGCTTATAAACAACTTGGCATGTGTGAACAAAAAAAAGCGTAAAGGACGCAATAAGCAAATGTTATTTTTAAACTGATTTCTCTTTGCACAATATCATTAGCTCAATTAAAGGTGACAGCACTTCCACTCAGTAAACAGCTATGTCACAGAGAGCACAGAAACAGCTGTCAGCGATTCATTGTTTTCTGTGTCACACTCTTATACAATCTGACAAGGAAACGGTGACTGCTGGCCTCTTTTTATGTCTTGTAGATATTTGCCAAAGCTCAGGAGAAAAGCCAGGGTTGAGAGAAAGAGAGAGAGAGAGAGAGAGAGAGAGAGAGAGAGAGAGAGAGAGAGAGAGAGAGAGAGAGAGAGAGAGAGAGAGAGAGAGAGAGAGAGAGAGAGAGAGAGTTTGTATGCGTCTATTCTGGGCTGGTGAATTTGAGTGTTTGAGAGGTTGTGGTGTGACAGGAGTCGTGCTGTGCTGGGATTAATCAGGAAATAGAGGAAGTGTTAGAACAACTCCCTTGTGTTCCTTCATATATGAGGGAGATTGACCTGGGTCTTGCACACAGAGAGTTTAATGAACATCACTCGAAACATAATGCCTCTGAAATTGTCTGGTAACAAAGTTGCAGACTTTCTAACTGATAGATTATTATCTACTTGAATGCACCTCATTTTTCTTATTTTTTTTATACTCTGCAAAAAGGGTTAGTTTACCTCCCTCCCAAAAAACTAATTCTAGGTCTCTACACACTTGATCCAAACCTAAAAGACCTTTGTTCAACTTTGGATCACAAAATGAGATTTCTAAGTGTTCTCTCATTATTTTATTTGTTCTTCTGTTGAGATCCGTTTGACACATTGTATAGTGCAAAAGGGATAATGTATCTATGTTGCATGAATTGAATGGTTAAATTCAAGCCTTCTGAAGAGACAGGATTACTTCATGTGATGAGCAGCTTTCCTTTAGGTTTTATGGACTTTTAATAGAGGGACAGGAATCTCTGAGTTTTCATTAAAATGTGGGTTGCACTTTATTTAACAGTACATTATGCACTGTAAAAAAATTCTGGTTGCCTTAAATTTTTAAGCTGATTCAATTTAACATTATGAGCCAATTGAAGTTATATTATGTTAAAATGACTTAAAACAGATTGCGTAACTTATAAAATTAAGTTAGAACATGACTAACTTAGTTTAATAAGTTACAATGAACTAAAAACTAATGCTGTCATGACTAATTGATCATATAATTTTTACAGTGTTTACTGTAGTTACAGTTTTATATGGTTATTGCCAAATTAATGTAAGATTTTAATATGTACATATGTGTACTTGCAAAATAGGACAGTAAAAAAAGTGCAACTAAAATTTGTTTACAGAAATTTTAGAAAGAATAAAAAAAGAATAAAAAAAATGTTTTTTTGGGTGACTAAATGCCAAAAGCACTTTTCAAAACCATTGTCAGCCAACTAAATTTGTTTTCAACTGAAGTTCCATCTAATTTGCAGCTACATGAGATAGGCTACATGCTTTTGTAAGTTTTTTTTTTGTTTATGTTTTACAATATGAAATATTCCAATAATATTTGTAAAAGAAAAGAATGTCTTGTTTATCGTGTTTAAAATAATTCAGGAATAAAAATACACCAGCAAATAAGCTAATTGTTTATTATTAAACTCATATTGGATGTATCATAATTTACTTACTTTCAGGGCCGTTTATATTAAAGTGGATATTTAGCTGCACCATGTTGGCGTTTCGTAACATCTCATTTTACAACGTGGGTCGTTAGCCCAACGCTCAACCCCCGACCTGGAAGAACAGGACATACACTACGGACAATTTAGCTTACCCAATTCACCTATGGCGCATGTCTTTGGACTTGTGGGGGATACCGGAGCACTTGGAGGAAACCCACGCGTACATGGGAAGAACATGCAAACTCCACATAGAAATGCCAATTGAACCAGCCAGGGTTCAAACCAGTAACCTTTTTGCTGTGAGGTGACAGTGCTACCCCCTGCGCCACCGTGGTACCTTAAATTATATTATATTATATTATATTATATTATATTATATTATATTATATTATATTATATTATAT
>CAIGQZ010001336.1:24234655-24247865 GCA_903798205.1 Danio tinwini | reverse complement strand
CACACACACACACACACACACACACACACACACACACACACACCCGCACACACACACGCACACACACACAGATGGTTGCTGGCACAAACCATGTTTATCTTCAGTGTGTGTGAACCTATATAGTGTATCCTTTTTAACCTTGCAAAGTTTTGTTTATGTTTTTTTAAAGGTTGAGGGTATGTCATGTAACCTGTCCATGTTGGCATCTGTCAAATTTGGCTACTCGTACCAAGTGACAAATCCATTTTTGCCAATATGCAACAGAGTCAAGATGTCATGCGAAGCATTTTGTGCTTCTTTCTAAAAGCTGATAAACATATTTATTTTTATATAATAGCTATGCAAGATTAAATATTCAGGAGCCGCAACTTGATATTTAGCATTGTTTTTTCTTCTACTGTTTCTGTGATCTGTGATTTGGTAGGTCATAGTTAAGTAACTCAAATTACTACATTCTTCATTTTATGCAAGTCTCATCTCACTGTAATTATATTTATCAAAAGTGTTTTTCACATCTCTCTTTTTGGACATTTTATGCATTTATTTAATAGCAACAGTGCACAGGAAGATGTTGTTGCTTAATAATATATTTTTTTACATCAGTCAATACCTTAACATCAACATTTATCACTTTATTGCATTTATGTTTTTCCAATCACTATTACATATTACAGTTTTTCTCAATTGTTTACACACAATTACTTGTACTTCAGACACAATGACTACAACATGTAACTGATGCACCAACCCCCTGAACCAATTCTGCTAAACTACAAGCACAATTCCTGCTATACACTTAAATTGCAGATTTAAAACACACTTTTTTCAAAACACGACACACAATTCTCTGCATTTGGCACAATTTTCATGCAGAAAATATCTTGTTTTCACAAGGAACACACTGTCATTCACAATTGTAAAGTCAGTTGTCCTACTTTGCATACTAACTCATCACATAGGTAAACACCGATCACACATAATGGCAATTTAGAAATCAGAGCTCATCTCATATTCTCCATTTCTCAATCTTATTGAGGATTTTTTTTTTCTGCCTGGGGATGGAGAGTGTATGACTCAAATCCACAATTTTTATTATTATTTTTTTTTTTTACTGAAACTATTCAGTAATTACTTCTGTTGATGGCATATGTAGACCACGTTATGTGCAACTTTGTGTTGGTTGGGATGAACACTGTGTACACTGTTTTTGTGGGAAAAATACAGTAAAATATATTTTCTACCTTGTATTTGTGTGTTTTGTATACAAATAATATTCTGAAATATTCTACAATGCACTTATGTAGGCCTATGTACTGTCTGCAGTAAGTGTAACACTGAACAAAAAAAGGCCTACACTATGTCATTATGATAAATGGAGAAGAAGTGGTCAGTGTTTTACATTAAGCACATCAGTGATCAACTGGTTCTTATAAATGTCTAATTATGTGATGGTTTGTGTGTGTCATTTGAAAACAAAACACCATTTTGTGAAGAAATCACATTGTTTTGAATGTAAAGTTTGATTTTGCAGGAGAATTGAAGGGTTTTGCCCAATGTGTGTGTGTTTTGTGATTTTTGTGTAGAGTTCTGACAATATGAGACATGCTTTCAGAAAATGTGTGTAAACAATTGGGAAAAACTGTAATGTCTTTAGTGACCCAGAGCTATACATCAAGCATAACTGTGTTTAACACCTGATATAAAACAAACTCTCCAGCTATTTTACAGTTTTTTTCCAACTGCTTACACAAAATCTTTTCCTGTCACACAATTTCTAAAACATCTCACTCAAAATGCAAAACTACACAGCAAATGTTTAAAACTATAAATACTTTCTCAGCCTTGAACTCAGTTTTCAATTGCATAAAACACTTTTTTCAAAACACCACACACAATTCTCTTTTGAAAAATCTAACAGGAAGCTGCTTTCTTTCCTTTTCCAAACCCGACTAATCAAAATGCAACACCTATTCACAAGGTCACACACACACTGCTCAAATGTGGAAACTCTAATTTCTTACCTGATGACTAATCAATCACTGCTTTACTGTAGTATAGGTAATAGGTCAAATGTGACAGGACACCAAGCAGTTCTGGACCAAAAAAAAATAAAATAAAAAATAAAATAAATAAAATTGGTTTGCCACCCGTCCACAGTTTGTAGTTTTATACCTATTACACATTCACCTTTTCTAAATCCTAAATTCTAAATTCCTTCAGAAAATAATAAAGGAAAATGCCTGGCTCTGTAAACTGTGTGATGACCAACCATATGCCCGCAAGACGCTTTTTCAGACAATGAACAATTTCCCACCTGAGAACCCCCCCCCCCACACACACACACACAACTGTGTTCTTTACTGTCATCTGGAGAATACACTTTTGGTTTACACATTTTCTTTTATTATTATTATTATTATTTTTTTTTTTACATTTTTCCATACAGTATATTTATGGTTTTGTTGTATGCTACAGTAACAGTAATGTTTGTCTCATAATAGTAAATAGATCTATCATGTAAACACTGCTGCTCTAAAATCTAAAGCTCTTTGCTCTTTCATAGGCTTACTGTATATCTACAGTTCAATAAAATGTTTTACAGTGTAATCTTCTGAGAGGAGTAACAGGTACACTGTAAATACCAATGACATGTTGAAACAGAAAATATTCATTAGGCCACACATTACTGTTGCATACAGTAGCATACAACAAAACCAGAAACATTCATTCATTCATTTTGATTTTGGCTTAGTCCCTATATTAATCTGGGGTCGTTCACAGCGGAATGAACCGCCAACTTATCCAGCATATGTTTTACGCAGCGGATGCCCTTCCAGCTGCAACCCATCACTGACTACGTTTACATGGACATCAGTAATCAAATTATTTGCTTTAATCTAATTAAGAGAATAATACGACTAAGGTGTTTACATGAGTTGCTTTTTAAGTGTTACTTTCATGATCCCGTTTTGTGAAGTTTATTTATAAACTAATTTCGAGAGGATCACATGCTTATGATTGCTTGCAGCCGCCCGCATTATTCAATTTATGATTCACCAATCAGACGATTCCTAAGCCACTATTGACCTTATTCTTCAATGCGGAAGTGCACTCATTTTTGCGATTGTTTTAGAACTTCAGATTCAGTTGCCTATGGGAGAAATGACTAGGAATAATAAACGGATGAAAATGGTCAAACTACTCGCTCTACAAACAAGTGTTTGCATGACTATGCAGACAAAATAGAATAATATAATAAGAAAACCTCAGTTTGCAACATCAAGCAGCAGAACAAGCTGTTTTTAACGTCTAAAAATGAATGGAAGTGAATGAGACCGGAAGTCTCGAGGCAAAACGATTCAAATGGCTGCGCCCGCTCATACGCGGAGAATAAGGTGAATAAATACCCTAGGTTCCATATTACAGTTATCTTCGTTTTGAAGAACGCCCCCACTCTGCACCAGCTGCTACTGCATCTGCATCTCCAACTATAACTCCAACAACAATTTCATCAACAACATCAAAGCCTAAACTCTCAAGATGTCGGCGATCCAAGCCATTACAATGAAACCGAACCCTCACCGCTAGCACCAGTACGTACATAGCATGCTCCAAAGGGAAGCCTTGCCAAAAAAAATAAAAACACTCTCCAACAAAGACTAAACATTTTATAAATCTTTGAAAGACGAAACTAGCACAAATAGAATAAGTTATACAAAAGACATCCCGTCTGTTTACAGATCCACATCATCCTAAGTAATTCGACTGCAAGGGTCCAGGTAATCCAATCCGCAAAATATTAGTCCACAGCATAGTCATACGTCGATAAACATGCATTAAATGCTCTGTTATCATCCAAACCACTTGCTGGAGTGCGTTCAGTAGCGTCTCCAGTCATAACAACAGTGATTTAGCCAAAATGGCCGCTGGCCTTTTGATTGACACTTCTTTGAGTCAATAGCTGAAAAGTGAAACATCACCATCCAATGAGCTCTAAAACTCGAGATGGTCCCGCCCTCTCTCTTGACAGATTAAGAATGGACTCTGAATTTGTGAATGAACTGGGCTAGATATGCTCGTGATTTTAATCACATTATGACTCGAAACCTAATGTTATTTATTAATGGATTTAAGTAAAGCCCATAACTAACATTCACACAAAGTGGTGACTTTGTTTAAGTTCAGAGCTTTATGTTGGCAGTTGATATAATAAATAAATAAATAAATAAATAAATAAATAAAAAGATAAATAGATAAATAAATAAATAAAAAACCCTCTGCCACATCCGATAGCCACTTAACTTCTGAAAAGATTATTACCCAGCTATTGAAAAACATTAAACGCATCGAGCACAGAAGTCCAATCATAATAGGCCAGTGACTTATATCTTCATGCACCGTGTCATATGTAAGTTTTTAATGGCGAGTTTGTCGGATGTGAAAACGACAAAGAAACAAACTTCCCGCTTGACTGTTATGAATAGGAGGAGGACGACATTTCTGACAATGGAATGTTTTATCCATTGACTAAGTGTTAGATACATTCACATCTTAAACAAATTTCTATATCACTAAGGGGTTTAAAACTCTATTTCACTATAACTTCACCTACTCAGTCTTCAAGAGGTACTTCCAGGACCACCAGATAAGCCACACCCCATATCCTCAGCTCTCCATCCATCTGCCATCCTGCGGGGAGACGAATGCCCACCTCTACCATCCTTGCACTTTGCGTCAACGAAGCTATCAGACCATGCAAGCTATCATACCATGCATTAACAAAAAGAACTTCCATCCACAGTTGCCCATGCCCTTATTAAGAAGCCTCGCATGGATACCAGCTAAAACAATTTATGTCTGCTGTACATGTACCATGTTGTTAAAGATTTCATTTCTGATTCTCTCTTTTCTCATTTCAGAAGATCATGACAGACCACTACAGAGGCTGACCCTCATTCAACCTATTACACTCCACATCCATTCCAAATACACACTCTTCACGAAACATTCACACTCTTTGCAAAGGATACATTTCCACTCACCCAGCTCACACCTCGATGCCATATTCACACAAGCCTTTTAGTTTTGAGATGTTCTGAACTAACATCAAATTTTAATCCCACAATCCACCTTACCATAACTGATCTAACTTTGCAGGATGAAGAAATGCTATCTTTCTTAATTGAGCAAAGCAAACAGATCAATTTCACCAAGGATATTCTATTTACATTTTGATATCCCCTCCCCCACACACCCATTCCAAACCCTCTTAGCTTTCTTACACAACAGGAGAGCAATACCACCTCAGGGAAGCCCAGCTGATCCTCTACAGCCGGCCTCCACCCACATGTATTTCTAGGTATAACCACAACTCTGCCATTTCCCCCTATTCCCCCTCCTATTAACATAGGAGCTTCTTCACTACCCTTCCCCCTTTTTTCTTCATTTAATTTTTCCCTCCAAATTTAAACTATCCCATAATTCTAATCACTTTCATTCACTACAGCTCCGACCTATTTAGGGGTCGCCCCGAGTTTCAGTTGCTGCAGCAGCAATGCTCTAAACAAGCTCATATACACTTGCATTCCAAATACCACTATTGTCACACTCCCCCGCACTCATACAGCAGTAAATGCTTCTGCGGGAGTGCACATTGCATCCATACTTACCCACTGCACTTCTGTAGATGCAGAGACACTCCGCTGAGCAACACTCACCCATAGCACCACTGCAACTGCAGCGACGCTCTAGCTGAGCCTTATTCACCCTTATCTCTACATATCACTACCGACAGTATTTAACATTCCTGCACTCATATTGCTCTTAATACTGACTACTACTGCACCTCTGCAATAGCAGAGACGCTCCGCCGAGCCTTATTCTCCCTCTGCACCACTGCTGCAGCAGTGACGCTCCGCCTGAGCTCACACCATCTCTATTTAGCCATTCACTACCGACACACTCCCCAGCACTGCCACAGCAGTTAAATCGCCTCTGCGGAAGCGTACTTGCCTTCCAATATTGACTTCCATCGCACCTCTGCAACAGCAGAAAAGCTCCACTGAGCTTCATTTCCCTTCTGCATGACTGCCGCAGCAGTGACGCCTGGCCTGAGCTCACATACACTTCCATTTAACATACCACTACTGACACACTCCACCAGCACTGCCACAGCAGTTTAAACGCCTCCGCGGAAGCGTATTTACCTGTTATTATCGACTTCCATTGCACCTCCGCAACTCTAGAGATGCTTCGCTAAGCTAAATTCCCCTCTGCACCACTGATTCCATTGCACCTTTGCAACTGTAGAGATGCTCCACTTAGCTTAAATTCTCCTCTGCACCACTGACTTCCATTGCACCTCTGCAAATGTAGAGATGCTTCGCTTAGCGTAAATTCTCCTCTGCAATACTGACTTGCATTGCACCTCTGCAACTGTAGAGATGCTCCGCTTAGCTTAAATTCTCCTCTGCACCACTGACTTCCATTGCACCCCTGCAACTGTAGAGATGCTCCGCTTAGCTTAAATTCTCCTCTGCACCTTTGCACCACTGACTTCCATTGCATCTCTGCAACTGTAGAGATGCTCCGCTTAGCTTAAATTCTCCTCTGAACCACTGACTTCCATTGCACCCCTGCAACTGTAGAGATGCTCCACTTGGCTTCAATTCTCCTCTGCACCAACGACTTCTATTGCATCTCTGCAACCATAGAGATGCTTAACCTAGCTTAAATTCTCCTCTGCGCCACTGACTTCCATTGCACCTCTGCAACTGTAGAGATGCTCCGCTTTGCTTAAATTCTCCTCTGCACCACTGACTTCCATTGTACCTCTGCAACCGTAGAGATGCTCCGCTTAGCTTAAATTCTCCTCTGCACCACTGACTCTATCGCACCTCTGCTGCAGCAGAGACGCTCCACTGAGCTTATCCTGACATTTCATCACTGTCATTTTAAGAGTCTCTTTAGTAGAGCTCATACATCCTGCATTAAAACAATTACACCTGTCTCACTCTCCCATCCGGTCATCGCAGTTAATACTGCTACGGGATCACACATAGCATTTGCAACATCAGCAGCCAATACACCACTTTAGTTGTAGCAATCACTCCAACCTAAACCTTTTACACTCTGCACCAGTTTCATCTTTACTCCTGCAAACCCTTTCCTGGTACCATCTTTATTACACTTTCCATTCAGCAGCTGGTTATGGCTTGATCTTTATTGCCTTTTGGGGGGTTCTTCAATACGCGGCTGCTGGGGAGTTCTTGAGATCTACCTGAGCTCAAACTCCCCTCTCGCCTTGCAAAGGAGAAGGAGCCCCGGGCTCGAGGATCTTATGAGCTCAGGGCTCTCTCCCAGGACAGCATGCCAAACAAGCTTTATAATCAATCATCAGCTAAGTGTGAACTCTTGAAGTGAAGTTTATTTATAAACTAATTTTGAAAGGATCGCGTGCTTATGATTGCTTGCAGCCGGCCCCGCATTATTCAATTTATGATTCACCAATCAGACGATTCCTAAGCCACTATAAATACCTTAGGTTCCATATCACAGCCATCTTCGTTTTGAAGAATCCCCCCTTCCACCCCTACTCTTCCTCCTTTCCTAGATGGGTGGTACGGTGGCCCAGTGGTTAGCACTGTTGCCTCACAGCAAGAACATCACTGGAGTTTACACATTCTCCCCGTGCTCACGTGGGTTTCCCCCAGGTTTCCCGGTTTCCTCCCACCATCCAAAAACATGCAACTTAAGTTAATTGACTAATCTAAATTGGCAGCATAGACATGCTCCTAGTAAGAAGTTATATCTTATAAGCAATCACTATCTGTTCATTAGCTACTACAGCAGGGGAGTTCTCAAGATATACCTAAGCTCAAACTCCCCTCTCGCCTTGCAAACGGGAGGGAGCCCCGGGCTCAAGGATCTTATGAGCTCAGGGCTCTCTCCCGGGACAGCATGCCAAACAAGCTTTATAATCAATCATCAGCTAAGTGTGAACTCTTGAAATATGTTACAGCACATAATTCGATTAACGTCATTGTGTCACAGCGCTATCCGCATTTTCTGAGGAGTTTCATGTAATTTCGAGTGTTTCATTTTTAATTAGTCAACTTTAACTGCAGTTTGGCACTTTCCCTTTCATTCACGAACATTCATGCGTGCCCTCCATGACAAACGAGATATTAGATGCAACTATAAACTGCTGGAGGAGTTTTTATAATGGAAGTTCATACCGTATGCTGAATAGAAGATTTTTTTTTTACGCATTTCACGATGCAGGTGTCTGTGGTCTGCACTGACTCGGTAGGTGCAGAGCGTCAATCAGCCATGTGTGCGTGTGTGTCTGTGTGTGTGTGGGTGTGTGTGGACTATCCTGTCGCAAACAGCGGCTTAAAGTCCTACATGACGTTATTAGTTTGATTAAGATGTTTACATGTATGTACTGCACTTAAATAATGCGACTAAAATCGGCATACTCCACATGTCTTAAATAGATTTCTTACATGGTTCAGGATCTGTAGAGCTGCGCATCGATGGAATTGCTCTTCAGTGTTTGGACTCTCAGTAGTGATTATTAACCCACACTGACCTGAGCTAAACTGAACTGAACTTATCTCTGAAAACTGAACTGACACTGTTTCAATTCACTATAAACTTTCATGTGAAGCTGCTTTGACACAATCTACATTGTATAAGTGCTATACAAATAAAGATAATTTGAATTGAATATGTCTTTGGAGTGTGGGGGAAACCGGAGCACCCGAAGGAAACCCACACCAACACGGGGAGAACATGCAAACTCACACAGAAACGCCAACTGACCCAGCCAAGCCTCGAAGGTGCTACCCACTGTGCCACCAGTGCTACCCACTGTGCCACCATGCAGCCCCTCTAAAAGCATTGTAAAAATGTGTTATTTTTTATTTCATAAATCAAGTTTTCAGTTATGATACTCCCATAATCATTCCACATAAATCCACAGATTTGTTTTTTTACAAAATTCTCAGCAGAAATAGCTAAAAATGTCCACTGATTCTGTCTGGTCCAACTTATTTGTAATAAATAAATAATAAAAGTTTAATCTGTAATACAATACAGCTCTCTCTTGTATTACAGAAGTCAATACAGAAGTCTCTTCCCTGTGTCTTTGATGGCAGACTTCTCCATATATGCTATAAATTATATATAGCCTACTCCAGGTTACCCATATGACTCATGAAACAGTATTCTGTGTGTGTCCGCCAAAATAAATTAATAGAAATGCATTAAAGGGAAAAAAATCCTTGAATAAACAATACCGAAAAGTGAAAGAAAGAAAGAAAGGGTGATGCTTCATGAACAATGTGGCTTTTGACCTTGGATGAGCACCAATTGTAGCAGATCTACAAAACATAGCTAGGAATCTTAAAAAATATATTTTATACAACAATATACCAAAAAAAAAGACCTAAGTTCACTTTTATATCACATCTATGACATCCTCAAACGAGCTTCTGTTGTAAAGATCCCTCTACATAAGGTACAATCCTGTGAGTTTTTGATTGAATTTCACATAGTCTGGATGTTGCCAATCACTCAGAAATTGAAGAAATGTTTGGCAATATCTTTCTCTCACTATCTGTGAATGGACAAATATAACAGGAGAATGAGCTGAGGAGCTCTGTGACCCTAGCTGCCGTGTATATACTCTTTGGGGGCTGATATTGTTTCATCTGGTCAGTCAAGCATAGCGCTTTACTTTACATGCATCCTGGGAGTCCCACACGCAGGGAAGACACATTCACAACTGCTGACCAATATTACCCACACATCTATCAAACCACTCTGAAGGGCCACATCATTTTACAAAAACATGAATACGCACACAAACAAGGCTGATTTCTCTCTAGCGAGGACTTTCTTTTCACTTTGTGTTTTCTTGCTTTTTTGAGTGCTTACATTTTTATTAGGACAGTAATTTGTGTGTGTAATTAGCTGTTTTTGTTATGGGTGATTTTGTTGTCAATGTTTTGAGATTTCTGTGGTAGCATTTAAATGCAAAATTACAAAAAATTACCAATAAAAAGGTATAATGCACCAAAAGCAGCCTATATTAAAATTTATTTAAATACTAATTTGCCTATTGTTGTTATCCAAGAATTACATAGGTCTTTAATCTAGTTTTGAACTGAGAGCGTGTGTCTGAGACCTTATCAGGAAGGCTATTCCAGAGTTTTGGAGCCTTAAATTAGAAGGCTCGACTTCCTTTAGTAGACTTTGCTATTCTGGGTACTACCAGAAACCTTGTGTTTTGAGATCTTAAAGCGCAGGTTGGATTGTAGCGAGACAGAAGGTTGGTTAGATAAACAAGAGCTAAATTATTTAAAGCTTTATAGGTAAGAAGCAATATTTTATAATCAATACAGAACTGAAAAGGCAGCCAGTGTAAGGAGGATTAAATTAGGGTAATATGGTCATATTTTCTTGAACTCTGGCAACTACATTTTGCACTAACTGAAGTTTAGAGGATGCTGGGCAACCAGCGAACAGAGCATTACAGTAATCCAGCCTAGAAGTTATAAAAGCATGAACTAGCTTTTCTGCTTCTGAGATGGATAGCATGCTTGATGAGGTAAAAAACTGCAAAAAAATTCCACTTTTTGAGAAAAAAAGAACCAGCCCTTTCACCAGGCTGCCAGCAGGCCTGAGCAATTTTAGCCTGTTGTATATGTGATAATGGAACACAAAGTGAAGTTTAGTTATAAACAAATTTCGAGAGCAGCACGCGCTTATGATTGATAGCAGCTGATCCTCGTTAGCTAACCAACCAGACGATTCCTAAACCACTATAAATAACCAAAGCATCTTACCTGAGCCATCTTCGTCTTGAAAACTGCTCTGCTTAGCATCAGCAGCTGCAGCTGTAGCTACAGCTACATATAACATAGGAGCACTTCACTAGCCTTTTCCCTTTTTTATTCCTTTAACTTTTACCTCCAAACTTGAACTATCCCATACTTCTATTCACTCTCATTCACCATAGCTCCAACCCATTTAAGGGTCGCCCCGAGTTTCAGTTGCTGCAGCAGTGACGCTTTAAACAAGCTCATATACACCTACATTTCCAAATACCACTATCATCACACTCCCCCGCACTAATACAGCAGTAAATGCTTCTGCGGGAGTGCACATTGCCTCCATACTGACCGACTGCACCTCTGCAGCAGCAGAGATGCTCCGCTGAGCTACACTCACTGCAACTGCAGTGACGCTCTAGCTGAGCCCTTATTCACATTCATCTGTACATATTACTACTGACAGCATTTAACATTTTTGCGGGAGCACTCATAACGCTTTAATACTGACTACCACCGCACCTCCGGAACAGCAGAAATGCTCCGCTGAGCCTTATTCTCTCCCTGCAACCACTGCCACAGCAGTGACACTCTGCCTGAGCTGAGCCTGAGTGTCCTTGCCCCGCCCCCCTCCCACAGGAGTCTACACTACCCCCTCCCTTTCCCGACTCCAGCGAGAGAATGGCCCCGCAGCTCTGACTCCCGCAGGAGTACCCCCCGAGCTTCGATTCCTGCAGGAATCAATCACTGCCCCCGCCCGGCCCTTAGAGAGAAGGGAAAAAAACGTTCTTCCTTCTAGCGTTGTTGACTCCGATTCCTTTTAGCGTCGTAGTGCTCCTCTTTTTTTCTCCTTATAGCGTTGTTGACTCCACTTCCTTTTAGCATCGTAGTACTCCTTTTTTTTCTTACTTCAGCATTGATGACTCCACTGCCTTTAGTGTTGTAGTACTCCACTCTTTCTTCCTTTATCGTCAGTGACTCTGCTTCCTTTAGTGTGGTAGTACTCCGCTTCTTCTCTTATTCTTAGCATCGGTATTCTGCTTCTTCCTCTCAATGAAGAGGGCTCCACTTCCTTGGTTTCCTTTTTTAGCACCAAATTGCTTCGCTACTTTCCTTCCTTCTAGCAACAAGTCTCTTAGCTTCTTTAAGCCTCCACAGCTTGCTTCCTTCCTTCCGCATAGGCCCTCACTTCCCAGCTCTAACTCCCGCAGGAGTTGTTCCCAGAGTTTAACTCCCACAGGAGTCTTCGGCTCCTTCCCGCTGGAGTCTTCACTGGCCCCCAGTTCGACTCCACTGAGAGACCAGCACCACAGCTAGCTCCCGCAGGAGTTTCCCCAAGCTTGACTCCCACCGTCCTACATCACATGTTCAGGCTGTCGTAGGAGCCCCCCCTTTTATTTCCTTCTTTCCAATGTTATATCCAGCAGCCGGATATAGCAGCAATCTTTCGCCTTGTGGGGGTTCTTCAATACACGGCTGCTGTCCCGAGCAAGAAGGCATTTCGGGGAGTTCTCGAGACCAAGTTGAGCTCAGACTCCCCTCTTGCCCTGCATGGCAAACACGCTTTATAATTAATCATTGGCAAGAGCAAACTCTTGAAAACCTTATGTTGCACAGGTACGTTTTTGAAAGTACTAAAATTCATAGATTTTTTAAGCCAAATGCCATTAGAAAATTAAGTATAAATAATATTCCATGTAGATATTTAGTAAATTTTTTACTCAACTTAAAATGTGATTTTCTCAATATTTTGATTTGTTTTAAACCTTCAGATTGCAGATTTTCAAATAGTTGTATCTTGACTAAATATTGTCTTATCCTAACACACTATAAATCAATTTAATTATATTTATACTTTGAATAAAAATCTCAGTAAAAACAAACAAACACTTGAGTGGTTTTGTGGTCCTGGGTGACATTTTATTTGATGGTACAGTGCTTATGCATCTGAATAAACAAATTTAAAACATTCCAATAAATTAATAAAATATGCAAATCTATGTATTAAATAAGGATTTTGTTTCCAAAATCAAGCTTCTTTGCAAATTTATTTATCACATTTATTTACAAAGTTTCAATACAGCCCTTTAACAATTGCCATCAATTTCAACAAACATTTAAAAGTTTTGAAGTGGATCAGATATCGACACACTTTTAAATTGGTAAGATATCAGAATACCGTGTTGTTATTTGTGTGTCCTGTATGATGTTTACAAATTCTATATGCTGCACCAACAAGTACCTTTTGAGCGTATAATATAATAATATTATACTAAACCTAAACTTGATCGTCTAACATAAAAAGACCATGGAACTAAAAAAAAAAAAACTGCTGATGTTATTAAAAGGGTAAAATTTAGCAATATATATAT
>CAIGQZ010001336.1:24205677-24234255 GCA_903798205.1 Danio tinwini | reverse complement strand
AAATGCAATTATCAGTTCATGTCTTGTAAATGCTGTTTTGATAAGATTTGATATGATTTTATTTCTGTAATTCAGATTTGATGTACATAATACATTTAAACAATATATTTATTCTAAGGAATGATGTATGAAAAAACAACTAACTTGCTGTAGCCCAGTTAATGCTAATCTTGAAATGCTAATAATACAAAATCCATCACTTGATAAAAATAATGAAAGATTTCATAGCCAAAGGTCACCACAAGATAAAGGTGTACATTTTTAGATGCCAATTAAAAGGTCTTGCTAAACTATCAATCAGATGGCAGAAGGCACATTGTACACCATATTTTTTCCAGCAAAGATTTGATCGTGTTATTCATTTAGTAGCCTTTGAAATTCATGTATCAAAAATATGATTTGGTAGGCTTCCTGGGGTTGAGATTAAAGGACATGGCTGAATTCACCCGAGACTGTGTGCAAATTCAGATGTAAAGAAGGCTCTTAGCTCAAGATGTGTTTTGCAAGTCAGGTTGAGGAATACAGGTGGAGAAGGCCTTTAATGCTTCTAATGTATGATGTGAAACAACTCTGAGATCTGAGGCAGACCACAAGAGACGCTGATGAAAACTCCACGGAGGCCCCTGACATGCACCTTTCCACAATCCTTCAGCAGTCATTGTCCTCATTTTGGAGAGGTTTGTTTGCTTTCCTTTAGTGCGTAATAACAGCCGGAGACTTCCATGAATATTATTTGTCTTGATGCTCATTATACATCTTCACGAACACCTGAGGGAACGCATTTACATTGCGAGATGAATACTAATGCTGCCGTCGGCCTCTAAAAGTTCATAGCGAAGTTTTCAGCAGGATCGTTTAAGATAAGAAAGTTCTGCACAGGACCAACTGCTGCCATGCATGTCGATTATAAATGCGGTCTTCTTTTATGTGGCTCAAATGATGTGAAACAAGCCAAAGTGAAGAACATTTTTGTTCTGTGTTTAGGAGTAAAAAAAAGACATTTGATTTACCTGAGCAGTTGTGCACTGTTAGCAAATAGCTAGATTCATATATACATAAATAAATATGTGCTTTCCGTCATATAACAAAACAAACATGCTACTGAAACAGTGCATCTATTAATTAATATATAGCAAAATTCAGCCTTCCTGTCAAATCAAGTCACTTTTATATATATAATACTTTATACAATATAAGCTTTATAGTGTTAAACATTAAATTACAGTGTCAGCATTGCTTTCAATGAGAATAATTGTTATATTAGAAAATAGTTTACATGTATGCATTTTCTAAACACTTTGATCCAAAGCAACTTACAGTGGATTGAATATGCATATTTCATTGCTAGCACAATGATCAACACAAAATTGCTGCTTGTTCAAACTACTTATTTAAAGGGAACCTATTTTAACCTCATTTACAAGATGTAAGATATGCCTTTTGGTGTCTCCAGAATGAAAATATCCATCAGATTATGTATTATAGCCTCCAGAATCTGACCATTTTGGTGTCTGAGTACAGTGTAGCTGTTTTTGTAGCCTGTGGCTTTAAATCCAAATGAGCTGCCTCTCCTCTCCCACCGTTCCCACATTCTTGTCTGCTTTTCATTATGCGTTACATTCATTATGTGTTACTGACAGAGACAGACTCGGATGAAGCTAAAATACAGCTCTTTAGTCAAAAATCACAAAGGGTTGAACAAATATTTTAATCCCAGTTTAATAGCAAAAAAAGTTCTGTGGACATGTTATTATCGAAACATGGTGCCTGTCAATCAATTCGGTGGCCGGGGAAAACTGCCCTACTACGTCACGTTGCAGTGGACCTCAAAATCACTGGAATTTTAATTGTCAGGAAATTGTCATTTATTTTAATGTCAGGAAATAAAAAAAGAGACTGGTTGTCTTTATATCACCTCAATATGACTATGGATACACTATACCTAGACACAGTTCTGTCTAAAAAGCTTCCAAAAGTAGATTTTCATCAGAGGTGCACTTTAAAATGAGTTCCTTAAGAGGTTTTCAGAAAACGTAATTGTTTTATGTTCAAGTCACTTAAATGTGTTAAGTTAATTTAATCTATTTGTGTTGGGACAACTTTAATGAATTCGTACAGACCCCTGTATTCTTACAGTGTACTATACACTAGATATTGCATATGGGCCCTGAGCATGCGTCAATACCGCTGCCATATTTGTACAGTGCTCCAAGGACAATAGTCATTCAACCGCACTTAGTCAAGACCAAATCCAATCTAAATATGCTGGACTTGTTTGCTGCGTATGGGTGTAGTAACGAGCAAACAAAGCATAAATACATAACATTTTATAGTTGAGAATTTGTTTTTTATGATTTTGTATGTTACAAACTTGTGCTTGTGCTAAACAAATGTTGGTGATGACAGTACAGTCATTTACTGAAATGACCATAAGGCACAGGTGTCAAAGTCAGTTTTTGGACGGCCGCAGCTCTGCACAGTTTAGCTTCAACCCTAATTAAACACACTTGATCAAACTAATTGAGTCCTTTAGGCTTGTTTGAAACCTAAAGATAAGTGTGTTGAAGCAGGGTTGGAACAAAATTGTGCAAGGCTGCAGCCGTCTAGGAACTGAGTTTGACACCCCTGCCAGGCAAAGTAGCACCAACTTGCACTAAATTCTAGGTTTATGCTAGTTTGGTTGAATAAAATCTGCAAAAATGTAAATGACATATGACAACAAGACGCTGATGCCAAAAACTTTGAAAAGAAAAATTTAGTAACTTAAGGGTGCCTGATAACATAAGAGTGTCTGTGCCTCAATGTGCATACTGTCCACTCTAAATTATTAAATACTAAAAATGTTATGTACCATTTAGATCAGAAAGGTGGATAAGCATGTTAAGACGCAGGGACATAGCGATGGTTCACACAAATTGTTCATAATTGAAATTCATTTACAAATTAATCACTCCTTCTGTTAGAATTAAAAGTGAAAGGGAGTGTGTTTCCGGACATGGATTAGATCAAATTTAACTGGAAGTGAGGATACGTTTCCATACACACAAACACATTGTTTTTCTCAGCAATGCCCGTGTGATAATTTATCCGTCAACGTAGAAAATTGATATAAAATTATAATTTTCATAATTAAAGAAACATATTTGCACACTGACCACCGGAAAAACACCTAATCATAGATGTATATATGTGTATATATCTATGGATCCAGGTAGCCAGTTTGCCACTGCACCTTAGTCCCACATTTATTTCTATGGAGCGCTACCCTGTACCAAAATGTCAGCTCTATTGACACAATCCTTCCAATAGACAGCAAAAGCAGAGGATTGTTCTAAAAGGCAGAGCCTCATAGCCACACCTACTTATCACATAATCAATATGTACCAACAAGCAGTTTAAAGGTGTTTAGAATTGAGCTTTTTCAGAATCTTTAATTTATCATTTTGAACGTTTGGAAACACTCCAAAAAATCCTTTACAGAATGCTGTAACAAAAATCACTGTAGGTAATCTTAGGCCTTATAAAGTCTGTGTGAAATCAAAAATTACACAGTTTATTTATTCTAACACAGATTGATATTTTTCAGGTGAACAATTAACCTGTGTATGCTAATTCACTAGAAAAAAAAGTTTGTTTTGGTAATCTTTAATCAAAATCTGTTAATTTATTTTCATGTTTGAAGCGGCAGTCCTTCTCTTTAGATGTCAGTTTGACGGATTCAAGCTATGATATCCTTAACCACACCCTTTTTTACTGTTAGTTTGCAAGGAGGAAATAATGCACAAAATGAAAACCTCGCCTCCTACTCAATATTCAGTTTCAGTTTGAGGTACATCAACATACTGAAATAAAAGTCTAAGAAACTTCTGGTCCAAATGGACTCTTGCTGAGCCCAAAACTAAAATATAACTAGAAAAGACTTTACCAAATTTTTCTCTGTTGACTTTATTGAGTGTAATGCCAGTGTATGTCGACAGTAACTTTCTGTATTTTGAATGAATCATTGTAAAAATGAATTCATGATCCATTAAATTTGCAGTAGGTGATCTGCCTAAATGCTATCCGTTAGCATAATATCTTTGAAACACAGTCCCTCCCCTGCCGTCCAAAGCCATACCTCCTAAAATCACATCAAAGATGACACTCGCCAGTTAGAAAACATTATAGTACTTTATAAAACTACAATTCTGAATGAAAAACTGTATTATATCTAGCAGGTTTTCAGTTGTGTAGCAAGCAAAACTTGTCATAATGTGCAATATTTCATGCATGCAAGGATCGCTGGTCTCACTCTTTCACACGCTTTGTCCTAAAGCGACTACTGCATGCTTAGTGTTTGGCCTGCGGCATGCAGGAATTACACTTATTACTAAGCCAAACTTACATGCTATTTCAGACTGAATATTCAAAGTAGCATGGTAAACATTATAGGGAGTGCGTCACAGGTTGTCATTGTTAAAAAATGAACCAATGTGAATATAAAACCAACTTTACCTCAGTAAAGCAGGCTAGGCAGAATAGCGCTATTTACTTATGTTTTGTTGTTAAACTAAATAAAAATCTACATTACCGAATCTGTTAAAGGTCCCTTATGAAATTAAAAATAGTCACATCAATCATTCGCCTGAATATTTCAGTGGCTGAACAACACTTCTGCACATATAACCCATTCCTAAAACAACAAAATCTACATAAGCTTTGCGTGACAACAATAGTTTTAAAACAACATTAACTACTACTTCAGCCAAGGTGCCACCCTTCCTCTAGCGTGCAAAAGTAACTCCAATATTGATAAAAGATTTTCAAAAGTTTTGATTCAGCATTTGTTTTTGCTGCTGTCACTTTCTCACGGCGTGCATGCACAATCAAAGGGCGGATCTCTCTGCGTAAACAGGGGTGTGCAGATGTACAAATCTACATTTGTTGACAGACAGTTTAGGCTACTTATCAGAATTATGGGAATTATCGCCCGGCAAATTTTATTAGGATGAACTTTTTTAGTCTTATGCCTTACCCAGAATATAAAAATACATATAAATACATTTAGATCATTTACTTTAATCATTACTATTGGAATGTTAAGAGACTTTCAACCAGCAGAACCAAAAATGTTTTTGAAGACAATCACCTACTGCACCTTTAATGATCAAAAACACATCTCAGGCTGCTTCATTTTACTGTGGCAGGGTGAAAATTGATACATTTTCATATTTAGTTCCTGAATATGAGCTTCTTGTTTACTAAACGGTTAAAAGCAATATCACGTTCACAATCAAGCTAAGGTTACAGACAGCCTTGTGTTTAATTGCATCAGTGCAACAGCACTCTTGCTTGTGATATTGCTTATTTCTATTAGCTATAATTACATGTAATTACATCTGTACGAGTGTCCATTCTTGGAGTGTTCTTATGTGAAGCTATTATTATCTTTCATATCTGAAGCTTTTTTTTATTATTGCTCCTTATCTTTGTAAATTGTAAGTATTTTATCTATGTAAATATGAAATTGTGATAGTATAATCTGAAGTATGATCTTAATCATAATTTTTCACAGACATATATACTGTATAATAAACTACACATGGATGACGAATTTGAATAAATTACGGAGATAATCTGTTCAAATTGGACCAGTTGTTCATTCTATCCATTATATCCATGTACAAGCGGCAGTATTTCAGTGCTATTCAGTTCGACAGCAACAAAAGAACTTGAATATGATTTCTGCTTTGCTTGCATACAGTAGATTGCTGGTCTACTATATAGGAGGGGATTGTCTGCCTTAACAGCTCTTTTTTGATCCTTCTCTGACTGAAACCGCCTACTCTCGTCTACTTTTAAGGTGAGGAGCTTGACATCTCAAATGAGCCTGGTCTCTTTTCTTCAGAGAAAATAAAAAGGACTGAAAAGCCTCTCTCTCATTTTTTTTAAACCCATACAGAAGACTTGTACCCATGAATCCATTATGTTGACATGGAAATTCTCTAGAATGTACTCGCAATCACTGAGAATGGGAATAATAGCTATTTTCCCCAAATAGCTACAGTATGACTTGAGATGACAACCTTTTGTTGATTTCTGAAAAAGACATTTTAGTCCACTGTGTACGGCCAATAATTGTTTTCCACAAATTTCTCTGGACTAATCCATTTACTGTCATTTACTGCCTTGAAGCAATGTCAGGCTGTTGTATTGCATTGGAGATGTGACATGAACTTAAGACTATGGCATTCAGCAGCTACTTTACTGTTAATATAATATTTTTCTTTTCAATATTTTTCATACAGAGACAATTTATTTTTCTATTTTGTGACCAATTACTATTATAAGTGTGAAAATGATGTATAAATTATACATCACTTATAATGTATAATTTATAATGTATGGTTTACATGACATTTTGCGGGTAAGTACTGTTAGTTGATTGACATTTTTCTTTTGTGTGTTTATATATGCACAGGACATGAATAAGCTATTCTAAATGTGCGTAGAACAGTGTGCCAAAACAATATCATTCTAATAAGCTGTCAAAATAGCGTTTCCAGCTTTTATACGTTGATTCTTATGCAGCATTTTATAATAACAGAGATGCATAAACATTTAAAAACATGTATCTTGTTTCTAAATCCAGTGTCAATATTTTAAATCACACTTTTTGGTTTTACATTCAACCATTGTAATAAAAAGCTGGCTTTTGCCCGTTTTTTTTTTTTTTTTGCATTCACACAAATCTCTTCTGCGATAGAGGGATAGTGTTGTAGATGTGTCAGAGCATCAGTATTATCCCACTTATCTGTGTGACATTTCAGGGATGAAAGAGGCCCTGCAGTAGACTTTAATAACAGAAGGAACTATCTGCTTCAGCAGCTCATCCTCAATCAGAAATGCAGACCTATTTGTCATTTTATCAGGGCTCAGGTTACTGAAATGTCTTGTGAGCTTAGATGTGAAATAAACATGAACTAGACTCCAGTAATTTAGTTTGCTAATGACCCAGAGGACATGCAATAGGTCTTGCTGCAAGTCATGGGTTTATAAGACGATGTCAAGGGTAGAATCAGTTTAATATTTTAGGCTGAATTCAACCTCAGATTTCAAAAGGTGACCAACTATTTTAACATTTGTGAAAATAGTGATTACTCAGACGCCCTAGTTTTTTGCAATTATGCAATTTTCCAATGCAAAGTCAACAAAAAGATACAAAAAGTGTTTTGTAGCCTGTGCAGTAAGCAGACGCGGATGAAGCGAGAGTGAAGGCAATGATGCGATTAGACATCCTGTGGCATGGATTGGGCGTTTTGTGCATTTGACGCACTTCAGACTGCAAAAAAATCTGATCAAACATCTAAAGAATGAAGCATTTCCTATGTGTGAGGTACAGTAACTACATGTCAGATGCTGCGGGCAGTAAAATCTGAGAGAGAGAACAAGTAAGTTTGTGCATAAAATAATTAATCCCTATCGTTTTAAATCTTTCCACCTGGGGGTACTCATCTCGAGACCCTCAGACTATGCAGTGCCACTGATGCGATCCAAGACCAGCGACGAGACGATTCCAAGGTTTCCGGACCAGGCTGTATCCTGAGCTGCTGCTGTGGTGGTCATGATGGAGAGCATGAGACTGATTCCTGTGATGCTCCAAGGACAGACGTGTCTTCGCTGAGGTCCAGCTACTGCGCCTAGACTGCAGCTCTGCACAAGACGTTTGGCCATAGGAGAAATGGTCGTGCCCAACTGAGCCTGGTTTCTTTCGAGGTTTTTTAAATTCTTCACTTTTGCCAATTGGTGAAGTTTTTTCCTCGCCGCTGTCGCCACTGGCTTGCATGGTTCGGGATCTGTAGAGCTGCGCATCAATGGAATTGCTCTTCAGTGTTTGGACTCTCAGTAGTGATTATTAAACCACACTGAACTGAGCTAAACTGAACTGAACTTAAACACTGAAAACTGAACTGACACTGTTTCAATTCACTATAAAACTTCCATGTGAAGCTGCTTTGACACAATCTACATTGTATAAGCGCTATACAAATAAAGATGAATTGAATTGAATTGTTTAGTTTTTTAAAAACACTGTTGTAATACATTGAGCCACTAAGCATTGTTCTTATTATGTTTTTCAACAGGAGAAACACGCAAATTACTTTAAAATACTTCAAATATAGTCTGTGTTATGCAAGACTATTTCTGAAATCTAAGCATAACACTGTATGACAATGTTTCAGATGACTGTTCTAGACCCTACAGCTAATCAATCTGTCAGATTCTGGAGTGCATTCAAGTTCTAAATAAAAACATAAATGATAAATGATCTTAAATAAAACAAATACACTTATAAAGATGGTATAAGAATATAATTTTACTCATCTGGGAAATAGAGGCCACTTAAATGGTTTATGAACACAATTAAGTGCACACGGCATGCTAAATTATCTGATAATTGCAGGAAATAATTCCAAAAGGCATTTGACTGTGAACTCACATAAAACAAAACTAAAATATGATGTATATGCTGAGTTCAGCGGCTAATCAGACAAAATCAGCTGAGGTGATGAGACAGCGACCAGCGAGACCTAGCTGTCACTCAGGTGGCCATGCCCTTAATTAGGCACACCTAATATAATAATATAAAAGCTAATATAAACAAAACGGATAAGTTACAAAAAAATTCACCACCCTCACAGTTGTCATGAAGGGTAATATTAGCTATCTGAACCAAAATTGTTCTTTGTACCAGGCTGTAAACACTTTTTTTTTTGTAGTAAAGTTGGCCATTTTAACATTGGGGTCAAAAGAAATGTGCTCTATTATGGAGCCAGGCCTAGTGGAATTTTGGCGAATTGCAGTTCAGTTACTTCCTTTTTAGTTCCACGAGGGATGTTGCTACTTGGTTTTATTGTATAGTATGTAAAAATGTGCCAGAGTATATAGATTGGTTGTGTATTTTTGTTTTCATCATCTGAAAGTTTTTTTTTTTTTAGGGGAATCATAAGGAACATGCCGGTTTGTTTTTCATTTACTGCAGTGTGCAAAACTGTGTTGTAGTATGATTAGATTAGATTAGATTAGATTCAACTTTATTGTCATCACACATGTACAAGTACAAGGAAATGAAATGCAGTTTAGGTCTAACCAGGAGTGCAATAGCAGCAAGTGCAGGATACAGGTATAAGTTATAAAGTGCAGTTATAGAAAAATTATGGTGATATTTACAAATGGATGCACTATCAACATTATATACAGGTTGTGTTAGCTATTAACAGAGATTTACAATAGATGGATAAATGTACAGGTTGCTATTAATAATCAGAAGTGTGCAGATAGATAAACATAATTACAAGTGTATATGTACAGTGGATGTGTACATAATTTACAAATGTACATGTGCAGTAGGTGTGTACAGTTCAAATAAATGAATCAGTGCAATGAATATGTGCAATTTTTAAATGTGCAAATGTTAAGTAGTGCAGTGATTATGATGAGTCTGAGTTATGAGGAGAGGAGAGTGGGGTGTATTAGGGGGGCAAAAAGTCAGTGGGGAGCAGAGTTCAAGAGGGAGACAGCTCTGGGGAAGAAGCTGTTCTGTTCTTGGGTGTGTTTTTGAGGCATTGTGTGTGATGTCTGAGGGCAAAGTTTGGTTTTTCAGCCAGAGTGAATGGTTTAAGGTTAAAGCTCCATTTTGACCTGAAAATAGAATGTTTGGGAAATTGGGTAAGACGTAATAGTTTTGTGTTTATTGTTTTGAGAATATGAGGCATGTGGTTAAGCAATCGAAAAATCAGTAATAAATTTAATCTTAAAATTGGATGCTTTTATATATGCAGTCTTTATTAACCTTGCTGAATTATTAAGCCCCCCTGTATATTTCCCCCCAATTTATGTTCATTTTTTTCTAAACATAATAGCTTTAATAACCCTTTTTGCTAATAACTGATTTATTTTATTTTTGCTATGATGACAGTACATACTATTTTACTAGATATCTTCAGTATACTAGTTTTCAGCTTAAAGTTACATTTAAAGGCTTAACTAGGTTAATTAGGTTAAATAGGCAAATTAGGGTAATTAGGCAAACCATTGTATAACAGTGGTTTGTTCTGTAAACAATCGAGAATAAATATTGCTTAAGATGGCTAATATTGACCTTAATTGGATTTAAAAAATTAAAAACTTCTTTAATTCTAGCTAAAAAAAAGAGTTTTTCCAGAAGAAAAAAAAATTAAGAGATGATAAATAAGTTTTTCATTAAGCAGCTGAAAATTTAGTAAGAACCAAACTGAGATGTTGACAGGGACTCATTGATCTTGACTTATGCCAAGGGTAAATTGAACTTTCTTTCATGTTTACTTTCTGAGGTTATGTCCAGGAAAATGTGTTACTTTACATTAGCTGGAGTAAATCTAATTTACTTGTTTTAAAACAGATGGCTGCGTTCTCAAGCCTATCATACAGTTTGCAAAGACCCTAGCAAGGTTTAGTGTCTGAAACATGTTAAGTTGTTTGTCATATTTTTTGCCATTATTTGAATATTCAATCAATGGAAGTATTTGTCATGTTTTTCTGTTTGTTGTTAGCATGGCAGAGTGTAAAAAAATATGCAACACCATTACAAAATAAACATTGATTGGTCCATTCCAATGTTCAAAGCATGGTTTCGGCCTTGGCTGTGACTGACTCACAAAATAAACTTAATGTTCCTTTCTTGCAAGCATTCTGAGAATCCACTTTTTTATGATTATAAGAACTCACTTATTTGAACTGTTTGCCTGGTGGAAAGACCTCTCCAAATCTTTGAGAAAAGCATTTTAAGTGTGTGTTTTGAGGACTACAGAGTATCCAGCTGAGAATGCCTGTGTTTCCGGCAGTGAGTTTAGATGCAGATGTTTGATATAAAGTATCAAGGTAATGTATATAAATAACCATTTGATGCATATGCATATTATACACAGCAAAAATAGCATGTATTTGACCAAAATTCCTGAAATGTCATGAAGGTTTAATCAGCAGTATATACAGTAGTATACTAGAACAGATTGCATAATTTATATTTGACAGGAGAAAAGATGGCAAACATTTTAATTAGAATTCATATGGCAACCCAATCTTTATGAGAACAAAGCAAAGAACTTTACTTGAGAAATAGGATGTATTTGATGAAATACACACATACTAGTAATTTTCACAAATGATAGCCAAATAAAGAAATGCATTCCCTGAATTATTGTTTATTTTGTGCATGAAACCTGACTTCTGAAACAACATAGCAACATTTAGATACCATAGATCTGTTAAGTAAGATTTTTACCATTGTATTATTGCAGTGTCCAATGTCTAATGTATTCTCAGATTACACTCACTGGCCACTTTATAAGGTACACCTGTCCAACTGCTAGTTAGCACAAATTTCTAATCAGCCAATCACATGGCAGCAATTCAATGCATTTAGGCATATACAGTAGACATGGTCAAGACGATCTGCTGCAATTTAAACTGAGAATCAGAATGGGGAAGAAAGGTGATATAAGTGACTTTCAACGTGGCATGGTTGTTGGGGCCAGACGGGCTGGTCTGAGTATTTCAGAAACTGCTGATCTACTGGGATATTTATGCACAATCATCTCTAGGGTTTACAGAGAATGGTGCAAAAAAGATAAAATATCCAGTTAGCGGCAGTTCTGTGGGCGCAAATGCCTTGTTGATGCCAGAGGTCAGAGGAGAATGGCCAGACTGTTTCGAGCTGATAGAAAGGCAACAGTATATCAAATAACCACTCGTTACAATCAAGGTATGCAGAGGAGCATCTTTGAATGCACAACAAGTCAAACCTTGAGTCAAATGGGCTACAGCAGCAAAAGACCACACCAGGTGCCACTCCTGACAGCCAAGAACAGGAAAAACTGAGGCTACAATTTGCACAGGCTCACCAAAATTGGACAATAGAAGATTGGAAAAACGCTGCCTGGTCTGAAATTTAAAGTCTAAATTTCTGCTGCGACATTTGGAAGGATGGGTCAAAATTTGGCATCAACAACATGAAAGCATAGATCCATCCTGCCTTGTATCAATGGCTCAGGCTGCTGCTAATGGTGTAATGGTGTGGGGGTGTTTTCTTGGGACATTTTGGGCCCATTAGTTCCAATTGAGCATCATGTCATAGCCACAGCCTACCTGAGTATTGAGTATTGACCATGTCCCTCTCTTTATGAACACAGTGTACCCATCTCCTGATGGCTACTTCCAGCAGGATAACGCGCCATGCCATAAAGCGCGAATCATCTCAGACTGCTTTCTTGAACATGAAAATGAGTTCACTGTACTCAATTGGCCTCCACAGTCACCACACTTTCTCAGTCCAATAGAGCACCTTTGGAATGTGGTAGAATGGGAGATTCACATTATGGATGTGCATGGATGTCTGCAGCAACAAATCTGCAGCAACTGTGTGATGCTATCATGTCAATATGGACCAAAATCTCTAAGGAGATATCCAGTACCTTGTTGAATCTATGCCACATAGGATTAAAAGTTCTGAAGGCAAAAGAAGGTCCAACACGATACTAGTCATGTATACCTAATAAAGTGGCATAAAACTAAATGTTGCTTGTTTAGATTATTTTTGATGGCTGATTTTTTTAGAGCACATTCTTGAAGTGTTGCCATATAAACATATATGCTTAAATAGTTTATATGCAGTTATATGTTAGCTTATACATAATAAAGCTTTTCCATTTTATATATGCTTACTCTTATTTGCCTTTTTATAGCAAAATCTGGCAATCCAAAAAAATCTAAGTTTGTGCCTGTTTCCCTGTGGTGTCTAGCTCTGTGTATATACACAGTACATTACTATGAAGATCTGATTTGTCCTAAACATTGTCTTTAACAACATACTTTTGTCACTTTTTTGGAAGTTAATTTGGTTTATTGAATGCAGGCCTTACACGGTGACACTCCTGTGTACAATTCCTTGCTCCGTTTTGTTTATGTACCTTTAAGACACCTATAATTGGCTCTTGACATGCAGAACTGCACTTTGTTGCACTTACTGACAAGCTCTGGTTTTCCTCTTTGCTTCGTGACAGCTTATGCTCATAGAATAGTCCATGTTGCTGTACAAACTGCTAAGGTAGACTCAATTTATCAGGGACATTCTTGGTTGTTTGTAACATTTTGCAGGAGACTAGAAACTGAAAAAAATGTAACAGTCATTAGCTCTTTTGCAGTTTAATAATAGCATCTATTTGGCTTCCTCCACGTTGCCCCACTGTGACTGCATGAGCCAGTTTCAGAACACCAAATAGGTTTTGTTGATGTGTAATTGCGAGCAGTCAGGTATTTGATTGTATTCACCAGTCTAATGCCAGTTGGTGCAAGCTTTTTAAGCTTAGTTCAAAGGGATGCTATTGTTATTTTACTCAAGAGAGCATTTTGACTTCTGGAGGTTCATATAGAATTGTTTATATGAATAAAATACCGTACATGAATACAATACCATACACAATTTTAGTAAAAAAATATTACAATATTCATAAATTTTCTTTTAACTTAGTCCCTTATATATCAGGGGTCACCACAGTGGAATGGATTGCCAACTATTCCAGCATATGTTTTACACAGCTGATGCCCTTCCAGCTGCAACTCAGTACTGGGAAACATCCAACCACTCTCGCATTCACACACATACACTATGGGCAATTTAGTTCATCCAATTGACCTTGGGGGAAACTGGAGCACCCGAAAGAAAACCCACATCAACACGGGGAGAACATGCAGTCTCCACACAGAAATGCCAACTAGCGCAGCCTGGACTCGAACCAGCGACCTTTTTGCTGTGAGGCGACAGCATAAACCACTGACCCACCATCCCACCCAGTGTAAGAATATATATTTTCTTATATATAACACTAACAATTTTTGTTTTTGTATTATTATTATATATAATGACTTAATTGACATTTTATTTCAGGGGTGTCCAAACTCGGTCCTGGGGGGCGGTGTCCTGCTTAGTTTAGCTCCAACTTCCTTCAACACACCTCCCTGGAAGTTTCTATTATACCTAGAAAGAGCTTGATTAGCTGGTTCAGGTGTGTTTGATTGGGGTTGTAACTAAAATTTGCAGGACACCGGCCCTCCAGGACCGAGTTTGGACACCCCTGTTTTATTTCTTTGTTTACTTTTATTGTTCTCATTTGTAAGTTACTCTGCATAAAAGCCTCTATATACAAACATATTTATTTATTCTCAGTCTAAAAGCTGAATAACATGTCAAATAAACAGAGGGATTAATACCATTTAAAAACATTAAATTTATTTTTTAAATGTGACAATGACAATGTTAGTATTTGCTTAGTCTCAGCCTCAGACTTCGTGCCAAACACAAGTGTCTAGAAACACTTTAGCAGATCCTCAGACATCTTTTGATTGGTTAAAAGTCCCCAAGAAATTAAAACTAACCTTATGATTTTGTTAGCTCACATTGTTGGTTTTGTGGTGAACAATCAATCTCTGCATAAAAAAAGGTTGCCCTTTTAATCTTTAATAGAAATCTGAAAATGCACTTTCTGTTTGTTTTCAGTTTTATTCTCAGATTACATGATTTTGAGGTTTTAGGCGTGGCTAACATACTTAACCACATTGGTTCAACTCTCAGTTTTGACAACAAACAAATGGTGAGAAGGAGGTGTCTGTTAGGTTGTAATAACTCTTTTAAAACCCCTTTCCCGATCTTTCTGAATGAAACGCCTACTTTACTATATCCATTCAGTCCACGGTTAAAAAACAAACAAAAAAAACAAGCCACCATCACTGCTTTCTCATTTAATATTCTGTTTCTCTAGGAACTGCGTCACAATACAAAAACATATATTAATGATTGCAGCTTCTGGTTCATTGGGACAAACATGATTTCTAGGAGTCGCAGCATTTTTAACCAACAAGTTTGAGAAGATTAAAAAAGCGTCACAAAAATAATGGTTGAATCTCAGAACAAAGTGTTCATGTCCTGCTGATTTCCTATATGTTTTGCTGACTGACCATTTAGAATATTGATGCATTGTTGTTGTAAACTTTTAAAGATGTTTGTGAATGAATGATGCATGGCTGCATGATGGGCTGTTATTCTGTAGACATTTCCACACCAAGCAAAGATCAGAACACTGTAAGGCAAGGCGTGTTGTAATGTTCACTTGACAGCTTACAAGACTCAGCAACATGTGTGTGTGTGTTTGAGAGGTCTATAATTAGTCTGTGTAATTAGTCCTGGACTGCTTCAGCTGTGTCTGTTTGCAATCATGGGAGATCTAGGCCAGGTGTGTGAGTAATGTGTGTGATGGGAGTTGTAGTGCAGTTGAATGTGAGTGTTGTCCAGCAGCCTGCAAGAGCAACACTGATAGTGATCATAACACTGTGATTAACAGTATATTTTTTTAAAAGAGAAGACACAGATGAAAATATTTGACATGTGTTGGAAATAATTTATCATTATTATTTTTGGCCTTTTATCTCAAGTTATTTTATTTTGAACAGTTGTACTGGTGAACAAGTCTGACTGACCTGTTTTCTTTTAAAAAAAAAGCCTTTTATTTCCATGTAAATGAATGAAGTCAATGCACTTAACTACTAATGGACATCTCAAATGTTTGCCAATAATAAATGACTCTCCAGTAAGTAAAACAGCCTCAAGGAGCTACAAAATGCAAAGAATTACGTTTTTTTTTTTTTTTAATGGATGAGCCCATTAAAGGGTTACAGCAACTCATCCTCATCACTCCACTCACACACACACACACACACACACACACACAGTCTAACTCAGCACTCGAGCTGAGAGATGAAACACCTGTCAATGACACCCTTGGGTCAAGTACTGGGCACATCAACCTTGTTGTTGAAGACCCCCTTTTACATGTATTCTGTATAGATGGAGGAGACTTTAGAAGCGCTATTATTCTTGGTGTTTAAGACAGACAATCCAGTTTAATTTAAATGGAACATAATATATCTCTGAGCACACTTGCAATGGGAGTATATTTACGCTGACCTAGATATTATGGTAAAACATGGAATAATTGAATCCATCTACGATTACATATAATGCAGTATTTGTGATTTGTCAAAAGACCCGAGGGATCACATTACATATTATTATTTTTCTTTACAGGACTGCATGCTACTTCAAGTCACATTTACAGCGGAGAAATATCAATGAGAATGTGTTCTGTCACACGGCAGGCTTGCAAGTAAATATTGAAATGACTGCAACATTATGCTTGTTTCTTGGAATAAACACAATAAGAGTTTCCATCATAAATATGGATTTCATCTCTCAGGCGTTTGAAACTCACAGCAAAGTACCTGAGTGTCAAATGCCTTTGACAGCAAGCGTTATGTGTTGCCAGATATTAAAATGAATGAATACCTCACAGCTCCTCTGGCTTTGTTTGGCCATGAGGGAAAATGAATGTGAACCTGAAATCTGAAAAGAAGAGAGGCTTCACTATATTTGCTTGTCGGGTTAAAAATGAAATAAATTAATGCCAAAATATGCAAATCAATAGAACTGATGTTTTGGCATTTCTGTTGGGGTCTTTGTTTGCTTATAAAAAGTGCAAAGAGAGGTAAAACAACAAAGACAACCTAACACTCACAAATTTACACAGATTTTACAAAGTTAATTGCTGTGTAATCACTAGAATAACAAAAGTGCTCCTTGAAGCCTGCCTGTGTTTTTTGCGACTTCACTTTTCCCTGGTTAGGTGCACTTCAAGTTGAACGTCCTCCCGCTGGGGTCCCGGGGGAATGTATAGCTCCCTGTAATTGATTCACTTGTTAATGCTGACGCTTAGAGACAAACAGGAGCTCTTGCGGACGTCCTTGTCCAAGCTGGAAACAATTTAGGACTTCTAACACTGTGTGTCCCACACCCTTGCAGTAGGGGAATCGACTTGATATCGATATACCTTCCCCTCACGCTGAAGCCAGAGAGACAGAGAGAAAATCAACAGCAGTGGGCCTATGGGAGAAACTTTTGAAGCAAGATTGATGCACCCCATGTCCACAATCCCAGTTAATTCCAGTCCTGTTGATCCATAGATCAGTAATTATCTCCTATTGAATGCTTCTGGAGTGCAAGTCCTCGTGTAGCAATGAAAGTCTGCTCACAGCTGGAGTGATTGCTCTTCAGCAGGTCACAAAATACTGGATGTCTTACAAAGTGGCAGCTCCAAGTTTTTTTTTTTGTTGGGGGTGCTGAGAGGGGGTAGTAAAAAAAGATAAAATTTAAAGATTTAACTTTAGATAACATACGTGTGTGTGTGTGTGTGTGTGTGTGTGTGTGTGTGTGTGTGTGTGTGTGTGTGTGTGTGTGATGTGTGTCTATTTATAGAAGACTTACTGGAACCTGCATGGACCCAAGATTCTCACAGAAATCAGTCAAGTTTGGTGAAGGAAAAGCCATGGTTTGGGGTTACATTCAGTATAGGGGCGAGCAAGAGATCTGCAGAGTGGATGGCAGCATCATCAGCCTGAGGTATTTGTGCTGCCCATTACATTACATACCACAGGAAAGGGGAAATTCTTCAGCAGGATAGCGCTCCTTATACTTCAGCCTCTATATCAAAGTTTATGAAAGCAAAGAAGATCAAAGTGCTCCAGGATTGTCCAGCCCAGTCACCAGACATGAACATTATTGAGCATGTCTGGGGTAAAAAAAAGGAGGAGGCATTGACGATGAACTCTGGGAGTCTTGCAAGAACGATTTCTTTGCCATTCCAGATGACTTTATTAATAAGCAGAGATGTATAAAGTACTAGAGACCCAGACTTAAGTAAAAGTACAAGTGATCTATCATAAAAGTGACTTGAGTAGAAGTTGAAGTGCTCTTTAAGCACAATACTTAAGTGGAAGTACTAAAGTATCCAACATTTTTTGTACTTAAGTATTGCAAGTAGTTTGTTTAAAAATGTACTACTCAAGTACTGTGTTGTGTAGTTATTTTTAAAAAAGCAGTCAAAAGACATATTTTTTCGGGGCACAGGATTAAGCAGAACAAAAAGAACCATGGTTTACGATTTATAACATATATATATGATGGGTCAAAAACAAAAAAATTTCCTCATAGTTCTACTTCGTTACTATACATCTCTGTTAATAAGTTATTTGAATCATTGGGAGATATGGATGCAGTCCTCCAAGCTCATGGGAGTCATACACAATATTAATTATTTTCCCACTGCACCATGACTTTAATGAATCAAATTTGAACTATCAAATTATTACAGTTTATGAACACACATACAGAATTGTCTTTTCATTATTTTTAACAAACAAGGAAATGTTTATAGTGCTGTGTTACATTGCTTGTACTGCTAGAAAAAAAGCATTTCTAATTGAAAAAAGGGGATCCAACCTGATAAAAGTAAAAAGTACCCAATAAAGTGTCCATTGATTGTACAGTATATTAAACACTGCATACAGTCCTATATATAACTCTTAAAATCTTGAGAAGTGTCTCCGCTTTGATTCACATATATTCAACTTCTTGAGTGAATAAAGTTTGTGAACATATGCAATATTCAAAATCAGCCCTTTATGAGGCTCACAGTCTGCTGGATGTTGCTTCAGCTGCTTTTGCAGGCAGTAGGCAGTGAGGCTGATCTTGGAACTGAGCTACTGTGTACTTTTCCATCCTTCTCCATCACCTCAGCTTGTCCTCTGAGGAATAGGTCTTAATTACTTCCCTCTGTAGTTAATAGGGAAAGGCTTGGTGTGATTGCAAGGTGTCACTTCCAGAGTTCTCTCTCCATGTGAGATCTAAGTCTAGTTGTTGTTCTTTGAGGATCTCTGCCCCCAGCCCCCGTGCACGCACACACACACACACACACACACACACACACACACACACACACACAGAAGTAACAACATATTCAGTGCCGTAACCTCCACTCATTAAAAGATAATTAGGCTTATTAGAATTTTAGTCCATAATTTTCGTCTCCATCTAAAGAGTTGTGATGTTATTCAACACTCGCAGACTAAAAATAGAATTAAGGACCTGCAGTATATGATAAATGATTTTCTTTTCCTCAAGTTTTTAGCAAGAAGTTTTTTTGCATGCCTTCATATAGCATTACATTTAGGCCCAATCCCAATTCTACCCCTTAGCCCTTCCCCCCTACCCTTCGTTTTGAGCGTTCACGTGAAGGGGAAGGAGTGTTGCATTTCTCTTTAGCTTGAAGGCGTAGGGGCTGGTTTATACTTCTGTGTCGAGTGATCATCTGCGTTGCGCGTAGTCGTGCTTATATACTTCTGTAAACTGTTTGTGTTGTTCTACAATACCCCTTCCAAAACACTAGCTGGCAGTAGGTTTTTATGTCCCTCTGTGTCGTGTTTCTTTGTGGGTGTTTAGTTTTTTCTGAACCCTACCTTAATGTACAAGTAGCTTAAACCTACTCATTCAGAGGCAGGAATTGTTGGACGTGCAACTTGTGCTACGAATTGTTGCGATGTGCAGTTACATTTTTTAAAAGGTGCGCATCAACGTCGGCAGCAGCCACGGCGAGGGCTATGCTCGAAGGCTGCGCACGACCATACTTGACCATACTTTTCTGCCACAAATTTTTACAACAAACAAGCACATGTTTTAATACACTCATAATGGCATTCGTGTTTTATGGTCATGCTTTTAAAAAAAGCACAAAAAAACGCTAAAAAAACGTTAAATTTCACTATCTATAATCCATAATAATACAGTAGTCCCACAACATACTTTCTCATCTGTCACTCGATCACAGTTAAATACCCTGAAAAGTCTAGTGAAGCCACTCAAGTCACAGCTGAAGCCACTCAAGGACTGATTCATTGCACTACATAAGGAGCACAAACACTAACACTAGGGCTTAGTCTTGTTATCTGTCTTCAGTGACACCACAATGCATTTTCCTTTGTCTAGTTTGCCTGGTTTTGATCTTTGCCACGTCTGTCTGTTCATCCTGTCTGCTACCTGCCTTTGACCATTTGCCTGCTATTTTACTACGACTCTGGATTGCCCTTATATATCTGTTTGCTCCTGGGTTGATCATTGCTTGCCTGACCATCCTGCTAATAATCCTGCATGTGGATCCTCACCTCTGTTGTCAATGTCACATCCATCCTGGTTACAGAAGACTCAGCCAAACATGGATCCAGCTGGTATTGAAAGCATACGTCTGTGGCAGGAAGCACAGTCTATTAAGAAGTACGTGGAGGATTTCATTGAACTGGCACACCTAACGTCCCTGAGTGAGTTATGTCTAATGATAATTTTTTGTTGAGGTCTTTCTGAGCCACTGTATTCCACGATGCCACTGCATAACCCTCACTGGACTTTAAAATATTACATTGATCTGGCACTGCAACTTAGTGGGTCCCCCTTCACCGTGGGCGAGGTGGGGGAGACCCCTAAATAATTTTTGGAGGGGGGCAATAAACAGCAAGACCCGCTGGTGACGGGGCTTGTTGCCCAATCCCGTCCTCCAGTTGACAAAATGGCCACCTCTAGTCCTTAAGCTAACAAGATGGCTGCCACCAGTCCAGTCAAGCACAAGATGGCCTTTTCCAGTTCTCCAGCTCACAAAATGGCCGCATTCAGTCTGCCAGTACACAAGATGGTCGCCTCTAGTCCTCCAGCTCACAAGATGGCCGCCTTCCGTCTGCCAACTCACAAGACTGCCGCCTCCAGTCCTCCAGCTCACAAGATGGCCGCCTCCAGTCCTCCAGCTCACAAGATGGCCGCCTTCAGTCCTCCAGCTCACAAAGTGGCCACAATCAGCCCTCCAGCTCACGCATGGGTAATTGCCAATCTGCCTATAGCTCACAAGATGGCTTCCTGTTTCGAGTCTGTTCCCGTTATAGTTCCAGTCCAAGTCCCTGTTCTTGAAATGCCATCACCTGAACCACCAGAATGGCCACCACCACCTGAGTTGCCAGAGCTGCTGCCACCACTAGAGCTGCTACTGCCAGAGCTGCCACCTCCAGAGCTGCCAGAGCTGCCAGATCCTCAGTCACTGCCTGATCCTTCAGAGTTGCCAGATCCTCAGTCACTGCCTGATCCTCCAGAGTTGCCAGATCCTCAGTCACTGCCTGATCCTCCAGAGTTGCCAGATCCTCAGTCACTGCCTGATCCTCCAGAGTTGCCAGATCTTCGGTCACTGCCTGATCCTCCATAGTTGCCAGATTCTCAGTCACTGCCTGATCCTCCAGAGTCGCCAGATCCTTTCGAATTCCCCGAATGGCCAGGGGAGCCAGATCCTCTCGAGTTCCCCGAATGGCCAGGAATGCCAGATCCTCTTGAATCCCCGAATGGCCGCCGCCTGAGCTTCCCGAATGGCCGCCGCCACCTGAGCTTCCCGAATGGTCGCAGCCACCTGAGCTTCCCGAATGGCCGCCGCAGCCGCCTGAGCTTCCCGAATGGCCGCCACCTGAGCCTCCTGAATGGCTGCCGCCTGAGATTCCTGAATGGCTGCCAGAGCTGTGTGACCTCCCAGAGTCACTAGAGCCGTGTGACTTGCCAGAACCTAAGCCTCCTGACCCACTGGGGTATAAAGAACTGCCAGTGCATCCTGAACCTAAGCTTCCTGACCCACTGGGGTTTAAAGAACTGCCAGTGCTTCCTGAGCCTAAGCCTCCTGACCCACTGGGGTTATATGAACTGCCATTACCTCTTGAACCAAAGCCTCCTGACCCACTGGTGTTGAAAGAACTGCTAGTGCCCCTTGAACCCAAACCTCCTGACCCACTGGGGTTGAAAGAACTGCCAGTGCCTCCTGAACCTAATCATCCAGATCCTCTGCAGCTCCACGCTCCAGGCCCTCCGCAGCTCCACGCTCCAGGCCCTCCGCAGCTCCACGCTCCAGGCGCTCCGCAGCTCCATGCTCCAGGTAGACCTCTGCTGCATGGTCCTGGCCCTCCATCTCTCCCCCTGTTCTGCCTCCGCTCCACCTCCTGCCTGAACTGTGTAAGGAGCGTCTGGAATCCGCTCCTTAGAGGGGGGCTCTGTCACGGTCACCAGCGAGATACAACCACTAGATATTGCTGGTACACACACACATTCACAAGGACTACAAATCTGCTGGTAAATGGACTACATATTCATTCATGCCACACACACACACACACCTGATGCAAGTCACCACTGATTGGTAACCCACAGCTGAAGCCACTCAAGGACTGATTCATTGCACTACATAAGGTGCACAAACACTAACACTAGGGCTTAGTCTTGTTATCTGTCTTCAGTGACACCACAATGCATTTTCCTTTGTCTAGTTTGCCTGGTTTTGATCTTTGCCACGTTTGTCTGTTCATCCTGTCTGCTGCCTGCCTTTGACCATTTGCCTGCTATTTGACTACGACTCTGAATTGCCCTTATATATCTGTTTGCTCATGTGTGGATCATTGCTTGCCTGACCATCCTGCTAATAAACCTGCATATGGATCCTCACCTCTGTTGTCAATGTCACTTCCTTGGTTACATCTAGTGGCTGGGAATGACCTTTTTACAGTGTCTGCTATTATGTTAATGTTGTTTTCGTGTGTTTACATAGATGAATATGGCCACAGTGTAAATGCACAATACAGTTACGATCTTATTGCCACATTATACCAAAAAAAAAAAAAGAATCTGGAATAACTACAGCAGTCGCCATTCTCAATTTCAGATGAAGTAAGAGATTGTGATGACATATAATGATGTGTGCAGGTGCTGTAGTAAAGTCCCATTTTTTTTTTAGGGGTAAAATTTGAAGCCCTTCCCCTTTATACTGTGTTTCCAGAGGAAGGGGTAGGGTAAAAATTACTGTTTAATGAAATAATTGGCAAAGTATAGGGTAACAGGGAAATAACAAAGCTATAAATTAAGGAGCTTGAGAAAAATGATAATATTTCCCAAAAGCATTATGTATTTAACACACAATAAAATTAAGTCCAGGTCCCAAGACTTACACTTTTTAAAAAATGTATTATATGACTAATGTTTTTTTTTGTAATACATTTTTTGACAGATGTCTAAAAATGTATCATAAAAATGATCACATAACATGCACAGCACAGCTTCTGATTGTATGCTTTAGAATTTTCAAATTCCCAAAACTTTGCTTTACAGTCACACAATCAAGATGAAATAAATCAGTGAAACACATCACTACACATCACCGTAGCGATTCATCAAGATCTCATATATCCCTTGAAGAAACTGCACTCTTTTTGCATTTTGTAGATTTAGATGAAATGCTTCAAAGACCTTATTAGCATCTCATTTTGCATTTTTGCACTTATATTGTTGTGCATGTCAAAATTCACATAACAATCCAATATGGTGAAGGCGGCTTTGCTGGAGCATCAGCGTTTCCTCATAAAGCAGAATATTTGCCCTGATTCCCCGCTTCAATTATTTTCTTAACAGGACTCGCAGCTTGAGAAGGGATGAATCATTCTGAATAAGGTTATGATGTTCTCAATCAGAGGAAGATCATTGCTGAAGATTTCATGCTTGATTATATTTGTCCATTACAGAAACGAAACAGGATCCATTCCCAAGAATTATGCAAAACCCCAGGTATTCACCCACTGCATTTATTATTAACCAGGTAATGGGAAAGGTCTGAAATCCAGAAAAATCCTGGAATGCCTTGACTGATCCATCAAGATGAGGTTACTGAGATTATGTATATTTTGTATGTACTTTGTGTATTCTCTTTCAGGCTTTTCCTACAGTATGTTGGGAATATATCCTTTCATGTGTGTGATCCTCTTAACAAAATGTAAAATAATAATAATAATATAAATAATCATAGCAAGGGATATGTCATAAAGCTGATTCAGGAGTTTTGTTAAAATCTGTGTGAAGTTTATTTAAAGCTAAATCCTAATTTGCATAGTTCTTTGCTCTATACTGCATATTCCGTGCACCATTATGCTGTTGAATATGTTTGAATACAGCTAGTCTAATGCATATTCTAAGTGTTTCTATCTAAATTTAACACCCTGAAGAGGTTGTATCACGAGGAATCAAATTTCCTTTTGTCTTTTGAAATAAAAATGCTCAATGCATTATGATAATGTATTACTTCCTTAAAAGGGGTTGTTCACTCAAAAATAAAAAAATTACTAACCCCCAGGCCAGATAGGTGATTTTTTTCCTTGAGCAGAACATTAAAGAATATTTTTTCATTGAAACTATATTTTCAGTTAAAACTTTTAGTTTAACTTGAAACGTAATAGACAGGTGAAATGTAACAATAAACCAGCCTGATCTTATGAGTAACTATTTTACATTTTGTCAGTTTAGTGGCTCATTAGTACAAATTTGTATGAGTTCAGTCGTATAAGAATGTATGATTGTAAAAAGGAGGTGTGGTACCAAACCCCACCCCTCAATCCAACCATCATTAGCTACGTTTTCATCCACATATTTTTATGCACATTTTGGATATGCGCATAAAAACAGTTGAATGGAAATGCCAAGATGCGCATACATTTTGAAAACACACATAAAAACATATGCGCACAACTGAGTAGGATAAACTTTTTATTCAAAAAGAAAAGATGCACATAAACCATGATGGAAACACTTTTACTGAACAAATTCCAGTATGCACATTAAAATAGTCATGTGATTTTGTTCTAAGAGATCATGTGATGGTAAAAATGTCTGTGAATGGACAAACCAGCATGATGAGCACATTGTACAACATCTGAAATGTTGTTTTGGTCATTCTAAAACGCCAGTATTAGTGTTCTTATATTATTAATTACTTTCAGAACTGTCAAGAGTGTCTGTGCTCCATGTCTCACACCTTCATACGTCACCACGCGTTCATTGTGTGTTGGCATACTGCTTTCTGAGGCGCAAGTCATTTATTAAATGAAGAATTGATTCACGCAGCTTCTCCTACCGCAGCAAATTACGTTTTTACTGTTGATATTTGGTGCCATTTAATCATAAAGTGATGGTTTTGTTCTCTTTGACTCATCAGATGAAAACAGCTTTATTCACATGTCTTATATCCGATATTCTTGTAATGCGCATAAATTTAATGCGCATCTTTGGATTGAAACATAGCTATTGAGGGAAAAGCTAATTGTACTTAATTGTATGAATTAGAGTGTACAAATTCAAACAAATTAGCCAATTATTCAAAAAGTTACAAATTGCCTTGAAATTGTGTTGTAATAAACAATATAATAAATAATCTTGCATAAACCAGATCATTTTGCTTTATACAAAACTTTATTATTCACTTCAATGCATTTCCTTTTGCCTGTATACTATATGTTTCTATGGAATTTTAAATTACCTGTAGCCATTGACTTGAGTTTTATAAATCACCTACAGGACCATGACTTTAGCTAAAAATCATTTTTTACATGACATACTGCATAAAAAAACAAACAAACAAACAAAAAAAACTTATTTTGGGGTGAAACATTTTTTAAACCATCTACTCACCATCCATACATTTTTTTTTCCCAAAACATCTATATATTTTTTTTCCAAACATACAACTTACAGATGTCAGACAGATGAAGGGATGAACACATGACCACCCACATTTACATATCAACATTGCCAATTTGGTGTTTGCCCTATCCAGTCATGACAATGTAAAATATGTAGGATAGACAGTACAGCATCATCAGAACAACTACAGTGTGAAAAGAGTTATTATATTTTCAATTCAATTCACCTTTATTTGTATAGCGCTTATACAATGTAGATTGTGTCAAAGCAGCTTCACAAAGCAGCAACAGATTGTTGTAAATTGAAACAGTGTCAGTTCAGTTTTCAGTGTTTAAGTTCAGTTCAGTTTAGCTCAGTTCAGTGTGGGTTAATAATCACTACTGAGAGTCCAAACACTGAAGAGCAATTCCATCGATGCACAGCTCTACAGATCCCGAACCATGCAAGCCAGTGGCTACAGTGACGAGGAAAAAAACTTCACCAATTGGCGAAAGTGAAGATTTAAAAACCTCTAGAGAAACCAGGCTCAGTTGGGCACTACCATTTCTCCTATGGCCAAAAGTCTTGTGCAGAGCTGCAGTCTAGGCGCCGGAAACTTGACCTCAACGAAGACTCGTCTGTCCTTGGAGCGTCACAGGAATCAGTCTCATGCTCTCCACCATGACCACCACAGCAGCTGCTCAGGATACGGCCTGGTCCAGTATTATGAAAACCTTGGTATCGTCTCGTCGCTGGTCTTGGATCGCATCAGGCGCACTGCATAGTTTGAGGGCCTTGGGATGAGTACCCCCAAGTGGAAATGGAGAATAAGAGAATAATTAGCGTAGCTGCTTTTCATAGTGTATATAAACGAGATGCAAAAACCTGAGTGGGGCACATCATGTGTCATACCGCTAAGTGATGCACTAAGTTTATGCTTTGCTAAAAAGATAGGTCTTTAATCTAGTTTTGAATTGCGAGAGTGTGTCTGAGCCTCTGACATTATCAGGAAGGCTATTCCAGAGTTTAAGGGCCATAAATGAGAAGGCTCGACCACCTTTACTCGACTTTGCTATTCTAGGTACTACTAGAAGCCCTGAGATTTAAGATCTTAAAGAGCAGGTTGGGTTGTAGCGAGACAGAAGGTTGGTTAGATAAACAGGAGCTTGATTATTTAAAGCTTTATAGGTAAGAAGTAATATTTTATATTCAATACGAATCTTAACAGGCAACCAGTGTAAGGAGGATAAAATTGGGGTGATATGATCATGTTTTCTAGACCTGGTAGGAACTCTGGCAGCTGCATTTTGTACTAGTTGAAGTTTGTTAATAGAGGATGCTGGGCAACCAGCGAACAGAGCATTACAGTAATCCAGCCTAGAAGTCATAAAAGCATGGACTAGCTTTTCTGCATCTGTAATTTGTAACATTTGTAACTTAGCAATATTTCTCAGATGAAAGAAGGCAGTTTTTGTGACATGGGATTTATGATTTTCAAAAGTTAAATTGCTGTCTAATATGACACCCAGATCTTTTATAGTGGAGCTAACGCTAACTTTGTGTCCTTCTAATTACAGGTTGAGCATATTTAATTATAATGTTGCTGTTTTATGCTTCTATCACAATATATGCAGCAATTAATGAAAAACCTTTTTTTTATATATAAACTTTTTATGTATTTTGAGTTTTGTTGCATTGTGTATTTAAAAAAAGAAAAAGAAAAATCCTTTGAGGGGCCTCGTAAACTTAGGCTGTGGCCGAGCAGTGACTGTGCATCTGTGTTAGGGATTTAAATCAAACAGTTAATTCCACCACTTTTGTCACAGAAGGATCTCTCTAAGCTCAAAACAAACTTCACCTGCTTCTCAGTTCATTTTGTTTTTCCAGTTGAACAAAAGGCTCGTCTGAATGAGCGAATCCTTTCATAGTCCTGTTGTTGCTGATTATTAACCTTCCACTGAACTCTCAATTAATCCACCCAGGGGTCATGTCAAGCCGAGCAGGAGTACAACAGCCCACTGTAACCGGACAACCTTGCTGCATTCGAACAGCCTGATACCAGCCTGCCGACGACGCTCATTGGTATTCCTCACAGTGGCGAGTGTGTGTGGAGAATTAATTTGTTACATATGTCATGTTCCTCATGCAGTCCTGGCACACATTATGGCTGTGTCTTCTGGGACTACCCTCAAACCATGCTCCGGGTCTGTTTCTGCACTCCCAGGAGGCCCGGCTAGAAAGAAGAGGAAGAATTAAGAAATTAAAATGATGCACGACCCTGGAGGTTTAGCAGCCAAGGCCTGCTAGCGCTGCGGCGGGAGAGAATGATGTACATGAAGCGAAGAAAAAGCAATACACTTTGAAAAATAATCAAAATAGTGCAGCGTAAGCAAGGTAATGCTTTGTCTGATATTGATATGTCAGACTCACAGAATTCCTTACAACTCAAGAGAAGAAAGACAAAATTGAGCAATAACACAAACACAGCCATCAGCTAAATTCTCCTCCATGGGCTGAGTGCAGATCAGGTCAAGTAATATTTACTGTACAACACAGTGTAATCATTAAAAGCAGAAAGCAGGCTATGCGGCTAATCTATCAGCTTCTGTATTCCACTGCACTGCTTTTACATTGTTTTTCTGAGTAAACATGCACTGGATAGATGCGTTTGACCATTGGATCTATCTTTTGCTGCCCCTTTTCACACATTGTTAACTGTAAAAACACATATCATGTGAACACGGCCTATATGTTCTCTTGAATGGGATGGTTCACCCAAAAATAAAAAAGATGCGATCATTTACTGATGCTCTGCTTATTTTAAACTAATCTGAGTTTCTTTCTTCAAATGAACAGAAAGTATTTTGAAAAAGCTGGAAATCTATTGGCTTCCAAAGTATTTTTTTACAACTAGGGCTACCGGTGTTCATTCATTCATTTTTTTCCCCTTTGGCTTAGTCTCTATTTCAGAGTTTGCCACAGCGGAATGAACCGCCAACTATTCCGGCATATGTTTTACGCAGCGGATGCTTTTCCTGCTGCAACCCAGTATTGAGAAACATCCACACACACACACACACACACACACACACACACACACACACACA
>CAIGQZ010001336.1:24170724-24181929 GCA_903798205.1 Danio tinwini | reverse complement strand
AATAATAATAATAATAATAATAATAATAATAATAATAATAATAATAAATGACAAATTATTTACATTATGGGATGTTTTTTATATAAGTTGTTTACATTTTAAGATTTTTTCTTTCAAGAACAAATGGTACACACATACTGTTTTCTGTATGGAATGCAAAAACGTTGAAGCTCAATATCTCAAAATCATTCAGAACATAGATAGAACCCTATAATTCCAAAGTGACAAAATACTAACTTGACTTCTAGTTGATCATTTGGTATCAAAAGTGGCTTATATGAAAGGGGGAAAGAAAGGCAGCACAAATGTCTTGACACCTTAGGCTGTTGATGTTGCCATCCACTCTGCAGATCTCTTTTCATTCATACTGAATGTAACCCCAAACCATGTTTTTTTTTCTTCTCCAAACTTGACTGATTTCTGTGAGAATCTTGGGTCCTTGCAGGTTCCAATAGGTATTTTGTAGTATTTGTGATGACTGGGACCTTTTGCCACTTTTTCAAATGATCAACTAGAAGTCAAGTTAATATTTGTTGCTCTTACAACTGGGATTGATGACAAGACTTTTGTCAGGTAGTATACAGTATGTAGTTCAATGTGTTTCACAAACTTGTTTCATGGACTGTACAGTAAATAATATAACATCAGTATCATTTTTACTTTTTCCATTTCTTTTTTTTTTCATTGGAAGAACACAAAATCAAAAATGTTAATGTTTAAAAATCACAAAATAAATTGTGGTTCTTTATTTTAATATATAAACCATAATACCACCATAATTGCAACTGAAATACCAGAGAAAATATGGTGACCTTCAAATATTGTATCAATTGTTATATCACAGTCAATTAATGATGATGTAACTGCATTAAAGTTTCCTATTTCTATTAACAAATGCAATTCCAGTTCAACCATGTACTCATGGACTGAAAGGGAAGTGAAAATCGGAATTTTGCCCCTCCACACACTCACTGCTATAATAAACACTCATTAGAAAAGAGGGCTGATGCATGATAAGTGGAGTAATCTGCATTTCGCTCCCCACTAGAGTATGTGTTTTCACTTGATAAATGCTAATTATTTTTAGACCTGCGAAAGATTATACATCTTTGTTTTCTGTATCAGTGGTTGTAGTAACTTGCTCCAAACAGAAATCAAGCTCACAATCACGCAAATGGATGTCAGACACTATAACGCAGTAAGCCACAGGGACAAATGAGGCTTTATGCATAATATTAAGAGGTGGACAGCAAGGGCCTTCAGGAAAATTTCCGTCACATGAACAATGGCTGCTTTGCTGCATACCTCATTATTTTCTCGTGTGCTCATGTGTTTGCCATAAACAGTCAAAGGAATGCCATTGCACTCATGTAAGCAGAAGATTACTCCCGGTCCCATTTATCAGTGACAAAGAGGGGGAATTCAAAACTGTATACTCAACAACCTTCAAATTTTTTCTTATTTTATGTTTATTTAGTAAAATCCTTTCTGGTTTTTACAACTCGACTTATAAACGCATCTATTTTCTTTGGCCTTTAAACTTCCTTGAATTCTCTCCGTATTTGTAAGTGCATTTTTTGTCTGCTTGTTTGCTTTGTATGCTTCTTATTGTACTGCACTTCGGACAGCCTTGGATTCCCCCCCCCCCCCTTTTTTTTCTTTTAAGGTTTATATAAATAAATATTGCATCATATAACCTCATCTAACCTTATCTACCTCTGAAACGAGTTAATAGATTTATATGTACCCTTAAGATGATACATGGGTAAAAAGGTTCAGAGATGTTCATTTGAGAATACTGGCCCAGTAACAGGCTGTACTCTACACAGTATATACAGTATACCTACATACTGTACTTTATGGCATTGAAATGTGTTTATTTCCCTGTGGAAATTACAATTAAAGCATTACATAAATATTGTTTTACAGAACAAAAAAAAAATGTTGACACTTTTATTCACTGGCGGGTGTTCAGACTGGCCCATGGGATCAATGCAAAGATTCGTCTGTCACTGGGGTCTTTCCGGTCTCATGCTCTCCACTCCTCCATGACAGCCACAGCATCAGCTCAGGATATGGCCTGGTCCAGGATTATGGATACCTTTGGAATATTTTCTTCACAGTTCTTGGATCGCATCAATGGCGCTGCATAATCTCTAGGGGCCTCAGGATGAGTATCCCAGGGTGGAAATAGAGAATAAAGAAAACTATTAAACTATAGATACAAATATGAAGTGTTATAATTGAAAATAGCAGTTATATAAACAAACATAGAAACAAACATGTAAAGCATGTGAGTATTTCAAACAAAATATCTGATGCATTAAGACAGGAGGAGTGTGTTCTACAGGTGGTTTGTCAAACCCACTCATGCATCATACTGTTATGTGATGCATTGAGTGCTTTACTAAAAAGATAGGTCTTTAATCTAGTTTTGAACTGAGAGTGTGCCTAAGCCTTGGACATTATCAGGAAGGCTATTCTAGAGTTTAAAAAAGCCAAAAATGAGAAGGCTCAACCTCCTTTAGTAGACTTTGCTATTCTGGGTGCTACCAGAAGCCCTTTGAAATCTGGGATGATTTGGTCATATTTTCTAGACCTGGTAAGAACTCTGGCAGCTGCATTTTGCACTGAAGTTTATTAACAGAGGATCCTGGGCAACCAGTGAGCTGAGCATTGAAGTAATCCAGCCTGGAAGTCATAAAAGGATGAACTAGCATTTCTGCTTCTGAGATGGATAGCATACTTTGTAACTTAGCGATATATATATATATATATATATATATATAATACAAATTTTATTTATTTTTTCTTGAATTATTGCTAATGAATAGATTAAAGAATCCTAAGCAGTTTTGTGTCTAACTAGTGAATAACTAAGAACCTGATATTGTTGGGGTTAATTAAACTTAAAATACAAAATAAAATATAGTATTATCATAACATTGTACAGAAGCTGAGCTGAAAAATCTATTAAAGTATCTTATTTAATTAGAATCTGATACATTTTATACAAGGATTACATATTATAAAACATATTTTGTGAAAAACAATTATTAAGTCAAACATTTTCATAAATGTTTTTACATTTGAAAAAAATATATAAAACAAACATGGTGTAGAAAATATTTTTTCACAGATATTATACAATTTCAAAAAATGATTACAAAGAATGGGCAAATAGCTAATTGAATTAGGTTTGTGAATACATCTTATAGATGTTTTATCGTTATGCATTTTAAACGTGCAAAATCTTTTCAACCCCACTGAATATCTATTTTTTAGACACAGGTTGTCCCTTTTTTGTTCAGTAAACGATGTGGGGAAAAATCCTCCTCACCCTTCATGGAAATGCACTCAAGGATTTCACGAGATATTAATCCCCAGTGTTTAACTCACACGCTTGAAAAGTGGCACACCTGAGATACAATGGCTCGCCTTATTCCGGAGCGCCCGAAGGCAATGACAGCAGCGCCAACATCTGGGAATGCTTTTCAGATGTGTTTTCAGATGTGTTGAGTGTTTACTCAAAACAATCTTGTTACTGATGTAGGCAGACAGGCTTCTGGAGAGACACTTTAGCAGCAAAGCAGACTTGCCGTGTTGCCTGACATAGATAAACACCCATTTATCTTGGTGTTTTCCTTTCCGGCGGGGGTTTGGGCTTGGATTACAACTGATAAAAATTAGGGGGATCTCTTAAAAAGGTTTTCGCACATATTAGCCATGTTTTAGGCCTTACACTAATCTACCCGTGTTCCTTTTTATCTCAGACTCTCCCCTTGAAATGGATTTTCATGCTCTAATTAGGTGTATCAGCATAATCTCTGTAGCCTCCTCCATCGTCATCTTCATGTCATTTAGAGATGCTCACTTCTTTGTATCCCTGACAGGCCTAGTTCGAACTATGTGTACAACATGGCTCCATATTGACTGTATCAAATCCAATCCCATGGTGCTTTGTTGAAGTGACCCAAAGCGCATGTAAAAGTGGCTTGAATGGCTAAAGCTCCTTTGAAACAGAAGCTAAATATGTTCACACCCCCGGTTGTAGCCGGCGCTGCTCTGATTGGTCACAGCACATCTGGTGCAGAAACAGAGTGGTTAAAGAGCAGGATTTGTTCAGATCTGCACAAGCATGATGAGCGGCCCGACCGTGTGAATGGGGCCTCAAGTCTTTCAGCACGAGCGCTGAAGCATGTGTGCATGCGCACGCCCCGCAGGACATGAAACCATAGACGCACAAAGACGGCCATCTTAAAATCCGCCCTCTCCCTCTGTGCGTCTCCTGATCAATAGAGGAGAGAGATGTGTGCGGTTTGGGAGGCGGGTCACTGAGTTGGTGCCCCAGTGTTGGTGACATCTGCTACCCTTCAGTGAGAGCCTGATTGATTGAAGACACGGTCAGTCTCTGGAAGAAGGCGAGAGTGACTGTGAAGCGAAAGAAAGAGCATTGACAGTTTGTTCTCCTCCTTTTAAACCATGGGAGGAGATTGATGCAATTTTCTGGCTATTGAGAGGCAGTAGTAGAGCTGGGTTGTGGTTTATTGTGTTCTGGCTGTCACTCCATTCAGTCACGAGAGTCGTGTGAATGCCCCCTCCCCCAAGCCCAGAGGACAATCAAAATGTCATTTAACTATGAAGTTTAATAAACTCGCTCTGAAGGGAATACTTATGTTGCTTCCGTTGGGCAGTTTTGGTTCAAACGTAACACAAATAAGCCCATCTTTTACAAAACTCTCACACTTATTACTTTCTCTCACTTTTGGTGTTTGTAGGGGAAATTTTTCTGATTTTATTTCTGACTTACTAGTTAAAACTGATAAAATACCAATTGTAGAAGACTTTAACATTCACATAGATGACACTAATGATACATTAGGGCTCGCTTTTACAGATTTATTACAATCACTTGCGATAAAGCAAAACGTTGTTGGTCCAACCCATAACTTAAAGCATACATTAGATCTAATTTTGTGTCATGGAATTGAAGTCATTTATGTAGACATTATACCACAAAGTGATGCTTTAACAGACAACTACTTCTTACTATATAAGCTGTGTTTACCTGAAATTAGCAGATCTGCACAGATATATCGCCCTGGTAGAAGTATCGTCCTGTCCACTACAGACGAATTTACAAATAACTTACCTGATCTTTCTCTATTTCAAAATGCACCTACAAACGCAAATGACCTTTGTGTAGAAACTAGCAGTATGGATGCAATCTTTACTAAAACATTAAATACTGTGCCACACATCAAATTAAAAAAGGCTAGAGAGAATTAAACTACACCAAGGTAGAGCACTCATACTCATGCTCTCAAAACAGCAACCCATGCCCTGGAACGTACACAGGAAGCTCTACACCAGACGTTTGGCCAGAGGAAAAATTGTTGTGCCCAACAGAGCCTGGTTTCTCTTGAGTTTTTTTTTCTTCTTCACTTCATCAGTTGGTGAAGTTTTTTCCTCGCCATTGTCACCACTGGATTGCTTGGTTTGGGACTTGTGAAGCTGCGCATCGATGGACTTGCTCTTCCGTGTTTGAACTTTCAGCATTGAAATTTAAACCACACTAAACTGAACTTCAACTCCGAAATCTGGACTTTACTAGAACTTCTATGTTAAGCAGCTTTGACACAATCTACATTGTAAAACCACTATATAAATAAACATAAATTGAATCTAATTGAATTGAAAGTTAGTGACAAATATGTTTTTAGGTTCATTTGAAAAAACCTGCTTCTTCTGTATTTTGTAAATGTGTTGTTTGTGACTACTGTGTGTAATAACAGCCATATGGTTTGACAGGCCAGATGTGAGAATACATTATAAAGAGAGACTAAATGAAACATCTGCACCAAGGTTAATAGTTCTCGTCAATGTGAACCATGTAATTTTCAGAAAACAGCAAATTATTGTGATCCAGGTAGAGTAGCGAGTGGCAAAGCCGAGCACAATAGAGCATACGTGTGGTCCAAATGGGCTCTTCCAGGAATACATAAGCGCCGTCTCCCCATTATCAGTCAAGAATGTGGGGTAATTTATGCTGCCTGTGAGCAGGACTTGAAGAAAAGAGATAATTGATTGACATGGCAGACATCGTTACACCCATTACCTGTTCTGAAATACTGGGCTGTCTCTCAGTGGAGTCTCATTGTCCCGGTGCAAGCTCACTCCATGGTCTAATACGAGCCTCACATCAGGAAGCCTGAAGTAGCCCAGCAAGGGAACTGCGGTAACCACACTGACACAAAAGAAGCATTATTTTCACTCTGTTGCTTAACCTCGGAGACACAAGGTTTCCATGGTGCCCTATGCTTTTGGTGTGGTGCTCTGGTGGGGGGCACAAGCCAAACACAAGTGGACTTAAACAGTGACAGAGTGAAGCTGGAACAAAAGCACTTAATGGGGTGGTATATGGAGCTCTTTTAAACTGGCTTAAATTAAATTATGCCATGTTTGATACACTGTTTCAAGTCTTGATGTGTTACTAAACAGTTGTTGATTTCTAAATGCAAACGTTTTATCAGGGGAAAAAGCAAAAATTAAATGGTGCTCTGCAGTGCTACCAAAATACAGTAACCGTAAATTGTATATTTATACTAAATTATCAGAGGGCCAGACAGTGATTCAACATTAATAAATCATTAAAATATTGTTCTCCAAGAAACCATGGAGACAATTATAGAGTTGATTTTGTAGTGCGTTTGTACTCATGAAACATTCACACTTAAGAAACAGCATGGACTGACTTATTGTTGACTTTGATTGTGTATTGTGTACTAAGCACTGAAGTCATTGAGTTCAGATAAACACCTGTTGTGTCAGTATTTTATCATTATAGACTGTATCATCAGATTTACTGTGCTATTTGCTTAAATATTTTAGGTAAAAAAAAAACATGGAATCTGTGCTACTTTGAGTAAAACTTTCAAACTAAAAGAGAGAAAAATATACTTGAAAGATCAAATGACTAAATCATAATTAAAATGTTACTGTTATATAACTTTTTTACTAAATTTGACTACATTCCATACCATTTACTAATAACAATTATCCAAAAACGTGAGTGCAAAAACTTGCCAATTTTTTTGTAAAGTTTTTTTAGTGTATCAACAATTGCTCAAACATTTTATAAATGTTAGTCATTAAAATAACAGAATAGCAGATATGTCTATAAATCTGACTAATATTCTTTGTTTGGGCTGAGTTATGAGGACATAGTACAAGATACAGTCTAAAACAAAAACATAAAAAATGTTTAATGAAGGGATATTTTTCCACATCATTCAGAATGGCTAATGGTAAAGCTAATGCTAATGTTTACTAGACAAATAAACACAAATACAACTGATAATAATATTTATTCATCATGCTAAAACATACAAAAGACATTGTAAAAATTAATTAGCCACTAAAGTAAAAAAGCTATTTATTATGAGATTAAGTTGGTAATGCTTTGTACTAATAGATGTCAAAAAATAAATGTCTTGCCTAAAGCAAGGCTCAATTTTGCACTGTAAAAATCTAATTGACCTCTAACAATAGCCCAAAAATAAACTACTCAATTCAATTCATCTTTATTTCTATAGCACTGTTACAATGTAGATTGTGTCAAAGCAGCTTAACATAGAAGTTGTAGTAAACTGAAACAGTGTCAGTCCAGTTTTCAGAGTTAAAGTTCAGTTCAGTTCAGTGTGGTTTAATTTTTTCTGCTAATTTTTTCCCATTGATGTGCAGCTCCACAAGTCCCAAACCATGCAAGCCAGTGGCGACAGTGGAGAGGAACAAACTTCACCAATTGACAAAAGTGAAGGAAACAAACCCCAAGAGAAACCAGGCTCTGTTGGGCACAGCAATTTCATCTCTGGCCAAACTTCTTGTGCCGAGCTGCAGTCTAGGTGCCAGAGGCTGGAAAACACTGGACGTCCATTGTGGAGAAGCTGCAGGTGAAAATAGTCATTAAATATACAGAAATAAATGAATATACATGTGAAGTCTGTCTAATCTATTTGATGACTATTGTTTTATTGTCTTTGTCTTATTTTTGGACTATTCAATTATATTTTCACTGACAAATTTAGCCTTGTTTTAGACTTAAATCGATGTTTGGACATCTATTTAAACACAAAACTACTTGGTTGGAATAAAGAAAGACTTTTCTTTTTTTTCACTTTTTTTCATCTTTTTCACGAAATACATTAAAATACATTAAAATTTAATATTTTGTATATATTCATGTATGACTTTCTTCTGTGCAACACAAAGGAAGACTTAACCAGACATGCTTTACCATATCTGATCAATTTTTCCAATGTTATTTAGATCCTGGTCACTTTCAAATATTATTGTTTGTGTTTCACAGAATGAGGAGATTCATATTATTTTAGAATGACATGAAAATGAGTAATTGATGAAAAAAGTTGTTTTGGAAGAGCAGTCAAAATTTGAACTCTCTGGAAGGACGCACAGTAGATTGCTATGAGTCAAGAGCTGATCTTCTAAAAGACTAATCAATCATCAGACAAATGCCAAAATGACCAAAGTGACAGGCACTATGCAGCCATTAGTGGAGACAAAAATATATCCACCATACCCATCCTTCCATTCATCCACTTGGTAGAAAACATCATTTTTATCAGACCTGGGTTTCTCTCTAAGAGCAAAGGATCAATGCGTGCGGTTTATTCACATCTTAAGTCAATACTCAATGAATATCATATTCTTTATTCAACAATGACATGCTCAAGAGTAACAGTAAAAGTGTTTATAAATTATTATTATTAAAGAATTCTGGTGGGAAAAAAGTGTTTTTTGAGCACCAAACCTTAATTATAATTACTTCTGAATAAGTATGTGATGAGTAACAACTGTTTATCATTTGAAATATTTATATTTAATATAGCACAACAGAAAAAAAATATAGTGTATTGCAACCACATTCACAGCAATATTTACATTCGTTTGGTAATGTAATGCTGCCTTTGTGAGGCTTCTTTCAAAACAAACGAACAAACAAACAAACAAACAAACAAACAGTACAAATTGTCTGTCCAAACATTAAAATGACATTGTGCATTTTAATTTATTTAGTCATATAGCTGATGTTTAGCCAAATGAAAAATATTGAGAAACATCTTAAGCTATTTATAATAAAAAAAACACTGATTCTCTCAGTAGCATAAATGTCAAGTTTCAAGTGTAAGCTAAAGTGGCATATAAGCAGCAAAAAAAAGAGAGAATGAAAGAGATTTCTAATGGCGTTAAGGAAATCCCTTTGATTATGGTTGTGGTTAAACTTACGTTAAGTGCTCCCAGAGCGTGTGTGCCTTCAGCTGTTTCAAGAAGGCAGTAAGGGTCTCAGTTGATCAAGTTCGAAATTCTTTCTAGAAAATAGGTAAAGGTTCTGGAAAGCGACTTCCTCTTGCTCACAGACTGAAGTTGATGGGAGAGAACATTTGTAAGAGTGTGTTCAGGCATGTTTCAGTGCCAGTTTTGAAGCACCGATGCTGAGGCTATAAAGCATGACCAGATGCCTGTAGAGATATGAGCCATAAAATAAGTTTGGCCACCAAACTATACTCAAGCTTCCCGGTGGACCTGGTAGGCCCTTTAGGACTGTAAAACCAAGCCATACAGCAATGTTATGGTCAACTGGTGTGTTTCAGATGGAGCATTTGGGTCATTGTGTGTCCTAAACTAATATTCCAGATATTGGAGCTGTTGATATTGTTGGTCTACAAGCACAAATTGTCAGATAGAACCTTATAATTCTAAGGTGACGATATGTGAACTTTGTCAAGTGAAATACAATAAGCCAGTGCCATAGAAATGTGCATAATCAGTACTTGAAAAAGTTTGGATGACTTATTATGCCTAAGTTTAAAATGTTGTAAGAGGGAGTTATATAAAGCAAAATTTACATGCATGAACTGGGAAAAGTTGAAATAACATTGCATACAAGCAAAGACAATAAATATGCAAAGACGATTCACTTACATTGGGCCTACTATGAATGGCATAAGTTGCAATGGTTAGTTTGGCCTACACAGAGAAGGTCCCACTTTCCAGTCATATTAGCCAATCATTAACCTTTATAGTTTTGGGGGAGGGGTTTGTAGAGGTTTGCTTGTTTGTTACAGCAATCCCTGTTGCTGCCGACTACTGCATGCTTGCCTTGCTTTTGACAGGAAAAATTACATCCCATCACATATTGTGCTTTTCTAGCACTCAGTTTTTGTCTGTATTTTTCCATCTTTGTAATGGCATCCTCTGGTTACCAGTGAAACAGCCATAAACGAGATTGATGTAATAAAATATTCGCCAATCTTTGCACATGCACAGTAGCTGGAGCAAACTGGAAAAAACCTGATTTAATAATAATAATAATAATAATAATAATAATAATACCTTCCATTTATATAGCTCTTTTCTGGACACTCAAAGCGCTTTACACATTTTTTGAGGGGAATCTCCTCATCCACCACCAGTATGCAGCATCCACCTGGATGATGTGATGGCAGCCGTTTTGTGCCAGATCACACAACACACCAGATGGTTGGTGAAGAGAAGACAGAGTGATGAAACCAATTATGATATGGGGAAGGTTTAAGAGGCCATGATGGACAGAGGCCAGTGGGGATTTTTAACAACCACAGAGAGTCAGTACCTTGGTTTAACGTCTTATCCGAAAGACAGCACTCACCGAGCAGTATAGAGTCCTCATCAATATACTGGGGTATTAGGACCCACACAGACCGCAGGTTGAGCACCCCTTGCTGGTCTCACTAATGCCACTTCCAGCAGCAACCAAGCTTTCCCATGTGGTCTCCCATCCAGGTATTGACCAGGTGCAGCCCTGCTTAGCTTCAGTGGGTGACCATAGTTTTAAACGAAATTAAATGTTAAGCAACACAAGTAATGGGGCAGGTCACTTCAGATTTTGCTACTGATTTGAAATGGATAGTTTAACTTTAAGTTCAGCAGTTCAATTTCAATATTCCCTCATTCATTTACTGTAGATAAGACTTGGTTTTGAATTAACTGCCTGGAGGCATTGCAAATATATGCAAGTGCACAGGCTTGACTTAAAATGGACTTTGATAGAAGTAACTGACTAATGTACATAAAAACTCGATTTGAGGCTAGTGACGTAACACACACACACACACACACACACACACACACACACACACACACACA
>CAIGQZ010001336.1:24126315-24150999 GCA_903798205.1 Danio tinwini | reverse complement strand
AATCAATCAATCAATCAATCAATCAATCAATCAATCAATCAATCAATCAATCAATCATCTCTCTAAACCAGGGGTGACCAAACTTTTTCTTATGAAGGGCCAAAAACCAAACCTGATTGAGGGCTGTGAGCCAAAGGTAAATATATAAGGTTTACATGAGTATTTTATTTCCTAATTAATTTCCTAATTTTGTAACTAATGCAGAATATTTGAAAAATGAACAGTAAATGTATTACGGTAAAAACGTAGACAATGCCATTAATGACACAATGGAGTTCAATGCTGAATACCCTAAGCTGCCACCTGTCTTGATTTGCTCGTCGATGTCTTGTGCATTGCCCTCTCTCCGTTGCATGACAGTATTTACATTTTTTAAAAATCTAATTTATTTACAAAAAACAAAGCAAATAACAAAACAAACAAACAAAAGGTTACATTAAATTCAAAACGACTATCTTTGTCAAAGACATTCACTCCAACCACCTCCCCATCATTCTCCCTCTCTTTCATATGTGATGGTGGGCTAAATCAAAGGTTAGGATGGGCCAACTTTGGCCCACAGGCCCTAGCTTGGACGTCTCTGCTCTAAACCATAGTGTACTATGTGATCACAATTTCTTTTATTACTCAATGTACTTGAAGTGGCGCAGAAAAGTGTTTTAATTTGTATTGAGTGTTGTTCCAAGTCAAATAAATCTCCCGAAAAGGATACTACTAGTTCTAGGTGTAAACGGGGTCTTAGATCGCATCCAGTGGCTTCCTGTTAACTGAGCTGACATGTTTATTTAGATAATGTACTTTGGATGCCCAGAAGCCAGTAGAGCTGTCCAGTCGCTGAGACTTTTTTCTCTGGAGTGTCTGTAAGGTCTTGTGCCTCGGCCGCACATGATTGTCATTTCTGCTAACCACGGAACATTAATTAAGCATGACTAGCTTTTGTCTATACAGGGGTCTCAAACTCCCAGCCCACAGGCCATTCACGGCCCGTCCTCCTCCTTCCTCCAGCCTACAACTGACGTCAAAAATATAATGCAATTCGGCCCGCTAAAACATATATTTTTGAACCACCATCACTGTTGTGCAGTCTCATATAGCAACTTGTGGTTTTGACCCGCCACCCAGTCGACATTTATAGTACTGTATTGGGATTTATTTTACTTTCATTTTCTCTCAGTGTACGGTCATGAGTATCACTTGCGTTTTATTTCTGTGGCTGATTTAAAAGTTGAAATATATGTCCGTAAGAGCTCTATTTTTACTAAAGCTCTATTTTTGTAAAATTTCAGGGGTCATTTGATTATAATCAGTTTTATACCGCCTGTATTTTGTTGTACAAACACGTCTTCATGGGTTACACAGTATGCTGGTGGTGTAACAAAAATTAGCATTTTGCTAATATTTGATTCAAATGTTCTCATTTAATAGATTTTCTTCATATGCTTATTAAGATTTGCATAAAAACTATGTACAACTATGTACTATGTAAAATTGTACTGCTAGTTGAATTAAACTTGTTACTTTCCCCCTCTTTGTTGTAGTTTTACAAAAAAAAGAAAGATATTGAGAAGAACAATTGCTAACAACCGCTTTCATGCTGTTCTTACCCTATTAGGAAAATACAATCGGTTGGGACAGAATAATAATTATTATGCCTATTATTCGTAGTATTTTCATAGCAATTTAAACAACCCCTTTAATATGTGCAACAAGAAACAAAAAGCTAGAGTTTTGTGACTGAAAAATGAAAGATATGAGAAAAATGACTGAGTGTGTCTCCAACGCTCGGCTATACACAAAACAACCACAGATATATTTCATTAGCTGATGTGTGACACGATAAATGTGCTGATTTCCATAATCACTGGTGACAGGTAATGTTTAAAATATAAACGTCATGTCTGTTATTCTAAGATGCATTAATTATGTCAGGTTTCCACTTTTTTTGTGCTTGATTGATAAAATGGCCTTCCTATGAATAGTCAGTTACTGAAATGGCCCCTCGCCAATTTGAGTTTGAGGCCCCTGGTCTATCTCGGCATATGGAGGCCTCCTAATACAGACTCTTGCTTATAATAATTAATAATAACTTTTACAATACGTACCTGTCATTTTTATGTTAAATATATATTATGAAGAATCCAATTTTCTTTGATCGTTTAACATACAGTATGTGCTATATACTCAAATGTTCTTCTTTAGTACAATGAAAAAGCAATTATTGAAATTGGAACTGAAAAGCTACTGTTGAATGCAAAGAGAGAGAGAAAGAGAGAGAGCGAAAGAGGTAGGAAAATGTCATTAAAATGGTAATAAATGCTTGAATATATAGTTCAACAACTTTTGATTGCCACATTTGCTGAGCTGATGTTTTGAAATAGCAACACTGCATCTGCCAATTAGAAAGCTCATTATGGCTCAGTAAAATCACAGAAACCTTCACATGCCTCATGTCTCTGTCATGATGAGGTTTAAAAGTACCTTTTTGAGAATGTGTCAACCACACTCCTTAATGAAGCGCATGTGAAGAACAGATGCTCTTTCTTTACATACTTCCTACAGATGCTCTTTCTATACATACTTCCTACACGTGCACATTAGATTCGGTAATATACTACAACGTTACTCTCAGGCAGTTTTAAAAGCTTCGCTAATGTTCGTTTTCCAACATTTTAAATAAAAGCATTTGAGAATGGAGGTTGACATACGCTGTTACATCAAAGCTCAGGCTTTTAAAGTGTTTTAGCCATCACTTTCCCTCATATTAATGCAAGCGTATAGATGAGCGTATGGCTTATGAATATCTGATGCATTGTTTGATCAAAACTCTTTGGCATGCGCACGGTTGTGTGTTTAATGAATATCACATGTAGTGCTTGATCAAACCTCTTTGATATGAGGTGGATTTTATAGACTGAGTTACAGTAGATGTACCACACAAAAAGGAAAAAAACAGGCATAAAAGGAAGCATTTTTTGAAAGCAATGGCTTCAGTCTGCTAGCACTCTGATTGCTTTATATTCGGAGCCTTGTAAGTAGTTAGCTCATTGCTAAATGCAAAGGCAGCCAAACACTTTCCGTTTTAAAGATAATGAGCCAGATACTCCAACATGCCACCTGCTCTACTATCCTTGGCTTTTGCAATGCATTATCTCTCAGCCACTATATCACACACAGACACATAGACACACACTCAAACTCTGACAGCCAGGTTGAACCTTATTAGATTTTGGCTCATCTCCAATTCACTATAGCCGGAGGGATTCGGGCAAAAGAGAAGTGACTGAACACAAATGTTTCCCCCGCTCTGAATAATGATCAGTGGAGTAATGTACAGTAAGTGGTGGACTTCCTCTCCAGCTTCTTATAGGAAAGAAAAGTCCAAAATGAAATCTCTAGAACAGGGGTGCCCAAACTATTTCATATAAAGGGCCAAAAATCAAAACATCATTGGCCGAAGGTAAATATAACTGTATTACATTAAAGTTGCAGTGGTTAATTTTCTAATTTGTTACATAATATATATATATAAAAAAAAAACATTAATTTAAATCGTATTAACTAATGCAGTGTTTTTGTTTTTTTTTTTAGCATTTTTAAAATGATAACCCCACTGAACTGAACTAAACTGAACTTCAACTCTAAAAACTGGACTGACACATTTTCAATTTACTAGAACATTTATGTTAAGCTGCTTTGACACAATCTACTGTACATTGTAAAAGCGCCATAGAAATAAACATGAACTGAATTTAATTTAATTAAATAACTAAATATTGCAATAAAAACATAACAGTGAACAGCTGATTAATTTACAATATTTAATTGAAACATTAAACTTCAGTTATCTTTTGACATAAAAAAGGTTACATTAGATTTGAAATGACAATCTCTAAACCATGCTTATCATTCTTCTACTCCTTTCAGATTGAATGGCGGGCCAAATCAAAGGTTACCTTCAGCCAACTTTTTTTTGACATCTCGGCTCTAGAAGCTTTAAGATGTTCCTTGCTGTTCTCTACTGGTCTTTTACTTTGGTTTTCTGCTTTTCATATTGTTCTTATGAGAACACAGCCCTAATTGCATAGCCCTGTACTAGAGATGCATGATTCCTGAAATATTAAGAATTCCTTTTTTTTTTTTTTTTTTATTTATTACTTACATGATTATAAATGGAGCTGCACACGAATGATATCAAACCTGGGAAAATTAATAACTGTGGGTTCCTACAAGATTGTCCTACAATAGTTTTTAATTTTTATTTTAAAATAACATCTGTGGTAAACTTAAGAGTACTTTAATGTTTTGCCCTTTGATGTTAATTAGACACATATCAAAAATGTGAATTTTGAAGTTGTGTATATTTTATAAAACTCATGTTTCAGAATTCAGAATTAAGACAAAACTGTTAAATATTAACTCATAACTGAAAGTTTAAGTTTTAAGTTTTCTACTCTTAAATCTTACTTAAAAACATATACAGTACAAATACAATTGCAAGAACTAAGCCACAGTAGGAACAATTGCAAGGAAAAAATAGCCTTTTTTTATTCTGGGATTGGAACAAGCTTCCATAACATTTGAAAATTTTTGGGGTATGAGTGTATGCAGTTTATGCTGTACAAAAAAAAAAAACTGTTGAGTATTGTTGAGTTTTGTTTACCACAGACCTTGTTATGTTCATTAATTTTAAAAACCTTAATACAAGCCCATAGCATAACTTTGAGGCAGCTCAATTTGGATTTTGACATCATAAAATCATTCCTTCACCAAAATAAAATTGAGGATTGTTGAATTTTTGTTTACCACAGACCTTGTTTTACTCATTTATTAAAAAACAAAAAATGTAATAAAACACCATAGCAACTTAATTTGGATTTTGAATTCTTGAAATCATTCCTTCATCAAAAATATTAAGTATTGTTGATTTTTTGTTTACCAAAGACCTTATTTTACTAATTTATATAAAAAAACTTAATAAAAGCCCATGGCATAATTTTGAGGCAACTCAATTTGGATTTTGACATGAAATCATTCCTTCACCAAAAAATATTATGTATTGTTGAATTTTTGTTTACCAAAGACCTTTTTACTCATTTATTTAAAAACAAAAACCTGACATGATGAAATCATTCCTTCACCATTCCATAGACATAAAAAGTAATACCATAACATTCAGTGACTCACTAATAAAGACCTCACATGTTTCATTACTGATGAATGAGCATAACTGAATGAATCTCCTGAATTATTATTTCAATATTAATTCTTTTTTTTCTTCTACCAGGACTCACTAAAAGAGAAACAAAAAAACAAAAAAAGAATAAAATACATTCTTTAACCTTAACTACTGGCACAACAATGTAATGATACTAATATCGCTTGATGTGTCTCTTCTTTAAAAAAGGAATTTACTCTATTTGGTTTCTGTCTTTGAAATCAGCATATCTGAACTTGTATCTGTACTCATCTATGAAATTGTCACTATTTAAATACAAAAATAGGGGCGTCACGGTGGCGCAATGGGTAGCATTATCACCTCACAGCAAGAAGGTCGCTGGTTCGAGCCTCGGCTGGGTCAGCTGGCATTTTTGTGTGGAGTTTGCATGTTCTCCCAGTGTTCGCGTGGGTTTCCTCCGGGTGCTCCAGTTTCCCCCACAGTCCAAAAACATGCAGTACAGGTCAATTGGGTAAGCTAAATTGGCCGTAGTGTATGCGTGTGAAAGAGTGTGAATGGGTGTTTCCCAGTGTTGGGTTGCAGCTGGAAGGGCATCCGCTGTGTAAAACATATGCTGGATAAGTTGGCGGTTTATTCCTCTGTGGCGACCACTGATTGATAAAAGGACTAAGCCGAAAAGAAAATGAATAAATGAATGCATGGAACACAAAAATTATACTGTGTGTTTGACTAACACCTGAAGCTGTTTTATAATCATAAATAAAAATTCCACTTTCACGGTCAAACACATATTTGAATGTTCAAATGTGATCGTACATTTCAAAATTTAATAGACATTACCGAATCAAGACTGCATGGATGTTTAAATTGAGATCACAAACTTGTAACAATTAATTATGCAGCTCTACTCTATACTCTTGCTATAAGTCATCATCTGACTGATCTATTTAATAATGTTTAAGAAGTGCTAGGAGAAACATCTGAGACAAAAGCTGTTGAAGCAGAACTCCATCAAACCATGAAAGAGCAACCTCTGAGCAATAACATTTTTCCTCTTGGTTTCATTTTCACATTTCATGTCTGAAGTGCTGAATGTATTCCTTATGATGGTCATTGGCCAACTGCTTATTCTGTTTTCTTGGCTTTCATGCAGACATTCATCCTTTGATCATTAGTGAGCATGAAAGATGGTCTTATTCATCAAGATAAGGGTAGCATAATACAAACATAAAAGGCCGGGTCCTCACAAAACAAATGACCGTGTGAGCTTATAGACCGTTTTCGTATTCTCTTTCTTTTCATGCCCGTGTCTCTTTTCATGGTATCAACAACAAAACAATAGAGATATGAGTAGAGGCTTATATGGATATCCAGGGAGAAGGGAGGCTTATATTTCATTTTACATTAACATATTGATTTATTATTCTTACTTTATTTTATTATTGTGGAATATGTAGCATACGAAACAAGATTGCCATCTTCTCTTATCTCAGAATCTCAAAAGGACCAACTATCAGATTCTTTGGGTGATTTGGGTAATAAATAGCTCACAGCACATCAAACTTTAAGCAGTAAAGACATTTATAACTTTATATACAACCTTTCAGATTTAAATAACTGTTTTGGATGTTCAGTAAAACAAGGAATCCTGAAAAATCAAATATGAAATGTTAGATTCTTATTTTCAACATACTGTAAGCATAGTAGGAGATTTGCTATTTTTTTTATTTTTGAATATGGTAAAATATATGTTGTATCAAAGACTTTAGAATACACAAGACATGTCACTCGTATAGTTTTAAATGAGGAAAAGTGTAAAGGTCAATATGGCAAATAAAGCCCCGCCTATTAGTACAGGAGCCTATCATTAATCAGTATAGACTGACGTTTCTCCGGGGGAGAAGCTTGTGGTAAACAAACGCACTGGAATCTCAGCGAATACTTGCTTCACAGACATAAGAAATATATCCACATAAAGCTTGAAATATATCCACTTAAAATATGCACATCACATGACAGCAACTACTCAAATGCCCACAAACTTGTAAACAATGTGTCGTTGTCATTTCTGGAAGAGGTTTGCCATCAAGACCAAGTTGCCAATTACATCAGAATGTGTCATAAATGAGGTTGGTGTCGTGATCTTGTTCCTTTCTAATGCGCATGCGAATTAGCTTGAGCAACCTGAAAAAATGCAGATTTTGTTTGATTCAAATGAATGAAATTAAAGGTTTTGGAGAATTTGATGTTTGCTCATTCAGACAGAATGCCTGAGAGTGAATGGCCGCCGAGTGAAATTACTTGTCTTAAAGGCAACTTTGATTGTATTGATTACATTTTAAGTTACACAGAAGAGCAGGAGATGAATTTTAGACCAAAAAGCTTTTACTTATCATTAAAATTTTTTTAGATTGTGTATTGACAGATTTTAAAAGAATTTAATATACAAGGTAGACGTTGACACTGTTAAAAGGTAAGAATAAGTTGTGTCTTTTGACCTTTCAGCCATTTTCTAAATGAGAACTGAGAATAAAGCCTGTCAGCCACGAGCTATCTTGATGATACTTATAAAAACTTGTTTTTTCTGTTCATGCAGGAAGTTGAAAGATGTTGTGTGCTTATATAAATGAGACAAACAGACTTTGCAGGCGGAGATTTGATGTTGATACTCCAGGCTGATTGAGGACTTTGATGCTTCTTAAAAGAGTAAAAGCGATGAACCTTGTGAAGCAATTTACACATTACCCATCTCCATCAAAAACAGTTTTGCAATTTACATCTTAGTTTTTTCTTGGCTTTCAGAGGAACCATAAGAAACTTTTAATTTCCGTCTATAATTAACACTTGAAATAACATTTTCTGCTCTTGGTTTTATACTTATCGATTGTCTCTCACACTGGAAAACAAGATTTTTTTTTCTCAACAAAGGGCAGGGAAGCGTGCACAGCAGCTTATTCGTAACCAAGCAAGCGGTTGGACATTCAGCAGTCCAATCTTCTCACCCGTTATTATCTGCAAAATTATACCAGAATGAATTTAATGAATATGTCTTTGCCATCTTGATATCGTACCATCAGTGACTGGGATTATTGCCCATGGTGACCTCTTTGCAGGCTGATGAATATGGATATGATAGGTCCAGCTTGAATAAAATGCTCAAACGCGAGGGATGTCAAAGAGAACGTGATGAATAATGCATATCCGTGTCTCCGGGGTGAGTTCAGTAATATCAACAATTATTAGAAATGACCCCAGTGTCTCCATTGAAAGTACACATTCATTACAGCACTTCCAGGCAAGTTCACTTTGGAATAAGCATAAACAAGTGTCCGATGTCGTTAATAGTTCCATCGCAATAAGTTACCTGGGCTTACACTTTGTAATTAAAAATTTCGTCTCTAGTTTGGAATTGTGGGCATGCATCTATAATTATACGGTGTACTGTTACGAGCCTCTCAGCTGCTTGTTGCCCTCTTATCTTTGAGTTTCATAAGATGTGCAGGACCCGTCGGTTTGAATCCCTCAGCTGGCCGTTTAATGTCCGATCATATTCTGCCTATATCCGTTGAGTGCACCAGAGAAAAAGGCTTTGAATCCAGCCTTAATTTGGTGGGAAGGGGAAGGGGGTCCTTTGATGCTAAAGTCTGTGTAATAGGACAGGGGGAGAGTTCCCAAGCCGACTTTCGTCACATTTCATTTGCATTTTCTTTTTCCTAGCCTGCCAAAAACAACTTGTAGCTCACCTTCTAAATCTGCGCTTAATAAGAAGCAGACCAGGAGTACCGGCATAACCCTGCGGCGAGGATGAGAGATCTCCACACTTTTCTCTCCTTCTGGCCACCGGAAAGCTTTTCGTCAGCCAGGCCAAGCAGATTAAACGCGCCCTCCGTTGTGGCCACCCTCCCACCACATCAATGATTTGCGCAAACTGAATTAAACAAAATGAAACAGAAGAGAAAGAGCTCTTTTCATGTTGCAGATCAACAAGCGTTCCCCAAATCCTCTTTGGAGTGATTTCTAACATATGCTGGGTAATTAAACGCAGTGCGGGAGAAGATGGGCCGCTTTTCATCTGCTTCCAGTCTGTACTGGTCTATGCCATGGCCATTTGTCATCAGCGCAGATGAAAGTCATCGGGTTGGCAGTCACGGCCCGGCTTCAGTGCCAACCTTGCACACGGCAAGTACTGGTTCACCCACAAATGGAGACGGCGAAGAAAGTGAATCGTGTCTTTTCAGATAATTAAGGCTAAGGGCATTGAGGGTGTCTAGTCACAGAGGTGCTTTTTAATAGAATCCTTCAGAGTCTTTCTCATATGGAGAGTGATATGAGCTGACACCACTGAATCTAATGACGGGGAATAAGGAATCCTCCACAATAAGGCCGAGATGTGGCTCACACTTCCTCTGCGAAGAGCAGCTCCCCAACACAATAAAATACCATTTGCATTTATATAGCACTCTGCAGGTGTTGATTCAGGTGAAATATTACAACAGGGGGAAGAATCCCACACCACGAGAGCATATTGAAAGGCACAGGCAAATAGATCCAGTCTGTAAAAAGCTATCAAGTACAAATGACCGCCTTTCCTCACAGATTCAGACGTTTGCCTTTATTATAGACCTGATTTTTAGACTGGCTCTTGATTACCCAGGGTGGTAAGATGGTTTTAAAAGCAAAGGAAGGTGTTATATCACCTGAGCTTGAAACAGAGAAGACAATGCATGTCCCGCTTCTGTCGTTAGCCGTTAGATGTTGCAAACAAAAAGCATTGACGTATGAACAGCCCCAGAATGCTAAGCTACTGTAGGTTTCTTTCACCTTTAAACAGTGAGCCAAGGGTATCTCTGAGGCAATTGTCGCTTTAATGAGTCCGCGTGGGTATATGCTTATGTGCTTACACAGCGATTAATAATAGCTGACAAACTTGTAACATGCCTCAATTTTCTACTTTGTAAATCAAATTAGAGTTGGCTTTGCATGGTTGTTGTTGTTTTTTTTTATCTAAATGTGTAACAGTAGTTTATTGATTATTAATGTAGTACTTCAGAATACTTTGTCATAAATGGGTCACAGTAAAAATAAGACTTTGTGTTGGAATATAGATCATCATATTTATTTGATATACTGCTGTATTATATTGGCAACATAACATCTATAAGAATTTTAAATTTTAATACAATATACACTCTCTGGCCAGTTTATTGGGTACACCTTAGTAGTACCAAGTTGGAGCCCCTTTTGCCTTCAGAACTGCCTTAATCCTTCATGGCATAGATTCAACAAGGTACAGGAAAATTCCTCAGAGATTTTGGTCCATATTGACATGATAGCATTACACAGTTACTACAGATTTGTCGGCTGCACATCCATGATGCAAATCTCCCATTCTACCACATCCACATCAGGTGCTCTATTGGATTGAGAGCTGGTGACTGTAGAGGCCATTTGAGTACAATAAACTAATTGTCATATTCAAGAAACCAGTCTGAGATGATTTACTTTTTATGACACGGCACAGTATCCTGCTGGAATTAGCCATCAGAAGATGGGTACACTATGGTCATAAAGGGATGGACATGGTCAGCAACAATACTCAGGTAAGCTGTGGTGTTGACCCAAAACTCAAAAAAACTCACCACCACCAGCAGCCTGAATCATTGATACAAGGCCAGATGGATCCATGCTTTCATGTTGTTGATGCCAAATTGTGATCCTACCATCCGAATGTCGCAGCAAAAATCGAGACTCATCAGACCAGGCAATGTTTTTCCAATCTTCTAGTGTCTGACTTTGGTGAGCCTGTGGGAATTGTGGCCTCAGTTTCCTGTTCTTAGCTGACAGGAGTGGCACCTGTTGTAATCTTTTTTGCTGGTGTAACCCATCCACCTCAAGGTTGGACGTGTTGTGCGTTCAGAGATGCTCTTCTGCATACCTCAGATGTAACAACTGGTTAGGTGAGTTACTGTTGCCTTTCTATCAGCTCGAAACAGTCTGACCATTCTCCTCTGACCTCTGGCATCAACAAGGCATTTGCGTCCACAGAACTGCTGCTTACTGGATATTTTCTCTTTTTCAGACCATTCTCTGTAAACCCTAGAGATGGTTGTGCATGAAAATCCCAGTAGATCAGCAGTTTCTGAAATACTCAGATCAACCATGCCACATTCAAAGTCACTTAAATAACCTTTACTTCCTATTCTGATGCTCGGTTTAAACTGCAGCAGATCGTCTTGACCATGTCTACATGAAAAAAAAATACATTATGCTGTTGCCATGTGATTGGCTGATTAGCATTAACGAGCAGTTGGACCAGGTGTACCTAATAATGTGGCTGGTGAGTGTACATCCTAATAGTAAAATCTTTGTATGAAAGGTATTGTTATTACTGGAAATTAATACTTTTTGTCTTTATTTACAAAGAGATTACAAATGACATGTTTATATTAATAAGTCCTTATTAGATTTCATATTTTAGTCACTTGATCAGTTCATTTGTAACCACGCGCTATTGCTTTTGGAGTGTTCAGTGTTTCTCATATGCAACACACATGGCAGCACACAATCAAAAGAACTTATCAGTGGCATCAGTGTGACCTCTAACAAAACTTTGTTGCAAAATACAGCCATTTAGTTGCTGTCTGTAGCACTGCTGATATATATACTTTGCACGTTTCTGTTCACACCGATTATAGTATAAAACATTTCCCATTGCCGCTTGTCTCAGAATAACAGCTCACATCCTTTGCGTCTTTAATGCGTTCTCGGCAGACAAAAGGAAGTGCTGTTTTTTGTGCTTAAAGTTTTAGTGGTAAATCTAAGGTGACAAAGATATGAATAAAACAGTGAAGAATCTTCCCGCCCTGAGGCATTACCTTCCTACAACTTTCCCTAGCACTCACAAAAGTACTTACAAAGATTTCAAAAAGACTAAATTATCTCAAAATGTTTTCATTCATACACTGCATGAAAATCTGTAACTACGTAAATAAACCAAAACTGTAGTATTTATTCCCCAACAAAATGTTACTGTATGAAACAGAATAGATAATGGTATTTTAATGTGTCTAATCAGTTAGGCTTTAATCCCAAAGCTTTAGAATGCTGCTGCTAATGAAGCGCGAAAGCTAATTGTAGTAGCCTAATGCTAACCAGCAGCCATGTGGAAAACTTGTAGATGTTTTTTTTTAACAAACTAGATGCTGAGTCACTGTGCTAACCTTGATGTGGTGGGAGTTTCCCCCGTTCATCAGGCTGAAACAGAGTGCAGTCATCCTCAAAGAGCAATGCTAATCATGCTATCACTGCAAAAATAGGTTACCCTCTCCTTTAGGAAATGACGGAAAGTATGAAGGTTGTTTGATCCAGCACTTGAAGCTAATACGACTTGAAACATGAACATGAAGTAGGTCTGTTGTTCCCATTCAGAGTTATTTTATCATAATTCACCACAGGTCTTGCGTAATTCCGTTGTGTTTTTTAGAAACACTGTAGGTAGGCAGGTTATGGTCTATATATAGTAAAATGCAATGATATGATACTGTGATAGTTTTTATGATAAATAATAAGCATTGTCGTTTGTGTCTGTGCGTGGCCTAAATACAGTGTAATTCTATAACTGCTGTTTTGTGGTGGAAAATATACATTCCACCCTCTCCTTAATCAATTATTTAGCATTATTATTTAATATGTCCTTGCAAAAATGTATTGTCACTTATTTTCAAATCCAAATGTTGAATGGTATTTAGAAAGTACTACTGTAATATAAGGAAACTGCCCAGCAAACTATTTTATGTTTAATAGATGTCTAATAGACATCTAAACGTACCGTAGACAGCTTGTCTAAAACAAGGCTAAATTGGGCTGTCAGTGAAAATCTAATAGACATCTAAGAATAGCCTAAAACTAGACTAGTCATCAAATAGACAGATTAGACAGACTTTATGTGTGTAGTCATTCATTTCTGTTTATTTGATGACTAGTCTAGTTTTGTCCTATTTTTAGATGTCTGTTAGATTTTTACTGACAGCCCAAATTTAGCCTTGTTTTAGCCAAGACAATGTTTAGACATCTACAGTATTAGACATCTTTTAAAACAAAAAATGCTTGCAGGGTGGTTAGGTTTAGGTTCAGTGGTAGAAGTAGGGATAGTACCCAGTTATTATTATGCAAGAACTGTTAAATGAGTAGTTTATACGAGTAATATAATTTTTAAATGACTTTTTGACAAACACAGTAGTAGTTTTAAGTTGTATCCTGGCTCTTCCATGCTGTATAATGGTGTTGGATAGTGGGTTTTATTTTAAAACTTCCAAAAGCACAAAAATTTGTCATATACGTCAGTCACTCAAAACATGTATCAGCCAATTTGAATGTTATCACTCAGCTGTTTGTTATGGGCCATTAGGGCTTCTTCTGAGCCTACCATGTAGGCTAGTCTATATTATCATCCATCCACATGGTTAATCAGCTATAGATCACATACGGCTGTGGCCGGATGTTAACAAGAATTATTTATATTGTTTATACAATTCCCCATTAATTGTATTTTATTATGTCTACCCCTACCCCAACACTAAACCCAACCGTCACAGTAATGTAGAAACAGATCTGATTCTGGAGCCTTCTCTATAAAGCTGATTAATCATAAGGCCCCTACTGGCCCATATCTACCAGCTGATAACCACTGATAATGGCCATTTAATCGAGTGATAACATTCGAAGTACTCGGTCGCCTCCAAAAGTCAGTTATTGGAAAACAAGGAATATTTCTGTTACAATAACATATTGATCCACTTCATATTAACCACTGGTGCCATATGTATTTGAGGATGGATTTATGTGCTTTTAAAAGCTTCAAAATAAAAGCCACTATCCAACACCAATTTGCAGCATGGAAGAGTCTGGATAAATGTTTCAAACTCCTCCAACTGTGTTCATCTGAAAGAAGAGAGCCATATAAATGAAGGATGGTTTGAGGGTGAGTAAAGTATAAGGCAATTTTTATTTTTGGGTGAATCATTAATATAAAATGAAATGCAGAATGTGCATAAAATACAAAAACACTTTTTGTAATCAAGAGTGTTGGGGAAAGTTACTTTTGAAAGTAATGTATTGCTTTTCATGGAAAGTAATGCGTTACATTACTTTTGATTTACGTTCACATTACTTTTAATTACCATTTTTTATTCTTTTTTTTAAGCAGAGAAGCTCTGCAATTAACAACAAACTGTATAACCTTTATTTACCTTTAAAAAACACAGCAAATAATAATTTAGGATAGTAGTTGTGTCTCATTTCAGAGGCAGCATCCTTTGAAGGATGCAGACTAAAAAGATGAGTCCTTCGAAATCTACATAGACCTAACTGAGCATTTTGAAATGAGACAATCTAGCCTACAGAGGAAATATCTCTTCACCAGGCAATCGTAACAGCTGCTGTTAATAAGATTTATTACTTTTTTCAAAGGGATTTTAAAACTTATTTTAAGCAATCTGAAGGCAAAGCAAGGTTTACAAAAGCTGGAAATATATTTCCTTTGATCCATACATGTACACATAAACATGTAAACTGTCTATAAAATCACTCTTTAGTAAGACATTTCATACTGTTTTTGTTTTTTAACATGGGTTTCACACAAATCAATTTGTGTTTGGACAACATGAATGAATTGTGTGGAACCCTGCATTTTTACCGTGTATAAACAGAGTTGTGAAAGTTTAAAGCAACGTGTTTGATCCTTTTGTACTTTTTGTCTTATTAGGGAAGTAAAATAAGCATTGAGATGATCCCCTTTTACTTTTTTCCAAACATTAGGAATAATGAGAATACTTCCAGCTCTGAAATGTAAGACTGCCATCTTGGTTTCGGTTTGTTTCTGCAGGGAGAAAATTCTCCCTGCGTTAATTCTAATGCGTTACTTTACTTGTTACTTAGAAAAGTAATATTATTACATAACTTGCGTTACTTGTAATGTGTTACCCCCAACACTGCTAATCAATGCTAAAAAAGATTGTATTGCATATTTTTGTGCATATGAGAATTCTCAAATAATACCATGATATGGTAATTGTCCTGTGTAAGACTGCTAATTGCACCATATCTATATGATGTTCTTATTTTGCAGTGCTTTTTTTTTTTTTTACAGACAACAGGCATGTGCACTGGTTTGATTGAGTAAATATAGTTAATTAATGGAGGCACCATCTGTAATATATCTTGCTGTGCAATTTCAGTCACAGTTTCTAAATCTCTGTGGAGAAATTACACCAAATCAGACTGAATGCCTTGGCAGCGTTGATCACTCCAGCAACAGCACCCATATCAATTGTGTTATGTGTTATGGAGTTCGTTTCAGTTTGAAAGTCACTCATTAGGTGGGATTGTGAGCGAAGTAATTGATGAGCGCTGGCAGGCAAGACACTTCCACATTCGCCACATACACAATCTTTCCATATTTGAGAGCGGTTAAGAGAGGGAGCGCCATATTAAGGGCACCCCTGCAGGATCCAAGAAGGAGACAGATGAACATAAATTAGCTGTGTGTAAAACAGGCAGCGTTTGTAATCTCGCAACGTAATTGGGCTCGCTGGTTTGCCAGAGACAGATGACAGGGATGTAATGACAGTCTTCATTTATCTTCTTTATTGTGCTGGAATGCGTTGGCAGTGTGAGACTGGTTCAGGTCCAGATGAAGGAAATGTTGCGTTGTGCTATCATCCACGTCAACAACAGCCCACACTGCTGATTTACAGAGTCAGACATGGCATGACTCAGCCCGATAGTTCGTTAGGGATGGCCAAACTGCCGGCGGGTCTTACTAAAGGTTGACAAGGAAAAGGTGAGCGCTCGTCCCAAGACTTCCTCCTGTGGTTTTTCTTCCTCGGGCTTGCTTCCTCCTTCCTCTTGTTCCTGTTTTAGCCTCTTGTTCTTGGAAGCCCATTAATATGCACCTTTCCATCTCCTTCTCTTCACTTCTTGCTTTTTTTTCATCTCTTTCTCTGAACTGAAATAGAGCCAAGGGCCGAGAGATAGAGGACTGAGTCAAGTGGCAACCCCAGCACTTCATTACTGTATAGGAGAGGGATTTACATGTTTTTCACACCACACACACATGCATATACTGTACAATGAGCTCTCAAAGAACAAGGATAATACTGATTGAAGTACTTGGCACAGACACTCCAGAGTAATTTTAAGTCTCAATTTGTGTTGCTTTATTTCCTGCAGATTTCTTGTTGAAAGAGCAACTTTGAATGGGTCTCGTTGAAGGATTTTATTTATGTATGTATATCTACCTGTACAGTACTGTATGCATGTATGTTTTATTTATTTATTTACTAGAAGTAGTAGTAGTAAACTTTATTGCCCTTGACGGGAAATTTGTTATGGGCAAAACAATACAAAAAACAAACAATACAAAATAATTATCATAATAATTATTATGATTATTAAGTTAAACTCTTGTTAAATAAACCCACTGAAGCAGTTACAAAAGATTTCTTATATCGGTTCAACCTACACTCAGGGACTGTATATCTCCTCCTACCAGAGGTTTATAATGTGGAAACAAAAAATAATCAGATCATTCAGAATCTTTTCCACCTGATTAAGGACACAATTCTCATATAAAACTTCATCATTCATCATGGCCAACGATTTTCCATCCTGTCTTTAAGAGATGCATCAACTTAGATTTATACTGTACAGATAGGTATTTATTTATTTATTTATGCAGAAGGACTTTTAATTTTTCTGTGACCTGGGTGAAGTGAATGGTATGGCGTTACAAAATTGATGTGTTTGAGGTCTGTCTTCACTGCCTGATTGATATAGGTTATTAAGTGTGTGTGATGAAGGGGGTCGCACACCGGATGCGCCGCTCTGTGGCGGGCTGCGCTACGCAGTCCCATGTATTTTATAATTCTAAACATAGATTTCTATCAGGGTACACACACCGGCGCCCAAGTTGCTGGCTGTCCGCGGCGCCCAGCTATGACTCAGGACACTGTTCATATTTCTGCCGCACCACAGAGCACCATCTGAATAGTTTAATTTTAAATAACATGCGAATGTGCGCGTCTGGTGTGTGATACTTCCAACTGTTATGTGCGCTCCATGCTGCGGTGCTGAGCGGAGCATCCGGTGTGCGACCCCCTTCTGAATGTACAAGAGGCACTGCATTAAATTACATTTTTCTGCACCAAGTCTTTAAAATATAAACATTTATTTTACACCAGTATTTTCAATGAAGTTTTGCACTAGACTGCTAATTCTGATGGTGCGTGCATGTAAAGTCTTTTTATCTAATATTTTAAATTACTTTTTATCTACGCTTGAACAAATAAATGAATGCTGAAGTCTATTAAACTGATTATACTGTAATTACATTACAATATCAATGCTGTGAAAGGAATCGTATAACATTTTAAAAAGTCACCGGAAGTTTATTGGTATGGGAAGAAACACTAGCTGTGCATATACCCTATTATCAGCATGCTATCGATATTTGACTTGTGGCTTATAATTTGTTATCATTAGATGGAAATGCTAACAATAGTTCTGCTATACATTACTTGTGTGGAAACAATGATGGTCATAATACTTAAACTTCATTGAGCACTAAATAAATTTCAAATAGGATTTAGTGTAACTGATGTCATTTCTTTTGATGCATTTTATGCATTGTTGGTTAATAAAAACATTAATTTAACTCAAAATGGTAGTGTTTGCGGATTTCCACAAAGCCTAATATTCATTCCTAAATATAGTGTAATTATACTCTATAGGATAAAACAACCAAATTTTTGTTTACATTATTTATTTATTTTCCTTCGACTTAGTTCCTTATTTATCAAGGTTCTCCACTGTGGAATGAACCGCCTAATAGGGCTGAGCGATATTGCAAAAAAAAAATAAAATCACAATATCACGTTTCATATCATTTGATATTGATAACTATTGAATACTTTTTAACAATTCATTTAGGAATATTATGATTTTTATTTAACCACTTATTATAACCACTTACTATTATAAATTTACAAACATTACAAAGGCAAATAGTTTAAATAGTCAAAAACAAAAAATACTGATATTTTTCAACATCGATAAAACTTTTGTTATTGATATTGACAATGGTGTTCGGTCATTAAATATCAATGATGATTTTATTGCCCAGCCCTGCTACATACTATTACAGCATATGTTTTACGCAGTGGATGCCCTTTCAGCCACAACCCAGTACTGGGACACACAAATACACACTCATTTACACTGCCAATTTGGTTAAGCCAATTCACCTATAGCGCATGCCTTTGGACTGTGGGGCAAACCGAAGCACCCGGAGGAAACCCACAGCAACACAGGGAGAACATGCAAAATCCACACAGAACTGACAACTGACCCAGCCAGGACTAAAACCAGTAACCTTCTTGTTGTGAGGAGCCACCGTGCCATTTGTGTTTACATTAAATTAGACTAATTATAAGGAGGTCAACACTGTTTGTCACATGAAAGTCTGTCAGCAATTCTTTGTTGCTTTTGAGAATTGTAAACAGTTTGACAGCTTTATTCAGATGAAAAGATATATACTGTACATATGTTTATTGTAATGATTTTAGACGAGCTTGTGAGCCGGAGCGATATAGCTGAGCACACATAATCTAATGATCTGCAGTCATCATCAGACTGAATTATGGTCAGAATAAACATCTGAAAAAAGAAAAAAGAAATGCACAGCCGAGCCACACAACAGTCATCAGACTGGGAGTTGGCCTTGGAGAATTGCCAACACTGACATCCAAACACACATTTAGCTTGATTAATTAGCCTCAAATGTCATTAGCACACTCGGTTCCTGCACTGAAACCATTGTAATTTTTGATTAACTGAGATCATATGTGGAGCAGCACTGCTTTATTGGCAAGTAAACTGCAACCTAAACCAGATGTGACTATGGGAGCTTTTTTTATTTCTTTTTTTGCAGTCCTGCGGTGTGACAAATGAATTAAACGTACAGTTTCATATAGAGACTCGGTTAAAATGTGATCATAAACTGCATGCGTAATATAAAATCATTAGAATAATGGTCGTAGATGAAATATAGCATGTCACGCCACAAGAACACTGCATGGCAGCTTCCTAAATTCAGTCGTGGGTTCGCTGTGTCCCATGAAAGCAATGCAGTTTTGACACACCAGCCAATCATTCTCAGTGTATCTGTGGAAAAACAACATCATAAAGACTTATAATATGACAGGGCTGCCTAAATGAAGCAAACAAGTTGCCTTTTTATACCGGCAAGATCCTGTACATGAAAGCATTGTTCCAAAGTCAAAGAAAATCTCTTGAGAAATGTGGATTTGAAGACCAGAAATGTTAGATTTATATAAAGGACTTGGCTTATAATCCCCAGAGAGCTGAAATAAAGTCTTTCAAGAAATAAACAAGTAAATAAAATCACTCACTGCTGGTGACGGAAATACCAAGTCGGTTGCCATAAAAATGGTAACAGCATGAGAAAGAGGCTCATAATGAGGATTTCTGGACTGTGAATTAAATTGGCCATTTTTTTAATGGTTTTTTACAGATGTGCATTGCAGACGCACAATGGTAAATATGAACCACAAACCACATGTAATTATCCGGCTTCTCACAGAACAACTGTTGTATCATAAATCTGACTAAACATTCAGGACGGAGCAACTGACCTCCAAACACCATGGAATTTCATCACTGCTGTTCATGTTTCTTTCATATATATATTTTTTTGTTGTTGGATAGGTAAAGTGACTCACAGCTACAGCACCTCAAGCTATATTCTGTATAACAAGTAAAGATAGATTTTTTTATTTTATTGTATTTTATTTTCCACCCATCCATTCCTTCTCAGATGTGAGAGGAGGAATAACTTGTGAGTTTTGACATTTATTCAGCCCGTTCTTTTTTTTTTTTGTTGGCGTACACAAATCTGCCGGAGATGGTTTATGCCCATTTATTATTTAAACCACTGCAGAATTATTTTCTCATGAGTAAACACAATTACTGACTACTCTAACTAGACCCCCGTTACAAGGATAATAGGTCTGAATGACTCTTTTCTCCTTTCTTCTTTTCCCGTAGCTTCATTCTGATGTGGATAAAGGTGAGGGCAAAGTAAAATATGTGCTCAATGGTGAAGGTGCAACTTCCATTTTCACCATCGATGAGAACACAGGCGACATACATGCCACGAAGCGTCTGGATCGGGAGGAGCAAGCTTACTACACACTGCGAGCTCAGGCCAGAGACCGCGCCACCAATCTCCCAGTCGAACCAGAGTCGGAATTTGTTATCAAAGTGCAGGATATTAATGACAATGAGCCCAAGTTCCTAGATGGCCCCTATAATGCACAAGTACCAGAAATGTCTCCTGTTGGTAAGTGCTTTTTTATTTGCTCTTACTGTACAGAAATGGTTATAGAATGCTAATTTGTCAATGGAAACACTAAATATACACTCAAGAAATGATGTTTGTCCTTTGTTCAAACTGGTTATTTAAAATGAGCTGAAGCAACACAATTCTTGAGTTTTTGGGGCAAACTTAATTGTTTTATGTTCAATCCACTTACATTTTAAAAACTTAATTTCTTCATGTTGTTTCAACACAAATTGATTGAGTGAAAGCATTGTTTGTAATGTATGATTGATTTTTGTGGACTGAACCTTGCTTAATATATTTGTTGGTGTTTCCCTTTCACACACAGAATTTATGAGTATTTATATTAATCATGTGACTTTATTTACTACAGTTTGGTGTAGTCAATTTATTTTTGGGCGTCATACTGGCGCAGTGGGTAGCACAATTGCCTCACAGAAAGAAGGTGGCTAGTTTAAGCCTTGGCTGGATCAGTTGGCATTTCTGTGTGGAGTTTGCATGTTCTACCCGTGTTTGCGTGGGTTTCCTCCGGGTGCTCCAGTTTCCCCTACAAGTCCAAAGACATGCGGTATAGGTGAATTAGGTGAGCTAAAATGGCCGTAGTGTATGTGTGTGAATGAGAGTGTATGGGTGTTTCCCAGTGATGGGTTGCAGCTGGAAGGGCATCCGCTGTGTAAAACCTATGCTGGATAAGTTGGTGGTTCATTCCACTGTGCCGACCCCAGATTAATAAAAGGACTAAGCCAAAAAGAAAACAAATGAATGAATGTATTATTATATAATAATAATAATAATAATAATAATAATAATAATAATAATAATAATAATAATATATTATTGTCAAGCTTTCAATTTACTTACACCTTCTGTAATAACACATTATAAGTTAAGTCATGAAAATAACCTAGCAAAAATGTTTTCACAATCAATAAAAACAATAGCTGTTGAATTCATCATTTGTGAATCTTAAAGTGAACACAGATATTCCTTACTGTACTTCAAAATGCTATTAAGCCTGGAAAGTATTTAAAACTATTGATTTAGCATTTTTTTTAAATAAATTGTGTGCTAATGGCTAAGTGATCTATAATCACTTCTAAACATGAGCTAATAGTGAAAAGCATTAACAGTTATAACCCAAGGAAACAAATTGCTTTTAATAGTTTGTTTTAGTTATAATTGTAAACACGGCAACGCTGTGGCGCAGTGGGCAGCACATTCGCCTCACAGCAAGAAGGTCACTGGTTTGAGCCTTGGCTGGGTCAGTTGGCATTTCTGTGTGGAGTTTGCATGTTCTCCCCATGTTCGCGTGGGTTTTCTTCGGGTGCTCTGGTTTCCCCCACAAGTCCAAAGACATGTGGTACAGGTGAATTGGGTATGCTAAAATTGACGGTAGTGTTTGAGTGTGTATATGAGAGTGTATGGATGTTTCCCAGTGATGGGTTGCGGCTGGAAGGGCATTCGCTTTGTAAAAACATATGCTGTATAAGTTGGCGGTTCATTCCGCTGTGGCGATCCTAGATTAATAAAGGGACTAAGCCAAAAACGAAAATGAATGAATGAATTGTAAACCCTTTCTAATATTTTTTAAAAACACAAATAGTTTAATGAATATTCAGTTTCATATTGTGCATTATAAAGCGTTCAAACCTAAACTCTCAAGCTCTTTATTGATTTAAGTTTTTTACTGTTTTATTTTACAATTACTTAGACAATATAGTGTAAAAATGGCTGATTCATTTAATGTATCTTCAGTCATTTCTAAAGATGAGTACTGCATCACTTCATCATTCAGAGTTTACATATTGGTACATCCTTATCGGCCATTTTGTTTGTCACCCTTTTCATGACAGTTATTCGTAATTGTGTCACGTATTTGTTTAGATATCGAGGATCACCTAAGAACAGTGATATACATAATGAACGCCCCAGTACAGGGCACTTGTTTGTCAGTTCAGCCACGCAGAGCGTAGTAGCTGACAATCACGCAAGCATTGACATGCTTTTTTATAAGAGCAATTAACATGCTGGCTGCCACTGTCTGTCCAACGGCGTGAACAAAACCATTAGCCTCTGTGAATGCAAGCGACCCTTGTCCTCAATGACTGCTTTATAGATCCATTTAAATTCATTAGCAGTCAACCGGTGATGAATGGATTTGATTAACGAGAAAATTATTAATTTAATTTGGTAATTAAGAAACAGGAGATTGTTTGCAAGTGTGAGGACCACAACCTAACCCAGACACCTCTCTCTCATGCCAGACATCAGCATGAGGCCGAATGGAAATTCACAGCATATGATTTTATACTCCCATCCAATCAGTCCCAAACAAAGCAGCTTCGGTATAATTTGTGTTTCAAGAGTTCACACTTAGCTGATGATTGATTATAAGCAAGTTTGGCATGCTGTCCCGGGAGAGAGCCCTGAGCCCAAAGGTCCTTGAGCCCTGGGCTCCCTCCCGTTTGCAGGGCGAGAGGGGAGCTTTGAGCTCAGGTAGATCTCGAGAGCTCCCCCTTGTAAGAGTTGGTGACAGAAAATAGTTGCTACGGAGAGGTATGCTTATGGATAAAGTTTGACTAGTGCTAAATTTAGATTGTTCAATTAACTTGTAGTGCATGTTTTTGGAACGTGGGAGGAAACCGGAGAACCCGGGGAAAACCCACGCAAGCACGGGAAGAACATGCTAACTTCACACAGAAACGACAGCCAGTCTGTTAAAGGACTTGAACCGGTGACGTTCTTGCTGTGAGGCCGCAGTGCTAGTCACTGGGCCACCGTGCCGCCCTATGAAAGGAAAAGAGGAGGAGTAGGGGTGGAAGGGGGGATTCTTCAAACGAAGATGACTGTAGTAGGAAACCCTGGCTCTTTATAGTGGGTTAGAAATCGTCTGATTGGTTGGTCATACATGGTTAATGCATGACCAGCTGTGTTCAATCATAATCACGTGATCCTCTCGAAATTAGTTTATAAATAAACTTCACTTCAAGAGTTCACACTTAGCTGATGATTGATTATAAGCAAGTTTGGCATGCTGTCCCGGGAGAGAGCCCTGAGCCCAAAGGTCCTTGAGCCCTGGGCTCCCTCCCGTTTGCAGGGCGAGAGGGGAGCTTTGAGCTCAGGTAGATCTCGAGAGCTCCCCAAAATGCTTTTACTCGGGACAGCAGCCGCGTATTTGAAGAACCCCCCAAAAGGCAAAAAGAAAAATGCAATATCCGGCTGCTGGGTATAGAGATAACCGGCTGCAGGGTATAAGTGCTACGAGGTAGTACTGGGAAAATGTCATTGCTGAGGCAGTGTTGTAGGGGTGAATGAGATTCGGTGGAGCGTCTCTGTTTAGCAGAGGTGTGATGGTAGTAAAGTTAAGTTATACTTCTGTATAGACGTTTGACTACTTGGTAGTGCTGGAAGTGTATCAGAATATGACTGGGTGGAAGTGGTGTAGAGGGAAAAGAAGCTCGGCTGAGCGGCTCTGCTGCTGCAGAGGTGCGTAGGAAGATGGCAATGGAAGGGAAAATGCACCTTCACAGAGACGTTTGACTGCTTGGCAGTGCTGGGGGAGTGTATCAGAAATGGATGATTAATTGGATGTGTATATGAGCTTGGCTGAGCGTCACTGCTGGGGCAGTGGTGTAGAGGGGAAAGAGGCTCGGCTGAGCGTCTCTGCTGCTGCAGAGGTGCGTTGGAAGTCAATGGTAATACGCCTCCACAGTGGCGTTTAACTGCTTTGGCAGTGCTGGGAAGTGTATCAGTAATGAATGATTAAGTGGAAGTGTAAATGAGCTCGGCTGAGCGTCACTGCTGTGGCAGTGGTGTAGAGGGGAAGGAAGCTCGGCTGAGCGTCTCTGCTGCTGCAGAGGTGCGTTGGAAGTCAGTAAAAGAAGGATAATACGCCTCCACAGAGACGTTTAACTGCTTTGGCAGTGCTGGGGGAGTGTATCAGTAATGGATGACTAGGTGGAAGTGTATATGAGCTCGGCTGAGCGTCACTGCTGTGGCAGTGGTGTAGAGGGGAAAAAAGCTCGGCTGAGCGTCTCTGCTGTTGCAGAGGTGCATTGGAGGTCAGTAATAGAAGGGAAATACGCCTCCA
>CAIGQZ010001336.1:24102547-24122219 GCA_903798205.1 Danio tinwini | reverse complement strand
GATCAGTGGACAGGCAGGGTGTTTTTTTTTTTTTTTTTATTTATTTATTTATTCATTTATTTATTTTTTTTTTTTAGAGGTGAGTTAAAAAACAACTTATCCTATTCGCGCTAGTCTCGTCTTTCAAAAAAAAATGTTTAGTCTGTATTGGAGAATGGTTATTTTAAGGCGAGGCTTCCCTTTGGAGCGTGCTATGTACGTTACCACTGATGAACCGCTGGCAGAGAGCGGTGAGGGTTCAGTTTCCTTGTAGTGGATATGATCACTGGCTTCTTGGGTGTTTAGGCTTTGATGGTGTTGTTGTTGCAGTAGCAAGTAGCAAGTAGCAAGTAGCAAGTAGCAAGTAGCAAGTAGCAAGTAGCAAGTAGCAGCTGGTGCTGAGCAGTGTATTCTTCAAACGAAGATGACTGTAGTAGGAAACCCTGGCTCTTTATAGTGGGTTAGAAATCGTCTGATTGGTTGGTCATACATGGTTAATGCATGACCAGCTGTGTTCAATCATAATCACGTGATCCTCTCGAAATTAGTTTATAAATAAACTTCACTTAAAGACTGACCATATGCCAGTCTTCTTAACTGCCTATAAACGTTTTAGCATGTTAAATCTACAGATCCTAAAATGGGCCATGGGTTTTACAAACTAATTTCGAGAGGAGCATGTGATATGATTGATCGTGACTGGTCTCTCATCTGTAATCAGCAATAATCCAATCAGGGGTGCGTTTCTGAAAATCATCGTTAGCCAACTAAGTCGCAAGTTCCGTTGTTACAAACATAGTTCATTGATTTAGTGTTTCCAAAATCCATCGTTCCAGCGAACATTCACAAACTGCGTCGCAAACTTGTATGCTTGCAACTACAAGAACTGTAAGAGCTGTAGTTAGAAGCATAGTTCCTGGTTGTGTTCCATTCCCAGTTATCCCCCCTATGCCCTATTACTTTCAAACCTTCCAAAATTTAATTGGATTTAATTAAATTTTATTTTAATGATTAAAAAAACATTAAAATCATCTCTCTTAGGTATAATTTGCTTTCCAAGTATTTTACAGTTCAGTTTTAGCGATCTTCATATTGACAATGCGCTTCCTTCGCAGTGCAATTTGAAAACATTTATGCCATTTTGAACGCAGCCGTGGCTCATGACGTGACCTATTATTTAAAAGCGGAATTTACGTTACGTCTTGTGAAAACAAAAATATATAGCATAGGTTAATGGTTTTATTTTATAGTAGGTTATTTATTAAGAAATGTATCTGTACTGTATATGACATGGGCCTGTTGGTTAGAACATTTCTGCAGTGGCTTAAATGTGTCAAATTGTAAAAGTACTTTTACAATAAATAAAATAATAAAATAAACAAGACCCTACTTAATAATAATACAAATATTTTTTAATAAATAGCCTATGGTAAATTATAACCATTAACGATTTGTTTTAAATATTAGATAAAAATCTGTGTTAGCTAAGTGGTTTTATGTTTTAGAATAGAATATGGAATAGTCTCAATAAAATTAGTAAAAGAACATTGGCCCGGTATGTGTCGTTTATATATATTTTAATTATTAGGGAAAAAGAGTGTATGTTTTTACTTAAAATATTTTTTTTTAAGAAAAAGTTTTTCTTAAATGTGTGTGCGTGTAAAACAAGATAATTTGCACAAAAATTATGTTTTTTTTTCTTTAAAAAAGTAGTTACTCCACCCTGTTTAGAGCATCATTATGGACGTTTTACGTTTTAAATAATGTAGTTCAAACAATGGATCTGTGACAGAGAAACTACGGTTTTGGGAAACACTCATCACTACATCGTTCTTTTCCCAAATAATACATCATACTATGATAGTTCAGCCGTGAGTTATGTCGTTGTTTGGGAAACACACCCCTAATTACAATAAATAGACAGATTTCGCCCTACTGCCTTATCTTTGATTTAAAGGAATCCCCCCTTCCACCCCATCTCCCCCTTTTTCTCTTTTTACCAGGGGGAGCTCTCGAGACCTACCTCATCTCGGACACCCTTATATGCTTATTGACCAGGCGGGAGCCCAGGGCTCAATTATCTCCGAGCTCAGGGTTCTTTTGCAGGACAGCATGCCAAACCTGCTAATAGTGTCAAGCAATATCAAAGTGTAAACTCTTGAAATAACAGTTAGGCAGCACAAGCATGATAAAAAAAAAATAATTTTACTATCCACAGAGTGTCCTAAAGGTGACATCCGATTAAATTGACCAATTTTGTAGATTTTTGTTTAAACAGGCTTGCGTTGTGTCTGACAGCTCAGACCAGTTGAAAATAAATCATGTAGATTGTTTAAAAAACAAAAAGCAGATGTATTTATGTGCCAAAATTGACCCGTTTACATTCTGTGGCGGTTTATACATAACCAGCTACTTCTTCATATGTGTCTAGCTCTGAGCAAACTCTGGACTCCACCCTCCTCCCACCTGTTTTTCTAAATAGATAGCAAAGTGGCTAACGATGGTGCTTTTCATTTCACTCTACAATAAAGCAATCCTGGCATGCAGTCTGCTCTGTGTTCAGATGTAGAGACTCACAGGTGTCATTACACAGAATCAGCAACAGTGAAATGGGTTAGATTTAGATATGTAAGGAATGTCCCAGACATTTTCTTGTGTGTGCAGTTTTTTTTTTGTCCACACTGCTTTACAAACTCAGCCATTTTGATGATTAATCACATCAAGAAACACACTAAACTGAACCAAACTGAAATTCAACTCTGAAAACTGGACTGAGACAGTTTCACTTTACTATATCTGTTAAACTGCTTTGACACAATCTACATTGTAAAAGTGCTACAGAAAAAAATTGAATTGAATTGAATCAAAATTGCATTTAAGGATGTAGCTTTGTACAGTATATTGTTACCAAACACCAGATTTAGTTCACTCATGTTTATAATCATATCATCATCCTTCATGTGCAGAGCTGTGCTTATCAGTGCGGTGCTTTGGTGTTCACACTGACCACCTAAGCATTTGTTAAATACACCACTTTTCATATGTATAGATGTTTGTTTGAATACATTTTTCATTGATAATGACAGACAGCAATGTCAAGCATGATAAATTATACACATTTATAATGCTTGAGAGATGGTCTGGTGATATCTCACATTTTGTCGACATAATGTGTAAACAACTTCAAATACTCCTTTCTGTCAGTCATACAGACAATAGTCAGCAGCAACTCGAGTTGGTTGGGCACTGAGTGTGTTTTGCCCTGGTTTATGTGCTCCTCAAGAATGGATCGTTAGGCTAAAACATGGCCATGATCTTTTAGCCTCAAAGAGGGTATTTAGCTCATTAACATTTAAAGAGATATAAAGTTAAACAGCTCACTGTGGACTGAGGTGTTTTTGACCAGATAACCAGATAAAAATGTGTGTTAAGAAATTTATTCAAGTAAGTTATAGACTTTTCATTGAGACCCTAAAGATTAATTTCAGCTTTTGTAAAATGGGCATGCGATGTCACCTTTAAAAACTTTTCTGTAAGACATTTCCTTTTGCCATGATGTCAAACCTCCACTCTAGGTGTAATTTCAAAAGTTTGAAAACGTCACTTAAAAGCTAGTATTTGGATTGTTTCATTTTGTTATGTAGAGTACAAAATGAATGGCAGTGTCTAAAATTGTCTACTACTCAGTAGGTGCTGCATTTGAATTTAAATGTACTACTTAATCATTAGAAAAGTACATTATGTACAGTATGAATGTGAGTAGTATGAATAGAACTCAGAACGTACTACATCCGCCTTTTTGTCTTGATCAAGTGATCTACCCGCGTCACTTCACTCCCATTCATGAATTCTCTTGCAGTGCATCATGGGATAGCAAAGTGTCCACAAAGAGCTTAGAATTACCAAGTGGCGACACTCTAGTGCGATTTGGGAAACAGCCACTAGACGCCGCTAGTGTCACACGGCGGCCATTTTGGAATGAAAACTCCAATAGAACAACAGCAAATTATAAGTAAAATAAACTATTTAAAGTGCTGATGATTGTGATAGTAAGTGTTTTATTGTCGTCTTTTAGGTTGTATCTCAGCTTTAATGCACTTTTTAAATAAATAAATAAAAAACAAAGCAGCTGCTTACCATCACGACAGCAATAAGATCCAATGCACGGCAGATCGCTTTCACTCCAAAATGGCGGAATCGCGGGCTGTTACTGGGTGCTGCTGTTGCAATGGAACGTTCTTTTGAGTGTTGCCTCTTGGTCATTCTAAGCTCTTTGGCATCTATCAGATGCACACTTTCCTGCATACTGTTTTTCGAATTCTATGAGTTTAGACATACTACTCGGCTCGCAAACTAATTTTTGCATACTATATAGTATAGAAGTATGCGATTTTGGACACAGCCAATGTATTAATAGACTTTTGTCTGTAATAATTTACTGTATCCGGGAACTCACCAATATTAACCCCATAAATGCCATAAAGATTGCTTGCAAGTGTGAGGAGCACAACCGAACATACACACCTCTCTCTTATTTCAAATGTTTGCATGAAACTGAATGGAAAATCACAGCATATGCTTTTATACTTCCATCCAATCACTTTAACACATGGCTGTTTCGATATGATGTGTGTTTAAAGGCTGACCATATGCCGGTCTTCTTAACTGCCTTCTGTATCAGCATGTTGAATATAAAGAGCCTAAAATGATCCCTAAAATGGCATACTGCAGTGCTGTGAGTGTGATATTGTGATTAAAGTGTAGTTTGGCAGCATAACTGTGTAACTAACAAACAGCATCCACAGAGAAACTTCCTCTGCCACAATGTCAAATCTCTACTCAAGTTGTCAGTTTTAAAAGCTGAGGAAAGCCTCCATTGCTAATAAAATGTATATATATTTTTATATAATTGTGTTAAGTAGATTATCGTAATGTGTAATGATAACAAAGTCAATACATCAACTGAGTTCTGTCTGTATTCTCTGTATCAGTATGGCCATACACCCAAAGCGCTTCACAATCATGAGGGGGGGGGGGTGTATGGGGGGGGTGTCTCCACCAGTGTGCAGCATCAACTTGGCCACTGGACAATGGCTCCAGTGTGCTCACCACACTCCAGGTATTGGTGGAGTGAAGAGAAAGTCATGGATTCAATTCGGTGAATTAGGATGATTGGGAGGCCATGATGGAGTGAAATTGGCCAGGACATTGGGATTACACCCCTGCTATTTACAAGGAGGATTTTTAATGACCACAGAGAGTCAGGAGCTCGGTTTAATGTCTCATCCGAAAGACAACACTCAATGACATTATAGTGTCCCCTTCACTATACTGGGGTCTTAGGACTCACGCAGACCACAGGTAGAGCACTCCCTGCTGGCCTCACTAACATCACAACCTAGTTTTTCCATGTGGTCTACCATCCAGGTACTGACCATGCTCAGCCCTGCTTAGCTTGGGTTACCCGATCTTGGGTTGCAGGGTGATATGGCTGTGGCTTTTAAGGACCACAACCCAACATACATAATTCTCGTTATTCCAGACATCAGCATAAAGCTGAATGGAAATTCACAGTATATGCTTTTATACTCCCATCCAGTCACTTTACACATAGCAGTTTTGATATAAAGCGTATTTAAAGACTGACCAAATGCCTGTCTTCTTAATAGCCTTTAAATGTATCAGCATGTTGAATCTAAAAAGCCTAAAATGATTTTGCAGAGGTACAAGGTTACCTATATGAGATGAAATCACATCGCACCATCTGATAAAGAGTAACACTCATTTGGCCTCGGTCCCTGCAGTGTGGTGTTGCCATGGTGCTGCGTTTTTGTACACTCAGCTGGGCCTCCAGATGCTTCGGTTACCAATATGACAACATCTGGGCCTGTCCCCAAATGTCAGCTTTAGTTTTTTACAAGCAAACACACTTAATGATAATCTGCATTTTTCTGAGGAACACAGCAGTCTGGAGCGGGCCTGTAAATTGTGCTCAAATGAAGGCCTGGCACTTTCCATTAGCCGTTTTACAGTTTAAATAAAATATGGGAAATATCAGCAAGCCCCAAAGCTGCACTAAACTTCCTTTGTGCTTCAGTTCAACAGAATAAATGTTAAATTATGGAATCGACACTAACAGGTTTTTTGAAAGATGTCAATACTCATTTAGTAATGATGTGATAAACGTCCTGAAAGGCATTTGCTAAACAAAATCATTTATTCATTCATTCATTTTCTTTTCGGCTTAGTCACTTTATTAATCTGGGGTCGCCACAGCGAAATGAACCGCCAACTTAACCAGCATATGTTTGATGCAGCGGATGCCCTTCCATCTGCAAGCCATCACTGGGGAACATCCATACACACTCATTCACACACATACACTACGGACCATTTTATCTTACCCAATTCACCTATGTCTTTGGACTTGTGGGGGAAACCAGTGCACCCAGAGGAAACCCACGCAAACACAGGGAGAACATGCAAACTCCACACAGACCCAGCCAACTGACCCAGCCGAGGCTTGAACCAGCGACCTTTTTGCTGTGAGGCGAACATGCTACCCACTGCACCACCATGCAGCCCGCTAAATAAAATCACTGTACTATATTTTATAGTGTTCGTGATGCACATTACAGTAGGGCTGTGCATAATGTTTCATATTATGCTCTATCATATATTTTAGGGTGTCACAAAATACATTGTTCACAGTAACACTTTTTTATAATTTATATGAGCGCAATATTACCCACTATTACAGGGATACAGACAGAAACATGCATTGTGGGAAAGTTGCAATCTTGAAAGTAAAATGTGTGCTTTTGGTATTTTATTTAGCTATATTTTTAATTGTATTTTATTCTGGACCTGAAATAATTAGTTTTTGAAATATGTTTAATATTTTAATAATATTTATTTTGGGGGTTCATTCTGTTGTGGGGACCCTTGATAAATCAGGGACCAAAACGAATAAATGAATAATATATATATATATTTTATATTTCTACTTATTTTTGTAATATTTTGTTTTATTTAACATGTAAAGATATTTAACAATAACAGTACAATACCAAAACATAGTACAGAATAATTGACAATAACCCATAAAAAAAAAGGAGGGATCGTCTCTGTTACCAAATAAATACACACACAACATATGTAGCATAAACATTTGAAACAAGACGTGACAATACTTACATTTTTACAAAGCCAGTGTCATGAATATATAGGTTAGGGATAAAGGTGAAGATTTACAAACTTAAAATGCTAAATTCCCAAAAGTCTTAAGATAGGTCCCCATGTGGTTTCAGTTTTTTTCTGTGAAGTATCAAGATGAAGTTGTTCCATTTGATTGACACAAAGCAATGATGTTCAACCATCTCTTATAACGGGGAGCCTTTGGAGATTTCCAATTAAGTAAGATCATCTTTTTAGCTGTAATCATGCCAACCATCAGGGCTTGCTGTTGGGTTAATGAAAAGGTGTTTATTATATTCGAATTTCCAAAAATAGCCAAATTGTAGTCAGGTTGAATATTGGTTCTATAAGCACTGGAAAACAATAAAAAAATGTTGGAGTAAAACTCATAAAGAACAGGACAAAACCAAAATAAATGTGCCAAAGTCCCTTCTGCCCCACCACATTTCTACCTATTTTTAATCAGACATTTGCCCTGAAGTTTGAAATGAAGTGAGAAGTATGATCACATATAAATGAGTACATTTCTGAGTATATTAAAACAGAGATAGTCGTTTAGTTGTGATCAATAAATATATGAAGTATTAATTAACTGAACATACAGAAACTGTACTATATCGTGATAAACAGTGTCATCAGGAAATTAGATTGTGCAATTAGATTATTGTCATATTGCCCAGCTTTACACAGGTTTTTACATTACACAGTATACAAAGGACAATAAGCTATACATAATTACATACAATAACTAAAGTGAATTGACTTTGGAATTTTTGAGTATTTATCCCAAGAATACATGAAGTACTGTGGCTTCAATTAATATATTATGCAGCACCAATTCAGCACATTCAGAAATTTGAGAGATCACATGACACTAGAAGACTGTTATACTCCAAAAACATACAAACAGACCAAAAAAAGCCTACAGGTCAAGCATCTATCAAGTCTCTGGGATCAAACCCATGATTGCTGCACTCCTATAATACAGTTTAGTGCTCAACAGATCAAGCTGCATGAACACAAACTTACAGGAAGATGCATTAAAAAGAAAGCTTTTGTTTCAGATGGCAAAATTCATCTTGATATTAGACTATATTGTGAGCTTTGAAATGGGTTATTTACTGAAAAAAGTAAGCACTTAACTAGCCTGAATTAGCAGCATGTGAACATGGCGACTGAATGAAAAGGGATGTATTGTACAGTATTTGTTGCAAATGTCCAGTTTTTGTCATTATGCAAATTACAAAAACAACAAAAGCCATGATAAAATAAGGGAAAAGCAAATGCAAGACCCCACAACGAATTGTGTCTAAAGTTTGTGTTTGGCTTTAGATTAGATTTGTTTGCTCCTTCTGGGCTTTTTGCAAGGATGCATGGCTTAATGAGAACTGAGGCAACACCAGCTCAGTATTCTGTAATCAAGACAGGCACAAGAATACAAAATACTGCAGAAGCCAGCACAAGATATGCGTCTATTTGAGTTACGTTGTTAATTTATGCAAGAAATGTGGAAAACAATTGTGAAAATAATTTACAGATAAAGGAGCGTTTCCATCCCATGTGTTCAAGGCGCCGTAATCATAATTTCTGGGGAAATTGGCGCACAATGGAAATGAAAGATTTTTGTCACTGCGGAAGCCACTGTGGATCTTTTTATTAAATGTAATTACTTACAAAACGCTCTAATGAACTTCATGCTATTGATCTGCAGCAGATGCCTTGTTTCAGGAACTGACAGTGTATCACATGCTTTTGAGAAGCAAGATTAGTTTTTATTATTACACATTTTGCTAAATTATTTTACACTTAACCAGTGGCGGTTCTAGTGTAAATGGCACCCTGGGCGAACCAACCCATATACACCCCTCCTTCCCCCCCAAAAATAAAGAAGACACTATGTGGTTGACTTTTTATTAGTCCAATTGGAACACATGTAATTGTCTCAAACAAACAATTTAGATAGCATACAAACAAACTGAAAATATTTCACAACATGTAGAACTCTCTTGCCTTTTTTGCTGCCAAGTCATCAATTATATTGTCATATAGCCTATTAAAGTAAACCAAATCTTTGGGCGTTGCTAGACACAAAGCTCTGGGAAAATAAATCGTAAAGTAAATCAAGTAAAGTAAATCAAGTAAATCGTATCTTAAAACTTTTACTGGGGCACAGTTGATTTTTACTGGGGCCTGTTTTTTTTTTTTTTTTTTTTTTGTCTCCCTGTGTCACCCCCAGAATGTTTTAGAATAGAATACAGAATATTCTCAATAATATTTGAAAAAAAAAAGAGGCCCTATATGTGTCATTTACATATATTTTAATTAATATGGAAAACATGTGCATGCTTTTACTAAAAGTAATATTGGATTTTTTTTCAATGCGTGTGTGTAAAACGTGCGTTTTTTTCTTTAAAGAAGTTGCTACTCCACCCTGCGTCATTATGGACATTTTACATTACGTGGTTCAAACAATGGATCTGTGACAGAAAAACTACGATTTTGGGAAACACTCATCACTACATCATTCTTTTCCCAAATGATGCATTGTACTTTGATAGTTTGGCTGCGAGTTATGTCGTTGTTTGGGAAACGCATCCCTGGGCAATCGCCTGTATTGCCCATGCCTACAGTAATTCCACCACTGCACTCAACATTTTTCTTTAGTGTTTATTAACTTATTTTATCATTATTATTTTTTTAAGGAATTGCTTTTTATTTCTCTTTTGCACAATACCAATGTTTTAAGAGTTAAGATATCAGCATCTGGTGGAATTACCCTGATTCAATCACAACAAAAGAGACTGTAATACATTTTCATTTCCAGAAAAAAGCTCTAAATGATAAAATACTTAAAAAATTGGATGTTGTCAGGCCTTTACAAAACAAATGGTAACATTTTACATAAAAAAAATTGTATATTTCAAATCAGTGTTGTTCCTTTGAACCGTCTATTCATCACATAAAACATCACAAAAATACAGATTTTAAAATAATAACTCAAAAAATACTGCAGTAATGATACTGAAAACGCACATTTGCATTTTTTTCCCCAAAAAGAACAATTTGTAACAATGTTTCATATATTATCATAATTTAATATTTAATATTTTAATATTTCATTATTTTTACTACTATTACTATTTAATAAATAAATGCAAGCTTGGTGAACATAAATTATTTCTTTTTAAAACTAATAAGCCTAAACCAAAATCACGGACACTCATGCGATTACAGAGCTCCCTATGTTTCTTTTCTTTTTTTCCTTTAAGCTTGTTCATGTTTCTGTGATGAGCTGCATTAGATTTCAGTGCTGTAATCAAGTGAGGCTCAGTGCTTGTGATTCTAGTGTATGGCTGTTACTATTTTGACCAAATTGGGTGGATAATTTGTTCCAGGCACATCTGTTGTTGAGGTTAAGGCGACTGACGCAGATGACCCCACATATGGAAACAGCGCCAGAGTTGTCTACAGCATCCTTGAGGGACAACCATACTTCTCTGTGGAACCAAAGACAGGTACGTTATAATTGATGTTTATTTCTTTGTATATTGCCTGTAGAGTATTTAGAAGGCAGCAATGCTTGCTTCATGTTTCAGCTTCATGTCTTTAAAAAAAGAAACCCATCACTTTCTTTCAATTGTCACTTGACTGAAGTCTATAATGCGGTAGTCACAGATTCCTGTAATGGAAACAAGAAAATGTCAAGAGACCACTGTTTTGATTGACTCACTTATAAAAACAGAAAAAAAGTTGATAGGACTTGTGATGAAGTTACTGGCACACATTACCACCTGATTACAGGGAATGAAATCCTTAATGTAATCAGCACTCTAGCTGTAACTGAGGTCATTTCCACATATGGACTCAATCAACTGGGTAAATTACAAACCTTGATTAAACTTTTTTCCCCTCCTTTTACTTTTAAAGTACATGGCTAATTTTAGAGACGCCACCACAACATGTGCAAGAAAATGAAGCCAGATATAGCAAATAGCAGCTCTTATTGATTGTGATTTATCATAGCTTTTGGTGAGCAAAAAAGGAAGTGGGTACTATTTAATCGCTCTCAAATGTGCCAAGCAATGATAATTCCAAAACTAACATTGACTTGGAGTAGAAATTGATTTACAGTCCTGCACTGGCTTCGGTGAATTTGACTTTTCGATGAGAGATCCATTATGATATGGCCTAACAGATTTGGAAAAAGGTCCTTGCTATTTAGATTACTAAATGGTAATCCTGTTTTAATTGATGCACACTCCGTCTCCCTATAATGCTGAAGGGAAGTGATCAATAATGTAATCTAGATGTTTTTTTTTCACAGCTCTTACAGGAGAGTATGTTATCATTACACCCACAATGCGGGAAAAAGTGGAATTTTGTGAATCATGGGTGTTTAAAACACACTGTGCCTTGCATTAGTCTACAGTTAAATTGCATTATGGTGCCTTGATCTTTGCTTAGGCAACTGCTGATGTTGAAAAAGTTTAACCTCTGTGTGTCAATTTAGAAAGGACAAAAACGTCTGCTAAAAAAATAACCTTCACTGACAGAGATGTGGCTTGCAGTCTTTAATTGTAAAATAAATCAATAAATAACTTGCTCCACAGACCAGACCTAAAAAAAGTGCCTAAATAATATAAATTTACATTTAAAAAGCAACAAATCAATTAATTAAGCCAACGAAACTGAAGCCTGTTAGCCACAAATGTATGTCTTATTGTTTAAAGGTTACTGGGATGAAATATGGGAGTTTTGAGGGGTTAAAATGGAGACATTTTTGTCCTGAAGGTCCTGAGTGTAACTTTTATTTTTATTTTACCTAATCTAAAAAGGGCTTATGAAGGGTGAAATACAAACAACAAGGACAAAAAAAATCTTCATGCATGCTGAAATGTACGGTTTGCATTAACAACATTTTTGGATTGCATTATGGGACCTGGATTTTTAGTTTTTAATCCAATTCAAGTTTATTTCTATAGCACTTTTAAAATGTAGATTGTGTCAAAGCAGTTTAACATAGAAGTTCTAGTAAATTGAAACTGTCAGTCCAGTTGTCAGAGTTGAAGTTCAGTTCAGTTCAGTGTGGTTTAAATATTATGGAGATTAAAATATGCCAAAACAATCTAATTTGAATTATGTTAATTTGAATTATTAACAATTGTAATTTAATAAAAAATGAAATTTTTGCTATTTAATTATTATTTTTTATTTAAATTACTTAACTTGAATATTGAACATCTGAATTTTAAGATACAATGTAAAAAATTGAAGCCAGTACAAAAACAAAAAACTAAGCAACAAAAAAAAAATCCTTATTTCCTTTCACTTTTTTTCGTCACTCAACTTTTGAAAACATCAGCTGCACTGACCTAACATTATTTGTCAGAAATTCAAAAAACATAAAAAAAAAACAAGTAAAACAGAGACAGAATTTAACAAAACATTTATTAGACACAGAATTAGAAACAGGACAGGAGGCAAAACAACAATAATGGTAAACAAGACAAGGATGCTTTGTAATGATTCACATGTGAAGCATGCTTTTCTGTTTGTTCAATTGAACTATGTTTGTTTGTTCTGATAATGTATTATTTCTTAGTACCAGTTTCCACAAGAGCTTTTTTTTGTTCACATAACTTCAGACTTTTTAGGTAAGCACAACTGTAGTTTTCAAAAGTTGAGTACACACCAGTGCCAATGGTGTATTGGTTAGTGCTTCGATGGCACTTCAGTGTTCACAAAGACCCGAGTTTGATTCCTGCCTGCCGATCCTTCCCCCCTCTCCTCTCCCCATGCTTTGTCTATACTCTCTATTGTCCTGTCAATTAAAGGTGGAAAAAAATGTCAAGTGCATGAAAAAAAAACAAAAAAAAACAACAAAAGGAAATAAGGATTATGCTTTTTTTGTTCACTCCACTTTAGGTATTCCAGTTCTGCAGAAAAAAAAAGTTCAGTTGGCACTACTTAAAAAGTTTTTAAGTTCACCTCTCCAGAAAACTAATACTCTTATGTTAACCCAAATAAATGTGTTTTGTATTATTGACAAATAATTTTATGTCAGTGCAGCTGATGTTTTCAAAAGTTGAGTGAACAAGAAAAAGCGAAAGGAAATAAGGATTGTTTTTTTTTTGTTTTTTTTTACTGATTTTTATAAACATATTTTTTTAAACTGGAGAGGAATATACAATAATAATTATAAAATAAAATGTATTAAATGAATGTAATCTTATAATACAAAATATAGAGTACAATTTAAAGATCAAGATCCCATAATGCAAACCAAAAAACATAACCAAAAAAAAAAACGCTTTGTATCACAAGCTATAGCCAACTCTTAATTAACATACATCGTTAACGGTGCATATTTCATACATTTTAATCAACAGCCTTCAGTAAAACCTGATTTCTGTGCAGGAATTGTGAGGACAGCCCTGCCCAACATGGACAGAGAAGCACGGGACCAATATCTTCTAGTAATCCAGGCCAAAGACATGGTTGGCCAGATGGGAGGACTCTCAGGAACTACGTCGGTGACGGTCACGCTGACGGACGTTAATGACAACCCTCCCCGCTTTTCACGGAGTATGATTCTACTACCAGCTATAAAGCAGACGCAGACCCGATCCATCATTAATGCATGCTGTCTTCTCCATTTAATTTGCACGCAAAACTATCTGAGATGTTTAATGACTCAGGCTGATCTTGTATTAAAGAGATCAAGCGCTCTGTGTAGTCGCTGCGTAATTATCAGGTAGATGATCTTCCGAATAGAACCGAACAATCTTCATTTTATAATAGGGGATTTTTTTTAAGATCATTGCCAGAGTTCTATTTTTAGCTGTGTGAATCCATCCCCGCCATCAGGGAGTGTGTGGAGCTTAGACTATCCTCTTGCTTGCTATATCTATAGAGTGGCTTACCTGCTACGGAGCAGAGATACATTATTAGCTCAGACCTGGCGCTAACAGCTGGGTGATAAGAAAGGAAAAAAAGAGAAATAGCATCATCAATAACCCGTGTGTGTTTGCCGGGCCTCTTTTGCAGAATCCTATCAGTTTGCTGTGCCTGAATCCCTGCCTGTGGCGTCGGTGGTGGCCAAGATAAAAGCCTTGGATTCTGACATCGGACCAAATGCTGAGATGGACTACAGAATTATAGAGGGCGACGGCCTTGGGGTGTTCAGGGTCACAACAGACAAAGATACCCAAGACGGAGTCATAACTCTGCAGAAGGTAGGCCAGAGACAGCCCAAACCTTATATGTACTTTCAGCCTCATTGCTATGACTGCAAATAAGCGAAGGCGATAAATTTTTCATGCCTGTGAAGGGAGTGCGATAAGAAAATGTGGTAGATGTGAAAAGCGTGTATCTTCTGATGCTGTCAGAGGTTGATCTAACAACCGCTGGGATCATCTCAAATATGAGACAGCTTTGAGGTCTTGACAAAGTTAAAGCACGTACTGTAAGAATTCGATGTTAACAAGTCCTAATGGTTAGTGTACTCTGCTCTCACATCCATAGTTATGAAGCGCTGTTATCGGCTGGTCATGATCCTTATAACAAACTCCAGCCCACCTGCACTTGACCTCTGACATTTCGCTTACAGGCAAAACTATCCACTCTGAATAACAGTGAGATGATTGATTCTGTATTTTAAATTTGTATTAGAAAATAACTAGGGGGCAGCACGGTGGCGTAGTGGGTAGCACGATCGCCTCACAGCAAGATGGTCGCTGGTTCTCCCCCAGCATGTTCTCCCCATCTACACATGGGTTTCCTCCGGGTGCTCTTGTTTCCCCCACAAGTTCAAAGACATGTGCTATAGGTGAATTGGGTAAGCTAAATGTGTATGAATGTGTGTGAATGTAAGAATGTATTGGTGTTTCCTGGTGTTGGGTTGCAGCTGGAAGGCATCCACTGCGTAAAACATATGCTGGATAAGTTGACGGTTCATTCCGCTGTGGCGAACCCTGATTAATAAAGGGACTAAGTCGAAATGAAAATCAATGAATAAATGAAATGCAGAGGAAGCTTCTTGAATTAAATCTACAAGTCGCAATATGTTTGATCCTTTTTTTCCTGGACAAACAGACCTCCAGCAGTCAGGAGCCATGACCAGACCTCACAAATTGTCACCCTGACTACCGGTGTCCCCCAGGGCCATGTCCTCAGCTCTCTATTGTTTTCACTGTTGATTCTGAGCCTGGTTGCCAGGCACCCCGGCAACCATATCATCAACTTTAGAGATGACATCGCAGTGCTAAGGCTCATCAACAACAATGATGTGATGGCATGCAGAGAGGAGATGAGAGACCAAGAAAAATGTTGCGGAGTCAACAACCATCTCTTAATGTCAACAAGACAAAAGAGATAATTGTTGACTTCAGGAAATTCAACAGTGTTTGGAACTGTTTTTCCTCTCGCTGGAAGCCTCTACAGTGCAGGCTGCTCAGCATGTTACTTCCCCCAAGCAGTGTCTAAAGAAAGTCAGAAACAGCGTGAAGGACAATGCTTTGGCCTTCAGGTTTTTTTCCCCCTTCCCTGCTTCCTTTTGGGAGAAGCCTCAGGAGCAAACACTCCTGATCCACAAGACCCAAGAACACTTTCTTCCCATAGGCGATCATGCTCCTCAAATACTTTGACCCACCTTACACCTATCCGACTCCCTTGCTTGTTTACCATATGTTATAAAGGAAGAAACTCAGATTCACAGGCATTTTTTGCACGCATACCTTCAATAGGAAGGGCATTTATTCATTTTGGTGTTATTTTTTGGCTTGAAGTTTAAATTCTGACCCAGCTCCAGTGTTTCTTTTTTTACCATCATAGTGTCAGTGTGTTTTTACTCAAGCATATATTGCCAACATGTTCTTCAACCTTTATTACCATGTAGGTCAGTCACTGCAGAAACAAATAGTGGTGTTTACTAAGAAAAGTAAAAGACAAAATGCATTATCAATATTAAATTTTAATACAGAACATCAAAATATATAATAATAATAATAATAATAATAATAATATTAATAATAATAATATGCTTCTGAATGGCTTTATTTAAATTTCTGTCTGTTTCGTTTGGTGCAAACAGCCCAATTGCTAATCACTGAGTATTTCGTTACCAAGTGTGCCACAAGCCAGCTTTTGAGGGAAGATCTCGGCCGTTAGATCGCCCCCTGGGGGCAGGCTGCAGTACAAGTCATAAAGCTTGCCTCCCCGTGTTAATGAAGGAGGTAATTTTATTACACTTGCAATAAAATTTTCCGAAAGATGGTTCTGGTCAGTTAAGGCAGTGGTTATCGTGCTGATATAGGTGCAGATCTTCATTTTTGTAAAAAGTATGTTTTGAGCAGTAATTTAATGCTGGGCGTGTCATCGTAATTGACAGCTGTGATTGACAGTTTCTCAAAGCAGACGTCGGAGTTTCGGCAGGAGACTGAAGTGTTATTATTAGATTTCTGTGTTATTTTACCAAAATAAAACAAGTTGCTCAGCAGTAAACTATAGTTTCTGACATACAGGATCTGGTGGAACAGATTCTTCGGCAAGGTCAGGGCTTTATCACACCTAACCACCCAGATAGCAAAATACAGACTCTCGCCTGCCGGAGACTTACCCCTCGGCCCAACTCCGTCTGCTGTACCTACTCAGGCCAGATGCCTGTAGACTTACTGCCCGATTCCAGCCCGAGTCAACCGGGCCAGATGCGGCGGCCATTAGCAAGCTGACGCTGCCGCATCTGAGCTGCAATCGGCCCGCGAGTAAGATGTACTGTGGCCTGGAACTGGCGCAAATAAATCTTCATTATATAAAACCTCACCTTTGTTAACGTTATTACAACCATTTGTGTTGATAAAACAGCAAACGCAGGCTACTACGTAAATGCAAAGTGTATATTAGCGAGCCTTTGTTATAGTGCAGATGGCGGCGGTCAAGTGAGAAGTTCGGGGGCCGTGGATGATTTGATGTACAAGCTGGAAGTTCGATTCCGCAGCTCCTCCTCTGGCTCCTTCAGCCAGTCCTTCTGCGCATGCCCAGGTGCCAATTTCAGCAGTCTTTTGCGACAGTTTGTGCCCGTCATGAGGCGTTTTTTCCTTCACAGCGTTTAATGAAAAATGTTGTTGTCGTGTCGTCCATATTTTATACAGTCATTGCTCGTCACCTACTGTAGCGTGTTGTTAGGACATGGGGTTACAATGTGACCTGCTCACCTAATGTTTACGTTCATATTACTTATATTATTTGCTAATTAATAACCTCATGTGGAACTCTTAATCTGCGTCTCATTTCGAAGTCTGTTACTGTCCACTGGAGGTTGCATTTCGGTCAAAGGCACATACTTTGAGAGCCTTTCTGACTGAATGAATGAAATATGCTGTTTTCCACCAAGGCAACCTGGGTTGCTGAAAAATAATTGACTAAACTGGCATTATGGTCAAGTTAAACTGAGCAAAACAAAGACAGCGTTCCAGCATGGAAAACACATTTTCAAAGCAGAGTATCTGACTTCAGATAAATTTTCAGATAAACATGTATGTTCACTTGTCATGTTTCTTAAATATCATTAAACAGCACTTGGGAAATACTTCAATAATTCACAGGAGAGCTAAGAAAGCTGCTAAGAGAGCTGCTTTCGAACAGACAGATATACAGTATATAAATAATCTGACCTAAATCTTACCTACTAGCATTAACACTCTCTATTCTATATTGTGCCTAAAAAAATTTATATAATAATATGACAAGCTACACCGTAGTTTACAACCGTAAATCTGTAATTTTACTTCTTTTTTTTTTTTTTACAGCAGCTGGGGTGCCAGAAATTTTTTTTTAAATAACGGCCGTCAAATTACAGAAATTTACCAGAAATTAAAAAGTATATTTCTGTAATTTAACATCCGTTATTCTACTGTAAATTTCTGTAATTTAACAGCTACTATTTAAAGTTTTTTTTCCCAGCACCCCAGCTTTTTTTTTACAGTGTAGTTATAAATAGTGTGAATTTATTTAAATAAGTGTGAATATGTTTGTGTACATCAGAGGTTTGCACTTAAATCTTTTTGGACTATATGGATTTTTTTTACATTTATGCTTTGGTAATATCCCTTGATGTTTACACAGAAAACTTGAGATTAAAAGATTTATATCGACAGCCATAACAAGCGCAATTACAACCAATGCAATCTCTCTGCAAACCTGTATGTACTGTATAGTGTTTAGTATTTTCACTACAGTTTCCAGGGAAACTATGGACTGTAGGATAGACCTGCCAGTAAACTGCCTCTGACTTCTCATTTTAAAGCCACAATTAAACGCTCACAAGTGCTGGATCTGGCTTTGTCTTACCCTCAGGGAAGTTATGTATTGTCAGTGATATGAGGGAGGCTCGGAAGGTAGTTTTCAATGCACTGCATATTACAGCAGACAGCGGTGATAAATGACTATATGAGAAAGTATTCCACAAGACATTTTCAGCATCATGTATCTCTGTCTTAAAATCAATGTACAGCTTTGACACTGTTCTTTTCTGTCCTGTCAATCGATAGCAATACTTCAATGAAATATGAGAGTTAAAAGAAGAGGATCAAAGTGTTTTTTGGATGCATTATATATGCGCACACATCACACGATTCGATTTCTAACCGTGTTTCAGATTTACCACATATTCTCTACCTTTATTTGTGATTTCAAAACGATTTCTTCATTCATTTTCCTCGTCTCTCCCTCCCTCCTTTTGTGCTTTTTACCTCAGAATCTTGACTTTGAAACAAAGTCAAGCTACACTTTGAAAATTGAGGCATCCAACAGGAACATAGACCCACGGTTCTTGTCTCAAGGACCGTTTAGTGATACGGCGATGGTGAGGCTGACTGTGGAGAATGTAGATGAGCCTCCTGTCTTCTCCTCTCCGCTCAGTAAAATGGTCATCTCTGAAGCTGCTAAAGTGGGAACGATGATAGGAACCGTCTCTGCTATGGACCCAGACACCACCAACAGCCCCATTAGGTAGGCCATGACCTTGTGGAATCACTTTACACCGTTGCGATAATGTTTTTATGAAGGCTAGATTACATCTCGAGAAAGACTACAGCATTTTTAATTAAAGCTTTAAACCTTAATAAAAATATAAGACCTGGTTCTTGTGTTGAGATAATATCAGTATAGTCTTTAGCAGGATTGCATTTTCCTCTTGCGCTCTAATATGTCTACGGATAAAGATCTTATCACACTTATTTGTGCAAAATGAATTCTAAAGTTAGGGCCTTGTTATTCATAAGTCTCTTTCTGCTCACCAGGGATACATACATTTTATTGTAAATGCAATAAAATTGTGAAATATTCTATTCCGACATTCAATTTTCAGCATCATTACTCCTGTCTACAGATATTATTATTATTATATAGATATTGTTCCAATAATGTCTTTTCTTTTACTTCTGATTAGTTTGTATTATATTATATTATATTATATTATATTATATTATATTATATTATA
>CAIGQZ010001336.1:24083454-24098478 GCA_903798205.1 Danio tinwini | reverse complement strand
ATTGATTGATTGATTGATTGATTGATTGATTGATTGATTGATTGATTTCAACAAAATGTATTGCAAAAATTATAGAAATTTTATTAGATGTTTTATAATTAGGAAATAATCATTAAAGAATGGAAGTGAAAAAATCCTTTACACCAAAAACTAATATTGGGGACTTTTTCTGAGTGCAAACCAGCTTTTTAATGGATAAACAATTTGGGGGAAACATGAAAGACATGTGTACATTTTTTATATAAACCAAATGTCTTCCAAGTGTCAAATCTGTTGTGATTATGTAAAAAACGGGAGGATATTTTAATTTACATTATAATATATCTTAAATTCCCTTGTGGTAACATTAGCCATTTATGCATAATTCTCTATTACATTAAAATAATTAGTATCTCACATTGGCTACAATTAATCTACAATAAATCTGAAATGAGTACTTACATGATTCCCCAAAACAGTGTTTAGGTAGTAAACACAAAGGACTCACAAGGTCTTTCTGAAATGTCTTTAAAAAATTCATTGGTCAAAAAAAAAAAAAGTGCAGCGCTGTTACATTTGTGACTGCACTTAACATGGCGAATTATGAGCCTGTGCCCAGGGGCGTCAGTTGTGACATTACAGCCACCGCCACCACAATGTGCTTAACAGCCACTGTCCGTGCCATGGACGCTGAGGTAACTTATCACCCATTTTATTGTTCAGAGCATTGTAAAGCCAGTTATCCGGCGATGGCAGTCTGCCTGGATTTAATTCACGGTAGATCCCTCATCCTCTAAAAAGTCAAATTAATAGATGAATTAGCTGTGTTTCTCTGTCCCCGCATGCAACTCAGCATGTTTCCTGCAGGTGTGTATGGCAGCGGAGGCAGATGGGCTCTATATATCTTCAGCTGAAGATACTGGGAGGCGTGAGTCATATATTTACTAGAGCGGTTTTGTTGGGATATGCGTTTTCCCCAAACCAGATTAGGCAGTTGGGCTGAATTCTGCTAGCCACGTAAAGAGTCAAACTAATGCGGTGCGTACAATAAATCACAGCGTTTTTCAATGGAAATCAACTTCGAATGAGCCAGCATTTTTCCAGCCGACTGCTGGTGCGTGTTCACACCTGCAGAATAGATTTATTTTCGCTCTCCATCAACTCATTTGGCTGAAGACCATGACCGCATTTCGTCCTCCTCGGTGCCCCCAGATATCATCACCGCTGCCAAAATTATGGAAAGCTCATAATGACAGGACAGCTTGCAAAAACGTGTTGAGATTTTGTCGATTAGCGCACCACTGAAATGCTCTTAATTGGTTTTTGTAGTGCATTGTGAGTATGCAGTCGATGTACTAGCAAACAGCAGTCGGCCCACTCAAAGGATACCAGCAGATGCGTCTGTTCTGGTTGACTAGAGGCTGTGTGCCCTCAACAGGTGTTTGCTGTTGGCTTGTGCTTAAGCGCCAACACCATTTGAGATATCTACATCGCATAGTTACACAACAAAAATAACCCCACGCCCTTGCGCAGTCTGTTAATTTGTTGATTGCCAAGTGCATCATTTCTGCTGGCTGAAAATATCACCTTATTTGCTAAAAGTAGACCGAAAGCATGAAACAGATTGATGCTTAAGTCACGAATGCACCCGAGTCGCACCCGAGTCGCACTAACTGTTTTGGATCTGATTGCTGACAAATGGGATGATATTGCGCTTGAGCTGTTTATTTTGACAGCTCAAATTTGATTCAAAGTCACATAAAATTCCATTGCATGTATTGCAGCAGTAAATTTCATGGAGTCCATTTTATGACTCTCGGCACGCATGGGAACAGTGAGCAACAACAACTACAAAAAAGGCAGCTAATTCTCAGGTTTTTCTGCTACAGTACATCAATAGTGGTGACTTTCACATCTAAAGATTTTCTCCGCGGCTTCATCTCTTTCTGTATACAGAGGGTCAAATTGCTAATGTAACTTCGGCTTCTGATGTAATTGCTTGTTTTTCAGCATAAAACGGAGCAAGAGAGCAAAGTTTAGGCAGCCACACTTTGAGAAGTACATTTGCAATCACTTGTAAGAACATCAATGGGAATTTTTAAGTGGAGCTCTAAAGAAAAGTTCAGAAGGTTCATGTTCATCTAATCTTGTCAATCACAACTAAAGAGTAGTTAAATGACTGCTTCGATAACTTATGTGACAACTGCTTCAGCATCCTCTCACAGACCCTTTTCTACCTTTATTATATGTCAATACATGGTGAAAGTCCAGCATTTTTTTTACCAATAAATATCATAATACGTTGTACAAAAACACTGTTTTCATGAGTAAATGCAAATGAGCTGCTGTTCTCCCAATTTTTTTTGGAAAGGGTGGAGCCTTAAAGATTGCAAAATGTGTTACTTCAGCAGTTCTCTTTTCACAAGATGCGTTTAACGGTCATCTTAAATCCTTAAAACTTTTTAATATTTTGATAAAAAAGTATGTACATTTATATGTATGCATGTATGCATTATATTATTTTTGCATCAAATTGTAAAAAAAAAAAACTAATTGCTGCTTGTGCGAGGCATTATTAATGCAGCATCTATGGAAAGGACAGTAAATTTGACGTTGTTTTCTTTTCTGGCTGCCGTTATCAGTCTCACACAGTTTTTTCATTTTCCTGAAAGTCTTGATAACACCATTGTGGACGTTTTCTTGTATTATTTCAGCAAATGGGATTGTTAAATTTTTTTTTTGTTGGACTCTCCCATTGAGAAGGTTCTGGCTGCAGACTCAGTGCAGATGCAATCTGAGCTGCATGCAATGCTTTTAAATGGGCCCACCTAACCTCACCCCTAACCCTACCCATCACAGTGGTGTCACTAGCTCCATTGAGTGCATTGTGTCTGACATTGCATCTCTGAGATATGCAGTTTCAGCTTGCATCATAAAGGCTGCATCAGATACAATTGCTCCTATTCACTGTGCTCGAAGTTTTCCCAATTATGTAGACTTTTGCGACTGAAAAATCCAGATATGTGAAAAGGGTCTATTAAACAAACATCTGCATGTATTTGAAATTCTTGCATTAAAAGCGTGCATAATACTGATTATGAATGTGAATGTTAACAGTTAGGGAATAAATTGTATGTTCAGAAGTATATTAGATCTGTTTATCTCTTGGATATTGTGACTAAATAATGCAAGCACAACTTTGTATGGTATGGAGGGAATTCAGAAACAGTGCTTATTTTGGTATATTATGGACAAACCCAACTGCTGAGTTCATTTTTAAAAATTACATTTATAATCTCGCTTTAACCCTATTGGGTCTTTAACTGTTTGTTCAAAAAAATAACAATAATATAGAAAATAATTATCTTTGGAGTGGACTTTGTGCTTTGTAACACTGCAGCATAAACAGGAAATTGTAATTGTAAAAAGATATAAACATTAAAAATAGTGTTTACATTTTAATTACAATTGTAATATATCATCTTAATTATTATTTTTTTTGTATTATTAATACAATAGAGTTTTTATTAAGGGTTTATTTTAATTGTATTTTAAACCAATTCACAGCAACACAGCAAGTCTTTTCATAATAAAAGTAATTTCAATGCAGAATTAGAGAAAACAATGATTTAATGCCTCCAAAGAGCAATACAACGGTGACTGCGGCCAGGAAGATGACATGAAACATATTTAAATGAATGTAGCCTATTAAATAATGCAACACATTTAAATAAATGAAACATATTGAAACAAATGTGTTTGTGTCCTCATATTTTTTTTTTCATATATTAACCTTCATGCATTCATTTTCTCTCTCTGTGATTTCAGTGGATCCATCACAGGTGGGGAAAGGAGTGGCTCTGATTACAGTCATGGACATTAATGACAACGCACCAGTCTTTGCCATTGAATACGAGACATTTCTGTGTGAAAGCGTTGCACCAGGACAGGTACTGTGTTGTGGCTTTTTATTTTATTTAAAGAAAGGCTTTCATCACCCGATTCAAATCTTATCATTCGATTGAATGGGCGTTATCAGTGGATATCAGCTGATAGATATGGGCCAGTAGCGGCATTCTGCGCCTAGTAGTAGGCTCAGAAGGCTGTTATTATCATCCATCCACATAGTTAATCAGCTATACTAATAAAGAAGACTTCAGATCCAGAGCTGTTTTTACATTACTGTGACGATTGAGTTTAGGGTTGGGGTAGGAGTAGATCTTAAAATAAAATGCAATTAATTGGGAATTTAATAAATAATATAAATAATTCTCATTAACTTCTGACCACAGCCGTATGTGATCTATAGCTGATTAACCATGTGGATGGATGATTACAGCCTTCTGATCCCACTAGTAAGCGCAAAAGCCTCTACTGGTCCATATCTATCAGCAGATAACCACTGACAACCCCCATTCAATCGAGTGATAACATTCAAATCGTCTGCTTTCATAAAAAAATGTGTTTTTATACTTGATTTCATGTGGTGCAATAAGCAAAAAATATGATTAACTTCTCTGCATAAATTTGCTGTGCACCAATTGTGAAACCAATTAAAGAGAAATGGATTTATTATGTACTGCATTGATATTAGGTACTGTTTGTACTGCTGTGTAGGTTAAAAGAGTAATTCACCCCAAAACATTTTTATTGGTTTTAATGTACCTAAGATTTTGATAATTGCTTTTGTTTTTGTTTTTTTGAAAGTAGAACATTACTTTCTTCAACAATACGGGTGTGACTATGGTGTTGAGGATCCAATAGCAGAGTCCTTATTATAAAAGAAATGGTCAGGCAGGCAAGGGTTGATCACAGGAGCAAACTGTAGTATGCGGGCAATCCAAAAGAGAAGTCAAAAACAGCCAAAAAAGTTGGTTCAGGCGACTAACAATAAACAAAGATCAATAAACAAAGCAAAGTATCAAACATGGCAAGGAGAAATGCTTTGTGGTAGTTACAGGTAGCAAGACTCAGCGTTGAAGTGTGCGTGTGTGCTGTGTATGTAGTCCTTTTAATCAGTCCATAATGATCATCTGGCTGTGAGTGTGTGCAATCAGCTAAATCTGGAACAGGTGCATGTGAGTGGTGCATGACTAGAACTTGTTGTCCATGTAATATGCGGATTTGTAGTTCGTTAGCGATCTGCGTGTTTACCAGCGATCTGCCAGGATTAGATCGCTGGTGATTGACACTTTTTTTTTTTTTTTTTTTTTTTACTTTTGCTGTTTTGTGATTAATAATAATTCATTGGCCTTGAGACCTCATAAGAGCTCAATGTATTGTCAGGAGCTATTAGATTACTTTTGTTTTGCCTGTATATGTTTCTTGACTAGTAAAGTGCCAGAGTCGTTGACTTTAATATTACAAATCACATGTTCAGTTAAAAATCTTCTTTAATGTTCTACTGAAGAAAAAACGTTGCATACATCTTGAATGGCATGAAGGAAAATTACCAGCCAATTTTAATTTTGGGTCATCTGCACATTTAAGCTTCTTTAAACCAAGGATATAATACATCGTCTTTTATTTTCCTTTTATTTATATGTATAAGCAGTGTTTTAATATCCTTAATCAGAGCCTCATCCAGAAATTATCAGTACTGATCCATAGCCAGTAAAGAGCAGAGAGAGCCGCAGATGGACAAAATGATAACATGGGATTCTGGTGGCTTTCTGCTGCAGATCACTCTAATCAGGGGATCAAAACATTGTGCGCTCATGCAGAAAAAGCTTTACACCGATGCAAATGAGACAGAGGTGACTGTGGCATGAAATTGGTTTGTTGGGGAGCGTGGCATTGTGTCAAGTAGCCAAATGCGAGGTCCTGCAGCAGGCAATTGCAGAGCACAAACACAAGCAAAGCAACGCATTCCTCATTTTCGAGTCAGCAACATGCCCTGATTCAAACACATTCTCTGTCACATTCATATTCCAGTGTTTGTCAGAACGTCATTACTAAGATGAATGTGGTATAAAGGGCATTACGGATGCCACATACTAAACACTCACTAGGAGTGCATGGAGGAAGCATCCTGGACTTTGTTCTGTCCTAATGGGAATGATAAAAGCCAGAAAATTTGTGACATGATGCACCATTGATTTAGAAAGCGCTGGGTAATGTCAGAGGACCGACACTGTGGTGAAAACATGACAGATTCTACTTAACTAGAGGTGCATTTCCTTCTGGGAGCATCCCGCTGCATTACCACTGTACCTCTTTAAAACCTACATGGAAAGTACATTTTTATGTTGTTATTTTCTACTAGAATATTACAGATAAAGGGATAGTTCACCCAAAAATGAAAATGTTACACTAAATCTACACTACGCACCCTTCACTTGTTCAAAATCTATTTGAGTTTCTTTCTTCTGTTGAACAAAAAAGAAGATATTTTGAAAAAAAATGTTGGTTGCTGGAACACACTGACTTTCATAGTAATATGAAAATGTGGAATATAGAATTATGGAAAAATATAATAATAAGAAGGCTTAAAACCACATTAGGTGGAATTAATGATCATTTTTTTATGGTAAACTATGCCTTTAAGAATACATTTGTCATTAATTTTAGCTAGCATTAGCTAAAACCTACTGCTCCCACTTCAGATTAAAGAAAACAAAATATAAGAAAAGATTTGTGTAATTCGGAAAAATTCAACTGTGCTTTCAGATCTCATAATGTGGTGCTTCATATCTGCAGATTTATTTATTAATTGCTACTTCAGATATCATAGTTGTGAATAGTTCTCATAATTACAACTTTACCCTCATAAATGCACCTTCATATTTCACAGGATTTTTTTATAATTGTGTTATTTCAAATAAAAGATAAAGTAACTGTATACTTTGTCAATATTTACAACTTTTTTATCTTAACAAACGATTGTGACCTCATTTCTTGTACTTTTACTTTATACATTGACTGTCTAACAGTGAGTATGTTTACATGGACAACAATAGTCCAATTTTAATACAATTAAGACAATACTCTAATTAGGAGGCTACCATATACACTCAAAAATACATATTTTTTTGCTTGTTTAAACTACTTCATTAAAATGAAAGAACACAATTCTTGAGATTTCATCGGGACAACTTTTTTTATGTTCAGTCCACATACATTTGTTAAAAGTGTTAAGTTAACTTAATCAATTTGTGTTGGGACAACATGAATGAATTGTGTGGAACCCTGCATTTTTACAGTGTAAACAGTGATTTTTTTTTCTTAATCCGACTAATGTCATAATTGAACTAAACAGAAATGGAATTAAGACATGGAGTAAGCCGATTTTAGTCACATTATTGAAGTGCAGTACGAACATGTAAACACCTTAATCAAACTATTACTATTGTGTAGGATTTTCACCGCATTTTGCGACAGCATAGTCTGTACACACACGGCTGTTTGACACTATTCTCTGCACCTACCAAGTCAGTGAAAGACCACAGACACCTGCATTGCGAAATACGGAGGTCTTTTTTTTCATATGGCGTGTGGTATCAAATTCCAATAAAACAACACTCTTCCAGCAGTTCATGCGCGCATCCAATATCTTGTTTGTCACGGGGGCATGCATGAAATATTCCTGAATGAAAGTGAAAGTGCCAAACTGCAATTAAAGTCAACAAACTAAGAGAAAAACACTCAAAATTACATGAAACTCCAGAGGACATGTGGATAGCGTGGTGACGCAATGAAATTAGTCTAATTATGTACTATAACATGTAAAAGGAGATCATTCAAAAAGCAACTCATGTTAACACATTTATCATATTATTGTCTTATTTAGATTAAGGCAAATAATTCCATTACTGATGTCCATGTAAACGTAGTCAATCATGACTTCACATGCACTATCATGGTTTAATAAGGTTTGACTATTTTGACAGGGACTTTTCTGAATATTTTAAATTGATGACTATTGCGAGATTATCTATTGTTTCTTATGTTATGTCATCTCAAAATATGAATTCTTAATTGAAACTTTTTCACACTTTCATTAATTGTCAGAAACAATAAATAAGCTTCTGTCGAAACCCTTGGCACATGAAAATGTTTCTTTTATATCCTAACGCCTGGTAACAGATGGTGTGTTTATAGGAGAGTTAATAGTCGAGCACTGGCAGGGTTGTTTTGACATTCCTACTCATTCAATTACAATGCTGTACTTTATTATTGTATCAGAAATGGACCTGATCTGATCAGGTCTTTTGGGAGCAGTGAAAGAATAATGAAGGATGTTTTTCCTTTTCTTAAGAAGAAAAAAATCCCTCCCACAAGAGCTCTCAAAACAAAGAGCGAGCAGAACAAGGCTACAGGGTTTACAGAGCATGAGATACAATCCCCTGTAGTGGCATGATTGTCTGGGCCATAACAATTAGTCCTGGCCTGCCTGTGTCCCAGAGTCACAGGAAACCGTGTTTGTTTTGCCTAAGTACAAAAAAGGTGCTGGTGGGCTCTTTTCGCAAATGCTATCTCAGCCTTGAAACGCATTACCAAAGTCCCCCTAGATCACTCTCTATGTGTTTTGGACACCCCAGACTTCCATCACTTCTAACTTTCAGAGCTCTCTCTCATATTAGAGGCTAAATTACTTTGCAGCCTCTCTGAGGAACAGTAGAACGGCCCTCTTTCTCTGAATAAAGATGAAAGCGCCTGTATGTTTTTGCAATGATTTAGTTTCCCTTGTGAATCGCCTTCTCTTCCACAACTTCAGCCTTGGGAGCACTTGAGCGATGCAACAGTGATAGTCAAACGCTGTCTCGATAGCGCGGATGTCTCCTGTGATTCTTAGCACGATGGCTCTGTCCTTATCACGGCCCTTAAACCGATGTACCTGCAGAACAGACGCTCTCAGACATCCTGAAGTGCTTTTGGAGACCAAATCTGAAAGTCAAAGCCTGCGAATGAGGCGTTTGGAGCTGTTAGGTGAGGAATTTTGATCAGACAGAAGGTTTGCTGCGAGGCACATCATCAACAAACAGTGATGGCACTTTTACGTTCTTTGTCACTTCAGTGCCTTGCAAAATAGGCGCAAATGCTGTTTGTCTGCATGCGTCTGAGGCGAAATGGGCTTTTTTTTTAAGCCTGTTGTTCCACTGTTATCTGCAATGTGTATCCACTTTGTTGTTTTCATACACCTCATCTACACATTTGTGTATTTAGAGCTTCACACCTGCTCCATCAAGAAATCGGCCCCTTTGAAACAGACTGTATGAAGCTCTTGAATTTGAATGAACTCCTCAGAACCGCCCGGGGGGAGAATGAATTGTTGCATATAGTTGCACGGTAAACCTGTTGGCAGGTTTCAAGAGCAAATGAAAACAGGTTTGAGTGCAAATTAAATTCCCACACTTTGTTTTTCATACATTCTCAGCTGTTGTAGTTGCTGTAAAAAAATATTTTTACATCATTCCATGTACTAGTCTACAAATGGTCTGAAGCCCTGTGCGATTAGCTTGGTTTTGTGTTTGTCTCACCCTGATCAGACATAGACCTCTTAAAAATCTACCAGTGCAATGTAATGGGCTAGAATGTAGGGGTCTCAAGATGCATTTTTAGTAGTTCTGCTATTTTTAACTTGGGACAGTGTCATAAAAACGCAGCGCTCACTGCAAGACACTGAAAATAACGCAAGCCAGCTTTTCTTTTTAAAACAGGAAGGTTGGATTATTTATGATAGGCTTATTTAAGTCATAAATAGACTGTAAATCATGCTCCAAATGTGTATATGAATAATGTGTCATTGTAACAATTGAAAATTTAGTGGATGAGGGAAAATCTATGGCACTTAAACAAGTCTGTGTTTTGTTTGGTAAACCAGGTCATACGTAACTTCATGATGACACGTGCAACACAACACTGTTATTAATTTTATGCTAGCTTGAAGACACTTCATTTAAAATGTAACTAGAGGTCACAATAAGCTGCCTACATAAACAACCTATTTTAAAAGAAGGAAACTTTCAGTGAAATGCTGTGTAATTAGTTACTGGTTACTAGCAATCATCATCTTAGCTTTGCATCATGCTTCTGATATCTGGCTGGATGTGCATTATTCCTTACTTAAAGGGTTATTTCATTCATTCATTCATTTTCTTTTCAGCTTGGTTCCTTTATTAATCAGGGGTCGCCACAGCGGAATGGCATTTGTGTTACGCAGCGGATGCCCTTCCAGCCACAACCCAACACTGGAAAACACGCATACAAACTCAATCACAAACATACACTTAGGACAATTAAGCTTATTCTATTCACCTATAGAGCATGTCTTTGGACTTGTCGGGGAAACCGGAGCACCAAGAGGAAACCCACGAGAACACGGGGAGAACATGCAAAATCCATACAGAAATGCCAACTGGCCCAGCCAGGGCTTAAACCAGTGACCTACTTGCTGTGAGGTGATCTACCCACTGCGCCACTGAGACTACCCGGGTTAGTTCACCCAAAATTGAAAATAATTGTATTAATAACTCTACCCTAAAATTGTTTCGATCGTCTGAAAGACTTTCGTTTATTCGGAGAGGTCCCTCATCTTCCATAGACAGAAATGGTCCAGAGACAATTCAAATGAACCAAAAACAGTCAGTATATTCAGTGTTGCATCAGTGGTCCAACTATAATCCTGCAAAGCTCCAAGAACTGTAAATACAACTCTGCTCACCTATGTCTTCTCTGCCGCTTCATTGACCCTTTAAGGTGCACTACTTGGAAAAAAAAAATTGGCCCACATCTTGGATTAAATAATATGCTGACACAGCGCTAATAAATTTCATGATAACTTATAGATAAAAGGTCAACTAAGTGGTTACAATGCATGTTAAAGGGTGAGGGGCTGTTCACACTGAACAAGCTTTTAGCATTGAGGCTCCTATTTTGAATGATTTATTAACATCCCCGAATGTTTTGCGAGCTGCTTATGAGCCCTGCCCACCTCACGTTTTAACCGGCTAATGCACCTCACGTTTTTACCGTTGCATGCTGTGTGTACGTGGTTGTAATAAAAGTCAACTTTGAGCGGAAAAAGCGCATTACGTCAGTCGCGTCTTTTTCATTCTCCAATCAAATGAAAGCAGAGGCAGGGTTTCCGTTGAGGTGACTGCAGTGTTTGTGCTGTCAAGACAACTACGGAGATTTTGAAGATGGAGGAGAGACTTGTGGTTGCTGTTGTGGTTATTTACAAATCTTGATTGTCACAATATTATTAAACAATAAAATTATGCTAATATCAACAGCAACGCTAGCGCACATTACGCAGCTAATTCAGTCATTGCATAGCGACATAAAAAGCGTTTCTCATCAACCAAAAAGGCAGTGTGGTGCGCCTCGCATTTTTAAAACAAAAAAGTTTGTTCGGTGTGATCTGCCCCTAATAAACAAGCATTGTAAACATGTACTCAGATCCGATAGAAGATATGTATTTTTTTAAAGTTCCGCACAAAAGTGTTCTTGAAGCTTCATATGATTATAGTCGATCAACTGAGGTGACATGGAATATTTTGGTGCCTCTTCTTGACTTTGAATGTCTTGTGACCAATGCTTTCTCTGGAGGACGAGAGAGCTTTCAGATTTCATCTAAAATATCTTGTCTGTTCTGAAAATGAATGAAGGTCTCAAAGGATTGAAACGACATTAGAGTACTTTTCATTTTTGGGTGAACTAACCTTTTAATTGTATTATTTATTAATTCATAAATTTTTGTTTCGGCCTAGTTCCTTTTTTAATCAGGGGTCACCACAGCAGAATGAACTGTCAACTTATCCAGCATATGTTTTACACAGCGGATGCCCTTTCAGCCGCAACCCAACACTGAGAAACACCCATACACACACATACACTACGGCCAATTTAGCTTATGCAATTGACCTATACCACATGTCTTTGAACTGTGGGGGAAACCGGAGCTCCCGGAGGAAATCCATGTGAACAATGGGAGAACATGCAAACTTCACACAGAAATGCCAACTGACCCAGCCAAGGCTCGAACCAGCATCCTTCTTGCTGTTAGGCAATCGTGCTAACCACTGCACCAACGTGACGCCCTGTATTATTTATACACTTTAAAAATACACATTTTGTATTATTGAAAGAATGCCCTCGAAAAACGTAAATCTTTGAGAAAATGAATTCAAATCTTGATAAAAGTCAGTTTCTGGATGACTAGTCGATTATAATCACCCTTCCCCTATGTACGTGATTTGAGAGGGAACATTCCCCATCATTGAATCTGACTCTAAAACAGATGGCTTGCTGAAAAAGGTCCCCAGATCCCCATCCAACAAGTGCCTGTAATGGGGTCACATGCACCAAACGTATGTCTTCACCTTCGTTTCCCAATGCAAAGCTCTTTTTTTCCCCGTGCCCTTGGTTTCTCTTTTGTTCCCAATATGACTTTTTGAATTTAATAGAAGCTTAATATGAATTGAGGCAGCGGTCTCTAAATGAGCCAGATGATTTGTTACAGGTGATTTAGCAGATTAGATCATGAGGAGTGAGAGTGTTTTCCCAGGGGAATATTTAAAAAAAATCTCTTTAAGGTTGTCTGTAGTATGTCTTGTTTCTTTATGCCTCAGAGACATGGTCAGCAGTGGCAGGCTGACAGACTGCTGTTTTAAAGCTAACTCTCCACGGGCGGTCTCACTACGGTGAAGATTTTCCCCTCTGTAAAGTCAGGAGGGACTGGAGAAATGCCCTCCAGACATTTTACATGTAGCGTGGAAAGGGCTTAAATCACCCATATTGTTCATATAATGCACTTCTTGGCTAAACATTTTGTGGGTTTTTTTTCCAATCATAGACTTTTTCCATATCTCCCTGGTCAGTAAATGCAAAATCAGGTTTTTGTTTAAGCTTCTTTGCCTTGGCAAGACGTTCTTATTCATTTTAAATGAACCCGTTGCCTCAATGACTTTATCAATACACTTTGCATTTGCCTTAATGGACTATCTGTAATTAATTTTGTGACAGTTTACTGTAATCAACGCTCCACGCAGAGGAAACATCCTGCACTGCTTATGTCTTTTATGCAGGTTTTTAATGGCGCAACGTTTTATGGTTTCAAAAATATTTACAGATAAATGATAAATCCGTCAGAGCTCTCATTGCCAAATACTCACTTAGCGTAAATGGAGGGCGGCATTAAATAAAAATAAATGAGTGGGGAATTAAAGCGCTGAAAAGCACAAGGTCATATTCCTCGGACGAAAGGAGAAAAGATACAGAAGAGTGTGTTAGCCACTGCATTCGGCCTGTGCGTGTGGTTTTAGGAGATTTTTCAAGCAGATTGAGTTTGTGCTGACTGCAGCCTGACACATGGGAAGAGCTGTGCACACAGTATTTAACCCAGCCAAAGCCTGCAGATTAGGCCACAACAGTGTGTCAGGAGAATCTTCTTAGCGTACCACCTGATGGGTCACCCTGATATTCATCTCAAAAACGCAGCACTTTGGCCAGCTTTGGGGGGTTTCTGTGCAGATTTAGACTGGGATGGCTCTCTACTTGCTAAATGCCTGGATACGGTATGAGCATCATCTCTCACAGATAGCTTACTGGTTTGGTCTATCCTCCGGATGTTGTTTTCAGCCCGATTTAAACTTGGGAATTGTATTTTTTTTTCTTTATCCAAGTTCACAACCTTGAATATAGCTGATGGTAGAACGTTGAAAAAGTCAAGGGATACAGTTGAGTTTACCATTTAGTTACTTTAGTCTGTTGAACACAGTAGAAAATGTATTTTTTTTATTTATTTATTAGTTTTGCTTACCGTGGATCTTAATAGCTATGTTTCCATCCACCTATTTTATGCACATTTTGAGATATTAAATAAAAAATCCTTAATGGAAATGCCAAGGTGCACATAGATTTAAAAAATAACAAAATATCCACTCAACTGAGTAGGATAAACCTTTTATCTGATAACATTGACCTTTGAAATAAAGACTAAGCTGAAGGGTGTAGAGTTTCTTTCAGGTGCTCAATGGAAACACATTTACAACATTTGCATCTCAAAAGTCATGTGATTTTGTTTTAACATCATGTGATAACAAAAATGTGTGTGATGGACAAACCAGTGGACCGACCACATTGCACATTCATAATTTACATACACATTTAGAAAGTTTGTTATTTTTCTGATCACATTGCAAATCTTTTGACCATGATCCCTTTGCAACCTTCTGTCATCAAAGTGGTTCAGTGTTATTACCTTCCAGAACTCTTGAGTGGCTGTGAAAGAACGTCTTGCGCCTCTAAAAGCCACTGCGCATTCACATCTGCATATCTTCTGAAGCACAAGAAAAACAGTGGCTTCTCTTCTCTTTTTCTTTTTGAAATTTGGTGCCATTTAATTATTTAAATATTCAATTAATTGTATATTAATTACAGTATATTGGGGGTGTTTCTCAATTTCTCAACACTGTTTTTCATAGCGAGAGATGCTGAAAAAAAAATATTTATGCAACACAAGCACCAAAAACAGAACTTGATGCATCTGTGTAAACTGAAGAAAAAAAACGCTACATGTGCTATCATTTTTGGTTATTAGGATGCACTAATTAAACATAATACAAAGTCAAATTAATTTAAAGTTAAAAGCATGGGATAGTTTTTGTTTAGGAATTGATAATTATGTGTAATTTTAAAGTAATGTGTTACCATATTATTGTTTCCATATTATTCCATATTATCCAGTCAAAAACATCAGTTCAATGATTACATTTTTTTAAAAGTTTTTTACATTGTAAAGAACAAATCCCCAAATCCACACCATGCCAGCAAATAATAATAAATAAACATATGTAAAATATAAAACCATACATTCACATGTACATCCACAACTGTACAGATACTTAATCATATTCCCTCAATGTATAATTTATCCCTGCACATATCCACATGTCCACTCAAACATCTGCACATGTACATTACATATACAGCATATATACAGTACATGTGCATATATATCCTTAATGGAAATGACAAAAAAGGAAAAGAGCTTTAAAAATAAATAAATAAATAAATAAATAAATAAATAAATAAATAAATAAA
>CAIGQZ010001336.1:24062009-24081412 GCA_903798205.1 Danio tinwini | reverse complement strand
AAGACACACACACACACACACACACACACACACACACACACACACACACACACACACACACACACACACAGTATAATGCTTATTCATTATATTCCCCTTTACTATAAATTACTATAGTATAGTAATTGTATAGTATTTAGTATAATATAATCTGTTTTTGTTTAGTACAGCATATTATTTGCAGTCAATAATTGAACTGAAAATCTAAGCCTCATATGTTTTATTGATCACTAAGACAGAACTGATTTGGATTTAAGTCGCTTTGATTTAAAAATGAAAATGGAAAAAAAAAGCGTAGATGTATAAGCTACTTTTGCCAAGTAGGTTTTAGCTTAGCTTGCTACATTTCCCAGGAGTAGCTTTTAGTGTAGTTAAGCTACATTTAAGTAGAGTAGCTAATAGCTTAGCTCACTGCATTTTTCAAGTAGCTTGCCCAATACAGGGTGTCTGTTACATATATAGAGGAAAAAGTGTGTGTCAAGCACTGGTGGTTTGACAAACCCACTCACCTGCATGGAGCACATAAAGCACATAATTGCACAATGTTTTTTTTTTTTTTCAGCAGCATGGAGTGTTGATAAGAAAGTGTCTGGAAAATGTCATGTGGAGAGAATAGAGTGTTCTCTGTGATTAATAGACTATTGAATTATTAATGTCGTATCATAAAGTATTAAAAGAATATTAAAATACCATGTCATAATTTAGCAATACAGACAAAATATTCTACAAAATATGTTGATCTATTTCATTGAAGTTATCCAAAAGCTTCTATTACAATCTATATGAAGCTGGAAAATATATGTCTTACATTAGTGAACACTCAAGAAAACTCATTTGTGTTTTTTACAAACTCAGTGCTTTCAACGGTGACTAATCTAAAACACCTCTGACTGGCTACTGTGATCAAAAGCTCAACAGACTTGTATCTGATTGGTCATTACAAAGTGGAGAAAAAAAGCTATCTGATGCAATATGTGCAGCTCCTAATGTAATGCTGGAAATGGACATACTTTATTAATTTCCTCATTTCATTTTAATTGTGATAGCCATAATAGTTTGTTTAATAGTTTTTTTTTTTCTTTGCCACAAGCCCTTGTTAATTTCCAACCAGTGAATTTTACACACTGCTGCTTTTTGTTGTTTGCCTGCTGAACATTTCTAATGAAAACACAGACTATTTGTTGAACCAGGGTCTGGTCAGATCATCGCGCAAATGGCTTTTTTTGTGAAAGAAGGCAGGGTGAGACAGGATTTGGTCTGACTGAAGAGAAGAAAATTGCTTCCGATGCAGAGAACCTTACATTTTGATGAAAATTGTGAAAATGTGATCTTACAAATACACTCAAACATATGGGGTCAGTGAGTGAAAGAAAGGAATGAAACACATGTTAACTTTATAACAAGAGTGCATTAAGTGAAGTTTTATAAACTAATTTCGCGAGGAGCATTTGATATGATTGATCGCTAATGGTCTATCATCTGCAATCATTTATAAAGGTTAATCCAAACTTACAATAACAAGCCCATTTCACCTTACTTCCCTTATCTTCGTTTATGAAGAACCCCCCATCCACCCCATCTCCCCCTTTTCCTCCTTTACCAGGGGGAGTTTTTGAGAACTACCTGATCTCTGACTTCCTTACATGCTAATTGACCAGCTAAAAGCCCTGGGCTCAATTTTCTCAGAATTCAGGGTTCTTTCCTGGGACAGCATGCCAAACCTGCTATTAGCATCAAGCAATATCTAAGTGTGAATTATTCAAAAGTGACAGTAACTAAATTTACTTATCTACAAAAAGTTTATATGATAAAAAAAAGTTTAAGCATATTTAACATTTATAATGCTCAGAAATAGTAACAATGAACTAATTGACTCATAAAAGATATTAAAATATAAAATAGCTATTTAAAAGTGATAATGATACTGCTGTTACTAGGTATGCTTCGATCGATCTTCGACCAATAATCACATTTCATGACTCGATCGGTAATCGCCAATCTGGTCAGCAAGATCAGTCAGTAAACTCAATGTGAGTTTACAAGCAGAGGAAGACACACGTGTGCTCCTGTATTTTTATGCATAACCTACAGCAGCCACAACACGTGAGGTCGTAAATGATGCGTGAGGGTGTGAGCGATCGCAACAACTAAAATAAAATGTATACAGATGTGGTGCGACCTGTTTATACAGTCTATTGGTGTGACTCGCATAAGTGATGGTCTCTTTGTTGCAAGTGCAGCCATTATATTTCCAGTCTTTTGAGTTGCTGTGATGGAAGTGGAGCGATCGCCCTTATCTAGTGTCTCATCCAACCCCATGCCTAAAAAAAAAAACCTAAAAAAAGTTTAAGCACATTTAACATTTATAATGCTGAGGAACAGTAACTCTAAACTAATTGAGTTATAAAAGATATTAAAATATAAAATAGCTATTTAAAAATTGTAATGACATTGTTGTTACTAGGGATGCTCTGATCGATCGACCGAAGATCGGTATCAGCCAATAATCACATTTCATGACTCGATCGATACTCGCCATTCTGGCTTATCGCATGGACCGATCGCAGGTGTTTGTTTATGAGTTTACAAGCAGAGGAAGACACATGTGCTGCAACTCTCTCGCATATTTATAGCGGCTCTGAGATCCCCAAGATTTGTTAAAATACCTGGAAATCATGACGACGCGAGCGAATGAGCAAGATAACAGATCACGAGAGGTCTAAGCATTACATTTCTAAGATTAAATGAATAGTGCAGTAAAGATATTGAGAGTGTAAATCCCTCCCTCTCTCTCATTGAGTGATCTGCTGTCAATAGTTGGAGACGAGCAAAATATTTGAATGGTATTATTAATATACGTGAATATTTGAATGTATTTAGGTCTTTTTATATATAACAAAAGTGTTCACACCTAATTGGTTATAAAAGACGTGTTTGTGGCATTATATGCTGCACTCTTAATTTATTCTCTTAGGTAAGGCACGATCGTCTCTTAAGGTTCATACTTAGAGGGAAAATGTGCTTAATGCATTATAAAGCTTGTAGCATCAGAATCGGTACTCTGTATCGGCCGATGATACAGTATGACAAGGAATCGGTACTCGGTATCCGCTGCAATAATCTTGATCAGAACATCCCTAGTTGTTGCAGTTTGTAATTTGTCCTAAATTGTAATTGTCTAAATATTGATTAAAGAAGATAGTTTGAAGAAAGCTAAAAAAAAATCTGTAACCATTGACTTTCATAGTATTTGTTTTTCCTACATGAAGTAAATAGTGAGTAAATTTTCCTTTTTGGTTGAACTATCTCTTTAAATTGTAGTATTTTTTTATATTTATTTATTGCAGAAATGAGAGAACAACAAGTGTCATTCATCAATAAGGAACATCAGCTCGATTTGGATTTCATGTTGCCTTTAACCGTGAATGCCTCTCCATTTTTATGTAGAGTGCTTTCCAAACACGGCTTCCAATCAAAGGATATTTGTCCAAATTCTGTTATTGTTTTTTCAAGCCATTTTTAAGAGCTCTGTTGCATTTCCACCTCCCCCGTACTGACATTTAGCACACAGTCAGACTGGCATTGCTTTCGAAGCGCTGGCACCACGGCTCTAACAGTTGGGACGTGGCTTGCGCCGAGTGGTCTGCTTGGCCACAATTGACTTGTTTACCCTCTCCAGGGAGGCTGCTGGTCTATATGATTGCTTATTATTTTGCGGCTTATTAGCTGATTGTTTGATGAGTGACCTCCACCCAATATGCACCATTCAGGTGGTCTGATTGGTTGACTGGTGTGTCTTTGTGTTGATTTGTTAACCTGAAGACTGCGCTGAGTGAGTGAATGCAGGCCTGATGGTTTGATTGATTTCTTGATTATGCCATTGATAGGTTGTGTGTCTGGCTGCGCTGGCGAGATCCGTCCATGGGCACAGCTCTATTTGTGGACAGATGTTGTCCTTTTTTAAATGAAGAGCCTTGTTATTGTGACAAGAAGGGAATTTGTATGTGTACACACATTTCGAGCTGAGCCCTAGTCATTTCCATTGTTTGATTACTCGCTCTTTCTTTTTTCTTTTTTTTTGTTGAGTGCAGAGATGACAAATAAGTAACAGAGAAAGCTGTTTCCGCCTTCTTGGTGCTATTACATCTAAGTGTGAACTAGTTCATTTCCATCTCCATAGAGACGTTACTACTAAACGATAGATCTAAAATAATGCGCCACAGTGAAGCTGAGTGCAATATGCTTCAATTTCATATTTGCTAAGAATAGGATTATCTCTGCTGTTCTCACACATGACTTGAAGCACATACATAAAATCGCTTCAAAAAATAATTTATTTTTCATAAAAATGTCAAGCATGGAGAAGCAAAATTGCATGAGGCATTAAGACTTGATTCGAGAGTTTATTTTTTATCTTATTGGCAAATTGCTTTTTCACCTGGTTTTGATTGTAAATCTATCTAAATGTGCGGAGGTTTATGCTTAAAACAACAAAGTCAACTTTATAAAAGGTTGAGGAATGCTTATGTTTCTGTTCAAATGTTTGACATGTACAACAAATGTTTAATATTTTTGTAATGTGTTTTTTTTTGTTTAAGTTGTTTTAAAGGACAGATAATATGTAACAAACATGTATGAGTACAGTCAAGCATGTTTTAAAATATTTCTGTACTTTAAAATATCAGTTTGTATTTTAAATGGTAACCCTTTAATTTAATGTGAAAAAAACTGAGGGCTCTATTTTAATGATCTATGTGCAAAGTCTAAAGTGCATGACGCAGAAGCATTAAGAACGTGTCTAAATTAACTTTTGCTATTTTAATATGTAAAAATACAGTTTGCGCCACAGCACGCGGTCTAACAGGGTTGTGCTTATTCTCTTAATGAGTTATGGGTGTGTATTGAGCATAACTTGCATTAAACCAATCAGAGCCTCATCTTCCATTCCCTTTAAGAGTCGGTTGCATCACGCTATGGCGCATTTGCTAATTACATGGCAGACTTTGTAAGTGGAAAAACTGAATGCTTCACTAGCGAGAAAATAGTTAAACAGACCATCTGCAGCACGAGGATAAATAACGAGCCTCCTCCATTCGGCCTCTTTACTTTCTCTTTCTCTTTACTTTTACTCTTAGGAAACGGTGTTGTACGCACTCCACTGAAGACATCTATCAGCCTACATATTTAATTTTATTTGTTAAGCGCAAAGATTTGTTTCAAAACTATTTCTAAATTCAGTTCAAATTTCCAGCAAACAAATAATTGAGCAATAATAACAAAGTGTGGTCCGTATTTATATCTAAACACACGTCATATACTCCATATGGTCTAAAACCCGACAGATGGACAAATCCAAACTTGTTTTTATTAAAACAAGTATAATTATGCATATAATAAGCAATACTACTAATAATAATATTATACAAATGCAAATTGTCATGAATAAACTGAAAAAGCCCCTGACATGACGAAGGCAGTGATTTTTATATTTATGTAGAAAATAATAATTTTTGTAAAATTTTAATCTTTTAATTATTTTTCCTTTGTGAGGATATTTGCATATTGCTGTACATCCTGTGTACATCCTGTGTGCAATGTGTAAGCAATGTGTAAGCGTTTAGGGTGCACAACTAACGCACACAGCTTTCAGATGGTCAATTGCGCAGTCTAAATCCTCAAAATAGCAACGCGCCAACTGTACGCCTTAACTCACCTCCTTTCTAGATGGGCTCACCCATGAAATTGATGGAAATGGATTTGCTATTTAAACAACGTGGCGCAAAACAGGAAAATTAGCGTTGCGTTAGTCTGAAAATAGCAACAAATTGCACCAAACATGTCTTGTGCCTTATTGTGCCAGTTGTATGATGGAATGTGGGCCTAAAATGTGGTGTAGTTATACATGTTCCTTTCACTTACTATAGTATTTACAATGAGTGAATTATGCATAGTTACATGTAACTTAAAATAATGTCACGTTAAAATAAAGTGTAACCTTTTCATTTAAAAATATATTAATAATATAATTTAGTACATTTCTGGGTATTACTTTATTTGGATAGTCCCTTTTGCACATTCTGTTGGCTATATGCTACACTCTCAGAAATAAAAGTACAGGAGGGCAGTCACTGGGGCAGTACCTTTTCAAAAGGTACATATTTGTAGCTGAAGGGTCCATAATGGTACATCAAAGGTACTTTTAAGGTACATTTGGGCACTAATATGCACCTTTGAGGTACCACTGTGGACTCTTTGGGTACAAACATGTAACTTTTGAAAAGGTACTGCCCCAGTGACAGCACCTGTACCTTTATTTCTTAGAGTGTACTTTGAAACTATGCCAACTTATTCTCATTAGAGTATTAGCAACTGTCTTAAACAATTATAAACTGTCTGCTTAATATCTACTGATACTGCTCCACCAACAGAAATTATTCTGACTATACAGGAAGTACATGTCAACTTACACTAACCCTTATCCTATATATTCTAATGAAAACTAGTTGGCATATAGTTGCAATGTAACATAATATCAAAAAACTTTGTTAAAGGGACCATCAAAATAAAGTGATTCCTATTTCTGTGTTGACAAAGCTGAATTTTCAGCATCATTACTCCTGGTGTCACACAATTGTTCAACTTAATGTTTTGTGATTTGTTAATTAGCATTCAATCACCTAATTATTAGGTTCTACATGACATTTTTGTCAAAATTTTGTTAATTCAATATTATTCTGTTACAGCTGATTAACATTATGTTATGTATTCAGTTTTGGACCTTATAGAAAGAAAAATGATTCCATATATTTTTTGCTTGATTCAAAACCTTTAAACTCAATAATTCAAAACCACTCAGAATGCAAATAGTACCTAATAATTTCAAAGTGGCGATTTATTTGAAATATAAATCCTTTGTAACATTATAATTGCCTTTACTGTCATTGATCAATTTAATGTGTCCTTGCTGAGTAAGAGTATTTTAGAGTATTTTAAGAGTATAAACATTTGAACAGAAATGCAATTAAGGCATAAGACATTCTCGGGAATACACGGAAACCCATTATTAGTATGATTTTTTTATGCCCTTACTGTTGTCTTTCCTCAGGTTCACTTTGAGGAACCTTTGAGAAATCCTATCTTCAGCACAGCTTGTTGCCCATATGTTTTTGTGTTGATTGTTCGCTGTGTTTAAGTACTTATAATCTGAATGTGAGCTCAAATAACAGCTGTAACCGATGTCAAATAGTCGTTCCTGTGGTTTGCAGTCTCGTGTGAATGCCGGGTTCTCCCTCCTCCAAACTCCACAAGCTGGATTAGACCACTGTGCTGCCTGATCTGAGCATTGCAGTTATTTTTGGCAAAGAGAGTCCGGCCCCAGGGGCTCAAGACTGCTCACTCATGGTTGAGGGGAGGAGGAGACGGAGGAGGATGGCGCTGCGGAGGGAAAAGAAGCTGCTTTTTCTGCTTTTATCTTTTTTCAGAGTAATGAATCAACAAGCTCTTTGCCTGCTGTTCCTTTAGTTATCAAAGCAGCACACAACTAAACATGCCAGGCATTGAATGATACACAAGGACATGTCAGCTTTGAGCCTTTTGTCTTTTTTTATATAGCAAGTTTCTCCATTAGAGGAATTGTTCACGCAGATATAAAAATACTGTCATTATTTACTCAGCCTCATGTTGTTCCACCACTTTATATGTTTTTTTATTGTCTTTGGTTGAACACAGGGATACATTTTAAAGAATGTTCACACTGCCCTTTTTCATATTTACTCTTATGCTGGGAGCACACCAAACATGAAGCACCACGTCACTCGCTCTAGTTAAGAATCACGTTAAGAAAACACAATTTGGTGTCAAGCCAGCATTAAAGGCTCTTTATTGGCATCTATGATTCAGGATGAAATGAAATCATATGAACTACAGTATTTAATTGGCCTTGATAATATGTTCCCTAATTAATAGCACAAGAGACAACCTTTTCTTTGTTTGTTTGGGGTTTTTTTGTCTCCATATATTGCTTTCTCCCCAAAGCAAAATAAGTATGATTTAAAATATTAAATATCCTTTGAATAAAGCTCTACATTTAAAATTTCATTTTTCATTTTTTTTACCACATCATAAAAATTGCTGCTCAGGACAGGATGACAGAAAAGAAAAGAAAATAAAGAAAAGAAAAGAAAAGAAAAGAAAAGAAAAAAAGAAAAAAAAGAAAAGAAAGGTAGTTTCTGATCATTTTGCTCACCTCCCAAAAAAACTCTGTTTGAACGATTTGATTAATATCATAGTATCCAAATACTTTGTAAATAATATTTCAAAACTTCGCCATTGTTTATTGTTTTTAGAAAATATATATTTTTAAAATTCAGATAGGCCTTTGTAAAATTAAAGTTTAACTTATTTATATTATACTGTATGTATCTAAATTGGTATAACTTTTATTTTTTTATATTGGTTTATTTATGTAATGTTTTTGTTATATTTGATATTTGTAATTCTTTGAATGATTTCAATATAGCTTATGCTATTTTATGTAGATCTATTAAATTGTGTTGAGCCTACAAAAGTGGATACATAATTTATAAAGTTTTATGTTATTCTGTTGCATTCATATTTGAATACAAATATGAATTAATTTTCTCCAAAATAAATTAAAAAAGAAACCCAGCTGCTCGCATTAGCTACCCTGACATCAACAGAGCTGTGAATCAAGCACTCTTTCACCCGGTCTCTCTCACACACACATGCATCTAAACGTGCACGTTTCATGCACAAACACACCTTTTAAATTTGACAAAAACTCTCGACAACTGAAAGTTACTGGCTGCTGTCTTTAATGTGGTGTAAAGATTATTTTGCATTATTGAAACATCAAGGAGGAAGCAGCAAAGAAATATCACTTATTAAATTAAAACTACTTTATTTAAATTTAAATGAGAAACAAAAGGGCGATCTTTAGCAAAAAAAAAAAAAAAACTAGCCTATAAGGTGTTTTCTGCAATATCTTACAGTTTTTCTCAGTTGCTTTGGTGCATTTCTCACAACACTATTTACATTTGCACTACAGTTAATGCCTTTCTCAAAACAATTAGTCATTTGTGCACATCATAATAGCAGTTTCTCATTCCTTCCAGCAAATTGCAAATGCTTTTGGACATGCATCAATTGCTTTCACACAACTCTCTGCTGTTTGTAACATTATCATTTGCTTATGTCATGTCAGTCAAAATTAACTAAACTTGTGAATGCTGAAGTCATTCCATATAAACTAATAGTCCTCATAACTTTACTTCAGTCATTACATACTACATTACATCTACTAGGTTTTGCAGTTTGTACTAATTGTTTTGAGAAATGCATTAACTGTTGTGCAAATGTAAAAAATGCTTATTCTTGTTTAATTTCATTAAAAGTGAATGATGACTAGGTACCATCAAGAAAATGACCAAAAATGTCATCATCTACACATGATTCTGAAGCCCTTTGCTATATTTTATAGATTAAAATGTTAATATTTCCTTAAAATTCTACCTCCATTCAAAATTCCATTGGAAAGGAGCACCTTGGATGTTCTGCTGTAAATAATTTGTCTATTCCACAGAAGAAAAGCACTCATGCAAGTGTAGAAAGGCACAGGGCAAATAAACGATGATAGATTTTCAGCTGAACCCTTCATTCTATGCTTGCTTAGTGTCATTACAACATCTCTGTCAAGCCCAAAACACTGATAAAGGTTCATAAAATATTTGATACAAAGCAAACAGAGTTCTAAAGCAGCGGTAAACCCAGTGCTATTTATCAGTGTTTGCATAAAGTAATCTAAAGGATTTGGAGAGCGCATTTCACATGATGACAGCCTCTGTGTCGCTCTAGTTGTTCTGAAGGAAACCTTGTGCTCATTATTCCAGTCTTAGGTGGAGGAATACAGAGAGGTCAGGTAAGCCCGAGGCGCTCTGATACATTCATGTCCACGGGTCACACTCGCAACAGTGACATCATCTTTTCAATCTCTGCCCCAGCGATTGCAGGGCACCTTGTCTTTCCCTATGGCCTCTGACGGTCCAAGTGGACGGCAGTCAGTAATACTTATGAGCGCCCTTAAGGCGATGTAGTATGGTCTTGCGTCAGCCTGGAATATATCAAATTTTATTTTGCAGATAATGTCACTACTGTGAAAACACAGGGACAGACAGGTGTCATAAAGCACAAACAACTTGTGTTGGGCAACGGCATAAATGTCAACAGCCAGATAGATCCGCATATCGCCAGTATATCTTGATTAGTCTTCACTGCCCTGGGCTATTGGCAATGGTTGAGATATGTGGAGGGAACGCATGAGAGACAGAGAGGGAGGGAGGGAGCGAAAGAGAGAATGAAGGGCAGTGCATAATCTTGCAGTCGCTGCCTCGATTTTAAGAGGTCGATGAGAACGAGGCCCCCACAAAATATCCCACTTGTTGTTTAATTGATTCTGGATGACGGATTGTTTTCTCAATCCAATTACTGCAAATTGAGGATAATGTTAAATTGATCTGCTGCTCCCGTTGAACATCCATCTTGTGTCAAAACTGCAGAGAGGGTAAATCAAGCCTTAAAGTGGGCACAGTCTGTAACAGTTAAGACTTAAGACTGCATTAGTTTTATATAAGTCATGGTAATCATATAATAGCGGCTTTAAAAAATCTAGTCTTGCACTTTTGTTACAAATAAAAATAAGTACTCCTTAAATGCAGTACCTCTTAAAAGTTAATAATAGTTTGTATTACTTTGCAAAAGTACTAATGTTTGCCTTTCAGGGGTAGATAAGGTACACTGTAAAAAAAGTTGACAACTTAAAATTGTAAGGCAACTTGCTGCAGAGCTTTTTTGAGGTGACTCAACATAAATCGAGTCAAGTGCAGTACTTGGATTGAAAGTTGAGTCGACTCAAAAAAAGTTCTGGAGTAATTGGCCTTACAATTTTGAGTTGAGTCAACTTTTGTTTTGTTTACAGTGTAGAATGTGTTCTGCGTAAGGATGCTGTCACAGTGATGAGCAACTGAAGATACAATTGTTGCACTATTTGTGTCAGGAAAAACTATTTTGAAATTGGTAAACAGGTTCTCATTGTCTTGTGTATAGCAATCCAGAGACTAAAATTAAATAAATAAAATATATAGCACTCAATTATTTGAGCACAAACAAGTTACTTTGTATAACGTTGTACTGTATAACCTCTTCTTGTTGAAATGCTGAATGCCTCCTCAGTTGTAAAGGCTGGTTTATAATTCTGCGTCAAGTGATTGCCGTGACCCATGACGTCTGCGCGTTACAGTACATTTATACTTCTGCATGCTGTTTGTGTCACTCTGCAATAACACTTCCGAAACGCTAGATGGCAGTGGGGGTTTTATGTTCCTCCGTGTTGAGTTTCTTCTCAAGTGTTTTGTTTTTTCTTTGTTTTTGCTAAAACTCGCTCATTCTGAGGCGGGAACTGGCAGACGTGCAACAAGTTTAATCATAAAGTAAACACAAAGTTCATAAACAAACTCCTTCACGAGACTCCACACTTTTAAACACTCGCTCCAACGGGTTCACGTGGCTCTCGGTCCCGCCCACGCTCATCAGCGCTAAATCAGCTCTAAGTTGCATTGATTTAGCAAGCATCTGCTAAATCAGTGGTTCCTAGTGTGGGGGTCATGGGACAATGAGGGGGGGGGGGTTAATTAAAAAAAAATGTATCTATTTTTAATTTATCTAAAATCTATTTCATTTTATTAAACTATTAGAACTACCATATTTTATCCATAACCTACTAAAGAACAAAATAGTAGCTAATAGTAACATTGTTAAAATGTTAATAATAAACAATAATAATATATATTTATAACCACCTCAGAGAATATTGGGGGTCGTGAGTCACTGCCATTGTTATTTTGGGGGTCACGGGCTGAAAAGTTAGGGAACCCCTGTGCTAAATGACTAAATGTAGAGAATTTGAGCTCATTCATATTTGCTGTTTTATTCTAGTAAGGTCTGTCAACACTATGAGTCTATATATTTATATCCTCTTTTTTGTGATTTATTCAAGTGCACATAGCGAGAGTTTACTTAGTGTACACACTGCATAAAATTCCTGTAAGTGCTGTTGTCACTCCAGTAAATTAATTAAGCTGTAGGGTGAACATTTTATTATATTTTTTTCACTTTTCTGCAAAAAACTTTCTTTGTGTTTTGTTTCAGAGAAACACCACTCAGGTTTGAGTAAATAATAGCACCATTTTCCCGTTCCTTCGTTTTCAGCTTTGTAGCATTTTCTTTGTTGGCACCCAATAATGCTGTCGCTCTTGAATTTAAGGTCGATATTGGCCCTGCTTTTGTTTACATCATGGTGTCTGTTTATATGTGTGTGTGTGTGTGTTATGATTATGACTCCACACGTGCAGCCTCTGCCTCGCCAGCCCACTCGCCCAGCTTGTCTGCCCCTGCGAACGACACTAGGCCTGAGGATGAAGTATGAGACTTTGGCACCATATTTCACACTCGCTGTGGCAGGCCTGAAGGATGGATCATTAGACGTTTGCCTCCCTTTTCCCTCCACTCTGTCTTTCTCTCTCTCACTTCAGCCTGCTCCCACTTACACCTCCTCTTTCTCTCTCCCTACTTTATCTGCTCCCTTCCCTCCCCCTCGAGTTGGGTATTGGCAGCCAAATACACATATGCGCTATCTACACTAAAAGAGAGAGAGATATAGACTCCCGTGGGAGGACTGTGTTGTGGCTATACTGTAAGATCCCTCGCATTCATGGGTCTGAGAGTGGTAACACGGAGGATTGGTTTTCGGGTTCCACACAGCACAAAAAATGGATTTATTTCACTTTTTTTTGGTGCATGTGTCTTGTTATGTTATTTATTTCTCGCTACGCATTTTCCTTTTCTCTTTTTTTTATATTGACTCACTCTGTTTCACGGCATCTTTTTCTGTGCATTATTTGATCCCCGGCTTGAATCGCTAAGACGTTAGACTTTTGTGCAACGGTGCAGTCTTGCCTTCCGTTGATAGTTTTGATGTGCCGTATACGGGGGTCTGCGCTTTCAGGGCAGGGTGATATTTTCTGACTGACACATAATCCAGTCTTATTTTACACATACAGTAGGCATATGCTGCACTCATTAAAAGGATTTAACGCTGGCCTTTCCCGAATAAGCAGCTTGGGTTGGAGAAAGAGGGAAGCAAGTGGCCGTTAAAGCCTCATATTTACAGCATACATCCTGCCCTAAATCTGGCTCGTGGTGCATCTGCGTGTTTATCTCTGTCTGTTTGCATATGTTCACACATGACAGAGCTAAGTGTGAAAAAACAAAAAGTGCCGTGCGTGTGTTTTTGTGGGTCCGTACAGTTAATAACAGTTGTAAACAAACACCGTGGATGAGATTAAATCACACTGTAGTGCTCTTTAAACACCTCGGATGATGAAACACCTCCTGTTCAGGATTTGTCAGCAACGTTATTAAAATCACTACAGCCCAATCTGATGAACTTATTGATAGAACTAATGTAGCAGATCTGGCCTAATTGAACCGCAGAAGATAATTCGGCTTATCTTTCACGTTGTACCTTAAAGTGGTGGGCCTTGAGGCTGAATCGTTCTCGACGGTGTGAAAGAGCGAGAGAGTAATATTTTGGCCTGGTGTCATAAATATTGTCGAGATACAGTCACGGTCGAGCTTTATCTGATTTTACACCTCTTATGTCTTTGCTTATCTTGCACAGGAGGTAAATGGACTGCCTGAGATGTGCAAGTGTGTGTGTGTGTTAAGGCTCTGGTGCCTCTAAATCTTTCCTGGTGCTTGATTTTTTTCTTGGAATTGTTGTTTACGGTGGCAAGGGCATGAATCTGTAATGAAGCAATTTATTAAACACTCTACTCTCGTATAAAAGGGGTTTCTTGTTCATATTGTTAGCAAATTGTTTAATCGTAATGACTATTTGCACAAGTTGTAAACAGCACAGTGCAGCTCTTTTCACCCCAACGGTCTGGTGGAAACAGACAGAACTAGGAATAAATGCACTTAAGATGTCAGAGGAGTGGTTGTGAATGTTGTTTTCTCTTCCTTTTTTTTTGTCCTCGGGTGAAGCTGAAATCTGACTTGTAATTCCACCTCCCCACTCATCTCACCTCACCTTATCTCCACTCTTATGATAATAAATGTAAATTATTTAAATAAATGGTAAATCATGTTACTCTTATTATACAAAATTAAATAGTAGTAGCTATACGATATAAAACTATCTAAACAATTTACATATGAACTTACAGAATAGTATGTAATCAGTTTTTGTTAGGTTTTTGTTAATCAGAGTTGTTAAGTAAACAACATCTTGCACAACATTGTTCAGTCTCATGTAAAGCACTTGTATAGCCTGTCTTATGTGTATAGTTAGTAAATGTTATGCATAGTTATGCATAGTTTTTTTTTTAAATAGCTCTTATGTCCAGTGTTGTGTTGTCCTGCGAGACATGACATTTCGTTCCTCTGTATGTCCACACATGTAGTGAAATGACAATATACTGTAGTTAGACTTGACTTGACTAATCTATACATGTGAAGGGTTCAGATGCAAAAACATCTAAATGCTGCCTGAAATTTTCTTCTACAATGAGCATTTTTTTATCAGGCTCCTGTGTGTAGGTTTAGTGATATCAATTTTATGGCAAGTCTTAAGTCTTTTTTATGGACTTTAAAGTGAAATAACTCAGCATAAACAAAGGAGGCTGATAAAAATGTTCATTTTCGATGGAAATTACAGATGGTACTTAGAGGTTTTTGCATCTGAACTTTTCATAATCATACATATTTTTTGTTATGTTGTGTACATGATTGTACGGTGGCTGAGAAAGCTTAACGTGCTGCAATTTAAGAAAACACATGCAATTACAAAAAAACACCAGCAAATTAAGAAATGATCTTTATCAGTTGACCGCACACGTGTTGCAAATCCTCATAATGCAAACAAAATAGCAAAACATGCTTCCTTTTCTCACAACACCTGCAAATAGAATGAAAAACAATGGAAATGTTTAAAGGGGACCCTAAAAAAACACCAAGTGTTGTGAGAAAATGCAGTTTTCGTAATTTGTTTGCATTGTGGGAAAATGCAGCCGTTTTATTAATTTGTTTGCGTTGTGAGAAAATGGGATTTGCAGCACATATCTTTTCTTAATTTGTTGGTGTTTTTTGTAATTGCTCATGTTTTCTTAAATTAGAGCACGTTAAGCTCTGTCGGTCACCGTATGATTGTGTTTCTTGATAAAATGCATGTAATGTACAGTTTAAATGTTCAAAAAGATTTTTCTGTCACACTTACCAAGACTGATTTATTTTCTGTTAAAGAACAAAAAAAAGAAAAATTGCGGACACAAATTTTTAAGAGTTCACACTTACATAGCTTGATAATAATAGCAGGTTTGGCATGCTGTCACAGGAAGAAACCCTGAGCGCAGAGATAATTGAGCCCAAGGCTGCCACCTGGTCAATAAGCATATAAGGCCAAGATCAGGTAGGAAAAGGGGGAGATGGGGTGGATGGAGGAATTTTTAAGATACATCAATCATATCATGTGCTCCTCTTGAAATTAGTTTGTGAAACTTCACTTTTTTACTTTTTTTGCTTTATTAACAAGAACCAGCATGTACAGTTTTATTATACAACACAATCACTTCACATTCTTTAACAAGAAGAATTAAATGAAAAAAAATATTTAATACAAAAAAGAGGAGAGTTTACATAATTATTAAATTACATATAAATATATTACATATTTTTCCAATTTTAATTATTACAGGACTTGCTTATATACAAACATTTTATGCAAAAATGTTAAAGGAGGAGCATGTATTAACTGTTTTAAAGTTTATAATAAAACCAGATTCTTTTAAAGAGCGATCTTTAAAACAGCGAACATAATAACCCAAAATCATGTTTATAAGATAAATTTTTTTTTTTTAAATATTATGAGCTATAAAAGCTTCAACTTTAGACCAAAAAAAGTTAAGTATATTGGCAAGACCAAAATAAATGTGAAATAGTTTCATTAAAGCTTGCAGAAAAACAGCATTTTAACTCAATATCAATTTTACATTTTGTAGAAATAATTTTGTGGGATAAACTCTGTGAATTAATTTAAACAATATGTCTTTAGCCTTATTTGTAATAAAAAAAAATTGAGGTAATGACCATACTTGAGTCCAGTTTACATTATTAAAGATATTGTTCCAGTAAAAAAAATAAAAACATATGGTCTAGACATATTTTCTTTAACGATTATAGATCTAAAGTTGTGATAATTAGGCTTAAATCCAGAGAAACAGATAAAACTGACTGAGGTCTGTTCTGGCCTAAAAGGACAAACAGAAAGAGCTGATGTACATACACTGCTTTTGTACAGCATATGTATACCAGCAGGTATTGCCCTTGGTAATATCATAAATTCCTGTAGTGTAATAGGAATTTTGTATCTTGCAATAAATTCTGTAAATGAAAATAATGTTCCTTCATTATCAAATGATTGATTAACTAATATGTCCGTTGTTAAACCAGTTGGGAAAGAATAGTGACTGAAACTTCACTTATTTCAGTAATATAAAGCAGATTTTTTTTCTGCAGTTGTTACTCCAGTCTATTTTTTTATAATTCATCAGAAATCATTCTTATATGCTGATTTGGTAATCATTTTTTTAGAAATGTCTAAAGTTATAAGATACAGAGTTTAATATATTTGTGGAAACCTTCATGCATTTGGTCATTATTTATTTAAAACAGAAATCCTGTTGAGATTTTAAATGTATTTACTGTTTGTTTGTCTAAATTGACTCTTGTTAAATAAAAAGTATGAACTTTTAAAAAAAAATTTGCTCATCCTAGCACCATATGTTTCTTCTGTCTTGTTATTTGCAGTTCTGGTGCTGCTGATCGTGACAATGAGGAGGAGGAAGAAGGAACCTCTGATCCTGGATGAAGACCGGGACGTGCGGGAGAACATTGTGCGCTATGATGACGAAGGCGGGGGCGAGGAAGACACAGAGGCCTTTGACATGGTGGCACTGCGAAACCTTAATGTAGTGCGGGACAGCAAAGCCCGACGAGACGTCACCCCAGAGGTGCCAACCCTTTACTGCTCCCGGCCTCCCCCTTACAAAATCACCCCAGACAACGGGATCTTCAGGGAGTTTATATGGGACCGCCTGAAGGACGCTGACGTTGATCCTTCCGCACCGCCTTACGACTCCCTGCAGACGTACGCTTTTGAGGGCAGCGGCTCGGTAGCCGAGTCCCTCAGCTCCCTGGACTCCCTGAGCACAGACTCGGAGCAGAACTATGACTATTTGAGCGACTGGGGGCCTCGATTCAGGAAGCTAGCTGACCTGTACGGCCACGGAGACAGCAGCAATATATTCTCCTCCTAGCTGGGATTACAATTCTGCCAAGGTCTGCTCAATCAAGGACATAATGGAAATGAACAATGATCAAGAGAATACCACTGACTCACTGATGCTTGACAGAAGAGGGGAGCAAAAAAAAGGGAACATTAAATGCACATAGTGCGGGAGATATATCTGCAGAGAGCAGCAGTTTTGATAAAGAATAGACGGAGGAGATCGGAGTCGGAAGCACTTCTATTTAAATTGCAGTTAGACACCAAGTGTGGACTTGTGTGGGGTGTGGTTTTAAGGGTCTAAAGAGCGATGTTCAGGCCCAAGAGAATAATGGACGGTGGGTTGCTGGGCCACGTGAGCGGGTCCCAGGAATACCAATTGTTTCGACGAGACATTTGAAGCGATATCTCCCCATGGTTTTAAATGAGAACAGTGCCATCCGGCTGGCCATACAGCAGCGATGCTCGAAAGATCAATGTTTCTGTTCTATCAGATGTTTCTATGACTCAAAGGAAATCAATATGAATTCAGCAAGTGAGAACACCGATATTTTTTTTTTCCAAACGCATTGGCTAGTGAGGAACTGCAACTGTTGCTTTGTAAAATATCCTTTATGCATAGCTTCACGTCTTAGTTCGGTGCAGAAAATATGGGCCAAGGCGCTAGGCTATCACAACTTCTGAAGTATCCTGCAGTTACGCCGACCAAAATACAAGTCACACTCGTAGTGAATAGACTTTGATGTATCAAGCAGGACAGGCCGGAGTGGATTTAATCATTGAAAATGTATAGTACTTGCCTTTCAGTTGAAGCTGTCAACCTGAGTTATTTTGAGATGTTATTTTGTAAGTTTGTAGAGAGAACCCTTATGACAGCGAGCGTTTGAAGGGGAGTCTTTTGTATTAAGCCTATTCCTCTCTCCAAAACCTCAGCCTCAGCGGAGAAGCTCAAAGCGCTGAAATGTTTTTGTAGTGCTCAATGCTGTCCCGTGTACAGTTTTTTTGCTTTTCTTTTCTTTTCGCAGTGGTCCTTGCTGAGTATCTTGTGAGAGCTGTTTGTTTTAAAGCAGGCCTGTTGTCGATATGAGTCTGGTAATGGGGAAAAAAGAATGTAAAGACATTATCCTAAACAATATCCGGTGACGTGTGAATAACATACGGACAACGCAGACCTTACTACTACTACTACAGTATATTCAATGTTAGCTGTTGTCCGACAGGTTATTATCATGATTTTTGAATTGTAACGAAATGATATGACAGTAACACATGCTCAATTCTGAAGCTGGGAAGACATTTTGTACAGATTTTTGTAATAAAGCACATGAATTGCAGCACACAGCGTGGCCAGTATTTGACTGCTTTCATTCATTCAAACTGGGGCTGCACAATATTTCATTTCAGCATCGATATCGCAATGTGCAAATCTGTACGTCGCAGGATCTGCAAAGTCAAATTCGGATTTTAATTATTTAGGATTCACAGTTGCAACATTATCTCGAATAGTGTGAAATATTGTTATTTGTATGTTTTTAAAGTGAAAGCGAAGCACTCAGTCGTTTACATTATTTTGTACATTGGTTTCCACTTTAATGAAAACATATTAAACAAACACGATTAATGTAACCATTTAGCAGAAAACTGCATGTTTTACTAGAGCTTTTAGCGCAAGGGCACCGACATCCTGGAATGTCCAGCCTAATTTAATCAGATGCAAACACGAGCATCAAAGTTATGTCTCAGCATAATTGAGTACACCCCATTTTGAAAATGAATATTTTTTCTCCATTTCTTAGTAAATATAGGCAATGCATTTTGGTGCATTTAAACAAAACAGATTTATTAAACAATTTTTTTTATTAAAATAATATTTTAGTCACCAAAAATATTTAAAATTAAAAGATAATGCTATTAAATTCAAGCAAAATATTGCAAAATAAATTACAACCTATAAAAAATTTCAACAAAATGTTTTTTGTTTTTTTTT
>CAIGQZ010001336.1:24040777-24057009 GCA_903798205.1 Danio tinwini | reverse complement strand
AAATTTATAATAATAGTACTATATGAAGATAAAACGCTCTTGTGTTATTTGCATATTACAGTTTTTTACAATCGTTTTGCCACAAATTTCAGAACCCTGAAGTCAATTTTCAAAACATTGCTAAAATTACACATATTTGCAAAACTTCTAACTCTTTTTTTTAATGCTTGGATACGATACACACAAGTCAGAGATACGTATCTGCAAATTACATACTGTATGTGACACAAATTTATATATAAAGTTTATATAGGTGTCTGTTTATGGCAGTATATGAACACACACATCATACACAGTGCTCAGCATAATTGAATACACCCCATTTTTAAAATTAATATTTGTAACCATTTCTCAGTGAATACAGACAATGTATTTTGGTTCATTTAAACAAAACAGATTTATTAAATAGATATATTTATTAAAATAATATTTTTGTCACTTAACATATTTAGAAATTGAAAGATACTACAATTAAATTCAAGCAAAATATTGCAAAATAAATTACAACCTACAAAATTTAAACAAATTTTTCCTTTTTTTTTTTTGCTTAAATAAAATTTGTATTTTTTTATTTTTCTATAACATATAAGTTTCGCTGTACTAGTTTTTGGACCGTTATCGTAAGTTATTTTGTTAGATAAGCTCCAGATTTGGCTTCAGTACTGACTAATCTAATGTATGTGCACAAATATAATATTGTATAGCTTCCTATTTAAAAATATGAATTTAAAAGACACATTTGTGAGGGCTGTACTTATATACTGTATTTATATATATATTTATATATATTATATATATATATATATATTTATATATATATATAAATATATCAGCTTTCGAAATGGGGACGTGCAGTGGTAAACGCTTTTGTTAACCTTTTTTATTTTATTTTAACCGCTTTTGTTTATTTTATTTTTATTTTATTTTATTTGTATTTTTTTATGTATTTTTTTTATAGTAAACCTTCATATGATTGAATGAAAAAAGCTTTAGTTGAGTGATTCCACTATCTGTACTGTTTCTTTTACACTATATGTATAAACCAAAATAAAATCTGTATCATATATTTTAAACAACAATATTTGATGATTGTTAATAATTGTTTATTGAAACAATGTGTATCTTGTGTGCTGATGATCTAAAGTTGTGTCGTAGCATTTGTATGATAACAGGATTATGTGAACCAATGATCCTGCAAATGCATGGCTTGTCTAAAGAAATGAACACAACATGCAGAGTTTTGAACAATGTAGAATGTGTAAAAAGTAGTGACTGTTTTGAGGTTTGTTTAGTTTTGAAAATTGACATCAGGGTTCTGAAAATTGGGCCAAATGGTTGTAAAAAAAAACTGTATTAAGAGAATTTCATTTTTGATTTCACATCATAGGATGTACATGCACATTTTTACATTCTGGTAAAAAAAAAAGAATTGGTAAAGTTACTGACCCCTTATATTTTTTCAAACATCAGACTTCCTTCAAAAATGGTGATTTACAAAAAACTAATTACTGCCTATTTGTCAAGTTTGGTTGGAATAGAGTGGGACATTTTGTCTTTTGTCCACTCTTTGTCATTATAAAGTGATCATTTTACACCGTCGATAATGGATTTGGCTTTCAGCGCAAGTGATAACTTGTCATTTTGTTTGTTTATCTGACTAAGGGTAATAAAGACTGAGAATACTGTCTGTGATCATTAGAGGGAAGCTGCTATCAGAAAGCAAATGCAATTATTTGTTAACTGGCTCGCTAAATGAAAACTAAAAGGGCAATTGAAATCTCGTTTGACTTGGCACTAAGTAATAATAAATACAGTTTTAATTAAGCAAGTCACTGCAGCGAGCAGATAATGCAAACAAAGGAGGATAGGGTCACCCCATCATTGTTCTTTTTACAGACATGAGACTCCATAACACATATATCAAAAGGACTGAAAATCAATGTCGCATTTTCTTTTCATGACTTTGATTCTGTTTACTTTAGCGAACTGGTCGTTGTTTGGTCCGGGATTACGGACGTTATTAGGAAATGATCTCATAAGCACATGAGAGGAATGCGGGGCTTGTTATAAGCGGCTAGCAAAACCAATGGAGCTTAATAAAACATACTGGTGCCCTTTTGAAAATGGGGAAAATCATTCATTCACTGCTTCTCAAGTAGATCTTCATTATTTATTCAGAATAATTATAAGAGCTGCTCTGAATAGAAAGCGGTCTCATCCTGTCCTCTGTTTTTTTTTTATTTACTTCACAGTGAGTTATGTCTTTTCCTAATGGCTTCACATTCATTTGAGTGAATGCCTGGTTGTCTTAGTGGCCTTAACAGGCGGGGAAGCTATATCTTTAGTGTAGCAGACAATCAATGGCCCGATATTCAGCTGCTTCCACTCAAAGACCTGGTGTGCAGAGGGACATGTCTGTGTTTGTAAGGAAGTCCACTTTTTTATAAAATGATAGATGTTGTTTCAGTGTGAGTACAGAGTGAGCTCATTTTAAGTGTGATAATGACACACTTAGTTCAATGACTTTTTTCTTGGAATTAACATGATTTAACAATTATTTGAACACCTCAAAAGTAGTGCTTAAGTTCTCCTCAGTTGATTACTCTAATTTGTCATGCTGTTCTGAAATGGCAATTATGCCATTACATTTCTTGATGAACATAGTGATTGTTGTTTTTTTGAAACAGTTTACCAGGGCCTAAAGCAGACATGCCCAAACTAGGGCCCGCGGGCTAAAGTTGGCCTATGGTAACCTTTGATTCGGCCTGCCATCCTATCTGAAAAAAGAGGGAGATTGGTGGGGAAGGTTTCAAGATTTTCATTTCAAATTTTATGTAACATTTCATACTTTTTATGTAATTATTTTCATTATTTGTTTTAATTTGAAGCTACAAATAAACTAACTGAAATGTTTCAATTTTATTCATTCATTCATTCATTTTCTTTTCAGTGTACTCCCTTTATTAATCTGCTGTCGCCACAGTGGAATGAACCGCCAACTTATCCAGCATATGATTTACGCAGCGGATGCCCTTCCAGCTGCAACTCATCACTGAGAAACATCCATACACACTTATTCACGCACATACACTTCCGACAATTTAGCTTACCCAATTCACCTGTACCACATGTCTTTGGACTTGTGGGGGAAACCAAAGCACCCGGAGGAAACTCACACGAACACGGGGAGAACATGCAAACTCCACACAGAAACGCCAACTGACCCAGCTGTGGCTTGAACCTGCAACCTTCTTGCTGTGAGGCAAACGTGCTACCCACTGTGTCACCGTGCAGCCCATGTTTCAATTTAAGTGCTGTAATTTAGTTTCAAATGTACATACTGTCACCAGACGCATAGAGGACAATCCAGAGACTTTGGTGAGCAAATCATGGCAAAGGCAGATTCTGCTTGACTTCAGCATTGAACTCCACTGTGTGATACTGTAAATGTGATTATGTTTTATTGCAATTAGCTATAACTAAAAAGTTATACTGAATGAGTTAATACGATTTAAAGAGATGTTTTCTATTTATTTTGCAATGAAAGAAATTAAGAAATGACCCATGTCAACTTTAATGTAAAGTATTTTGGTGTATTTATCTTCGGCCCACAGCTCTTAATGATATTTGGTTTTTGGAACTTCATACTAAAACGTTTTGGCACCCCTGGCCTAAACAGTGCATTAGTGCCCATCCATTTTTTCAGCAATAATGAAACTTTAATATAAAAAAAAAAGCTTGAATCAAGCTGATTAGTACACACACAGCACACAGTTTTATTTGAAGCAAAGAAGTATGGAAAAAATCTGACAAAAAGACTTAAAAGGCTACGAAACCCCCTGTCTCAGCAGGGTGTTTTCACACCTCTAGTTTGGAAAAAGTCAGAAAAGTGGGTGTGTCCAGCTCTGTTTAGGTGGGAGTGTCGGGGGATGGAAAAAATGGGAGTTTCCATTTGGGCACGTGCTGATTTTCACAAAGGCAAAACATACACACACACGCAGGGGAGAAAGACAGTTACTGTGTTTACACAGTAAATAAATTCTTAATTTGTCGACTTTTACTGCAGTTTGGCACTTTCATTTTTCATTCAGGAACATTTCCTGCATGTCCCTCATTACAAACAACATATTGTACGCGAGGAACTGCTGGAGAGTGAAGTTTTAATAGAATGTTTGATACTAGGCAAATGGGAGAAAAAATCCTCTGCATTTCTCTGTAACTTAAATGCACTCGGTAGGTAGCATCAGAAAGCCACGTGTGTATAGAGTATTCTGTCACAAAATGTGGCAAAAATCCTGCACGACGCTAATAGTTTGATTGCTGTGCTTACATGTTTACATTCGAAGAGCAGCATTTACAGCGGATCTTTCACTCTATAATATTGTACTATAATTTTGCAGTGATATTAACATTCTGTAAACTTAGTAACTAAATCATTTTGACTAAGGTATGTCTTTAAAAACTGAAAGAGCACTGCTGATGATACAAAGTAACTTTGCCATCTGAATGAACAAACAAAGGGTACTGATCACACACACTTACCAAATCTGTAGCGACAGGACAATCAATACAAACTGGAGCTGTGTCTTTTTTAAAAGGAGACGAGTGGCAAATCTGGATTTTGGGTAAAAATGTTCCTTACAAACGTAGTCTACACGTGAGTCCAGCTGCGCTCTCATAGCGGGAAAATGAAAACAAAACCTTCGTTGCAGCACATTAATAAATGCAACACTGATGACCCATGTCTCCAAATTCTTGTTCTTCCACTTGTTTTGGCAACACAACGTGGCATCTCTCTATCGTCTGAACACTGGAAAAGTGTTCTTCGAAGCTATTATGTATATTAATGAAGTTGCACCACATACACAATAGAGCGCGCTGATTGGTTTGAACCAAGTCTTTCTCATGAATTAATACTGCACACTCAGAGATGTCACAATGTACTCGCAGGTACAGACATCCAGTCTCCACGCTGGAGTACACAAGTATCTAATCACCGTAACGCAGCTTCAAAAATTAGTTTCAAACTGGAAGAACAAATTTGCTTAAAATAACGCAAAAACAACCAATTTTCACTTTTTAGTGCAATATATGTGTCCTCATAATGTTCATAGCAGCGTGGGACACAAATATGACTGTCAACAGCTCCAATGTGTTTTGGTGTTTCGTGACCCTTTAAAGGTTGTTTATAAGGGAAATGTTTTACTATCATGAATGATGCAACTATTCTTTTAAAGATGCATTTGCATTGTAAACAAAAAAGTCAAAACCTACATAAATTACTTCAACCTAAAATAATAATGTTTTTCAGCTTATTACAGTTGTCAGTAATAAATTATGCTGAAGTAAACTAAATTATTTTAGCTAAAGTAAATTGTTTAAGAGGATCCAATGCTTTATTTTTTCTCCAGTTTATAGTTATATAACCCAAAGCATTGTGGAAACTGAAAAGATAAATATAACACATTTTAATAAATAAAAATGATAAATATTACATTTTATATATATATTGCAGAGTAAGCATATAAGGGGCTTAATGTTGAATGTCACATAAACAAACAGCATATCTTGTCTTATTGCAACCTTTTGTTGGAGAAAGTGTGAAAGTTGTATGAACTGACAGCAATATCTACGAATTGGTAAAAGTACTAATCAAACAATATCCAGTTCTTTGTATTGTTGCTGTTACATAAAAAAGCAAATGCTATATAACTAATATAAAACTATAGATTCAATAATGCATTGCCAATCCATAACACTTAAAACATACACATGTACACATGCCTTACATGAGAAAAAAAAAGAATACCTACATTAAATAAAACAAACAACTCTAAGATGAGTAGTAAAGATGCTAATTCAGACAGACACTTACATTATTATACATTATTTTAAAAACATGAGATGCAAACTTTGACATATAAAAGTGACAATGTTGTGTTTTTACTCTGTCTAAAAGTGCAGCTAAAATATATGTCTCAATTGAAAATGAAATGAGAAAAGGTCTCAGCTAGCAAACACATTTCAGTTGGAGACCAAACAATGTCCAGCAAATGTAAAGAGTTTTTCAGAGTATATATCATACCTGTCAATGCTCCAGTTTTTCCTGGGATTATCCCGTATTTTACAATTCTATTCCGCTATCATACCATAAAGGTATTTTCCCGTATTTCTCCCGTATTTGTAATCTTTCTATGAAGAGTGGCAATAAACATTCAAGAGCCAAACCTCCCTATACGCAACCCATACCGCCAAACCACCAGGGGACGCTCCTTGCTCTTAAATGTGAATCTGTTCTGTGCTTTCATATTATTTAAGCATGAAAACACTTTGATATAAATATAAAAATGGTGGGATTCTCTTCCTTTCCATTACAGGTGGTCCTGCAATCCTCAAAACAGTCAGTTTATGTAGCGGTGCGTGACTGTCAGACGCGCTCCGTAATGCTAAATAGACTCTGTTTTCCAAACACATTCTGTACACGCGATTTGAAGCGGAGTGAAAGTAGACACTGGGTTTGGGTACGTGTTTGAACAGACATATACACATAATAATAATAATAATAATAATAATAATAATAATAATAATAATAACATCTAAACATGTCGATCTTGGTGGGTTTTCTTTTAAACACAACCAATTTTGTCTTAAATGAGCAAAAAAAAGTTAGGAAAGCAATCGAATGATTTCATTATAGTTCTGTGCATTTCTAAAGTGACACCTCTGTTATTTAATGTAATCAAACGAAAAATCTAAATGAGAGATTCATTTGCTGCTCTTTAATCAGAATGTTTAAATTAAAAAGTGAAGAAAAAGTTAAATTAAGTTAAATGAGATTTAATAACTTGATTCAATTTCTTTATTATATATATTAATTTTAGAAGGTTACGCTGCTAATTTATTTGCAGCTTTTTCTATTGTATATATAAAATAATAAAACATATTACTTTCAACTGTTTATTTAAACTGAAACAGCATCATATGATCATATTTAATAATTTGTAATTGGGGGAGGGGGGTTTACAGCAGGAGAACTTAGATTGGACGGGCAGCTTTTCATTCATCATTCACCATGCTTGTATATTTACTATGCAAAGTTTTTCTTCTTTACCCCTAAAACAAGTATGTCTCTAATTTAATTGGGTGGTCCAAACATAAATCACCATGAGCCTGCATAAGCATCACAACAAACCATCTAATAACAAATTGAGTTAAATCAGACCTGTGTCTTTTAAGGTAACTCGGACCTGAAAGAGCACAGCTATCAGCACGTCATCTTCACAAGGCACTTTCAGCAGTGAGTCAAACCACCTCAGCTTTTCAACTCACTGCCCGCTCTGATTTTAAATCAGTTTGACAGACACAAATGTCAGAGACAGAGCTCGGCAATATTGATTAGAAACGTCCGTTCTTGTTTGACTAAAATATGACAGCTTCAGGCTTTCCATGAAAAATTGCGGTCCATTTAGAAAATTAACAACATTAATAAAGACCCCCTAACACAACAGAATACTCGATTCTTGCTTATAGGGTTCCCATGAAACACTTATAAAACTCACGCTTTGGATTTACAGCTTTCATTACAGTAACGAGATGTTAGTGTGCGTGTTAATATATTACCTTCCTCTCCTCAGCGGCACTGGTTGCATGTCCAGAACGGCACAAGCCCTGCCAACGACACTCACTTCGCCATCGATTTCCTCTCTAAATTAAATATACGATTTTATGCATTTAACAAGATTGCTCCAAGAAAAATCCAATTACCGCTTCAAGCCAGTGGAAAACTCATTAAAAGAGCTTGGATAATTATGCAAGCAATGGCTGTTTTAAACTAAGCAAGAGGCTAGTGAAAGATTCAGAAATGTTATGAAAACATCTGTGACCTGGGATGAGTTTAAAACTTATGAATTATTTTATTTTATTTTACTTTTTAAAAAAGGGGAATAACAAAATAATAAGAGAGATGTGCAGGGCATAGCCTTTAAGGGATCCTCTAATGGTGTTCTGATCAATAATTTTAAAGAGCAAGCTTTAGATCTGTATTCACAATCAGGCACATCTAACTGCGGCCAAATGCAGAGCTGTCTGGTGAAGACTTCTTGTTTTCAAGTCCTTTATTGACATTCGTGGGAGTTTGTCCTCTAAGCTGAGCCCTGGGTTGAGTGTTGACTCTATGGCTTCTGTATGTTTAATGTAGTAACCTGCACATATCTTCGCATTGCTGAGTTTGCTTTCTGTTTGCTTTAAGCTGACCTTGGGATGACTGTGATGCTTCGCTTTGAAGTGTTAATTCTATCAACATACTCAGTAGACTTCTTTCTGTCGCTGTCTTTCTTTTGCTCACTTTCTGATTATTTACAGTACAGTATAGTCACTTTGCAAAAGTCTTCAGTATACATTCGAAAAAAAAACAACTTGGAAGGAGCTTTTCTGTTTGATATTTTATAAACAGCACATTTAAAAGGTACTTTTGCAGCACTTGAGAGCTATATGCAAAGTTCAAGTGCTATTTCATTCTTTTTACGCCCAGATTTGCTTGTTCAAATTGGTTGGATGGTGCTTGTGCTCTGCAATTTTCAAGTAGCATGACAGATTTACAATTGGAGTGAGATCAGGGCTTTGACAGGTCCATTTAAATTTTTTTGGTTTGTTTTTTTATGGCACTTTGATGTTAATTTTACCTTTTTTTTGCCCTGCTAAAATCTGCTCTCTCAAATTCATTTCAGCAGGTTCCTTGTTGTATTTTTCTGCATTTTGCACCATCTATTGTTCTCTTTATTTTAACAAGATGCCCAATCCTGCTGATAAAAATCAGTCTCTCAGCATGATGCACCACCACCAGCACACTTCTCTGAAGGTATAGTGCTTTGGAGGTGTGGGCAGTGTTATATTAGCACCACACGCATTGCTAAGAATTTTGGCTGGAAAGCTCTATCTTGGTGTGATCTGACCATGAAATCCTTTTTACACTTTGCAACGGAGTCTCTATTATGCTTTCTGACAGTCTCTAGATGTGCTTTCACATGGTGCTTTTTCAGTAATGGTTTCTTTTGTGCCACATTCCTATACAGGTCAGTGTATGCAGAGCTCATTATATGATTGACTGGTGCACCTTTGTGCACATACTGAACTCTGTAGATCGCAGTGGTTGGCTGCTCTTCTTTGTTAATAATATTTTCGAACAAAACAATGTGTGTTAGAATATTTACAAAGAATGCATATACAGTGTGTATGTAGACTTAGTGGCCACTTTATTGGGTACACACCTAATAAATTTATCTATTACAAAAAAATCCAGTCATATGGCTGTAACTCTGTTTTTAGAGATGAAGATGTCATGACAATATACTGAAGTTCAAACTGAATATCAGAATGTGGATGAAAGATCAAGTTTGCTGTTGGTGCCAGATAGGCTGGTCTGAGTATTTCTAAGGTACAATATACTGAAAATAGTCAGAAGAAAAAAATAATTTGTGTGAAAAAGTCAGAGGTCTGAGGGGTATGACCAGGCTGGTTTGAGCTAATAGAACAGCAAAAGTAACTCTAATAACCATGACCAAAAATGAGGTCTGCAGAAGAGCATTTCTAAATGCACAACAAATCCAACCCTGAAAAAGATGAGCTACAGCAGCAGAAAACACACACTAGTGTCATGAAATTATGGATTTATTTTCCCTTTATCAACAATTGAAAGTAATGATGGGATTTTATTCACCTGAGTGCTGCTGAACATGTTGATTTTTTTATGACCACAGTGCACACATCTTGTGATGGCTATTTCGAGCAGGATAATTCACCAGCTCAGAACATTTAAATAATCTGAAACTGGTTTCTTGAACATGACAATGAGTTAAAAAAATGACTTTCACAGTCTCAGTCCAACAGAGTTTTGTTGGGATGGGCTAAAATCGTAGATTTACATCTTGGAAGTGCAAATCTGCAATAACTGCATGATGCCACCATGTCAATATGGAGCAAAATATCTTCAAAATGTTTTATATGCACCTATATAGACGTATATATATTGCAATTTTTTATCACTCTAAAGCTGAGACAATATGCCGTTATTGACTTTGTTATCTGTTTTTCAGAGTGCAGCTGGCAGTTTTACTGCATACATTTGCGTCTTTTTGATATATAAAAAAGATATCATACATCTCTAGAAGTGCTGCAAAGTTATTGATGGTTTTTATTTATTCATTTTTATATTAAGTATATTTGATAGCATGAATCAAAATCAAAACAATTCCAAAGCTGCTCTCAGTTCCTGTTATTAAGGCTATAGCTACTGTACATTTGCACATTTCACACCTCACATAAGCACAGCACAACAAAGAGCTGGGAGAAGTTCAAAATCCTGCTTTAAAAATAGCAGATTATTAACACGCACTTCAATTTCACAGGTTTACTTGAGAAGAAAAAGAACAGCTACTTTTTTTTTGCCTTGCGGTTACCTCCCCCCTCCCCCCTCCTTTTACTCAATTGTTATGATCAAAATAGGGTGCTTGACCAACAAAAATAGAAAAAAATAGCCAATCAAGAGCAGGAGGACACGGCTTGTAGGAGGGCAGTTTCCCTGAGGGAAACCAGGAGCAATCAGACACACATAGAGCTATCAGAACCTCAATCTGCAGATTAGGACAGACAGGCCTCAGGCTCCGCAACTTTAGGATAAGACAGACCTCTATGCCTTTCTTAAGTGTCCGCAAATCAACTATAAATTGCCACTCAGAAAATGAGTTCTCTAAATCGGCAGAACAAGACAAGTTTTCAAAGCTCGTAAACTCTGTCAATTATCTTTGGAGATAGGCCGCCAAGCTGTGTGTCACACTTGCAGAGTTTTGTGTTGGCGAGCAGAAAAACTTTTATAGGGGGCAGCAGGCAGGAATGTCATATCTAGATCATGGCACATCTGATGAGAGCTGTAAGAGGCTCTCAGTTAGAGTTGAGACTTAAGTGCTCTATCTGCTTTGATACTCTGTCATCATTCTTCAGCCAGATCTCTTTGCTTTCCTTCTGTTAAATGCTGCCACTTCATATCAAAAGCATGTCATTATACGATACATCTTTTTGCATCTTCAAAGAGAGATGTAAAAAAGTGAAGTGGCACACAAAATGGGACTATTCTCTTGTGAAGAATATTGTCGACAAGCCACAGGAAAATGTGAACGCTGCCGATACCACTTCAGTTGATATACAGAAGCTGATGGGTTCTTTTTCCTGCAAAATATAGCCTGCCAGCACCAACTCATAGTTTGTGAAAAGATCTCTACCTGCACTATACTGCAAATTTTGTGAGTCCCACTGAATTACGAACCAAGGCTTCAAACTGAGGGAACCACACTTCTTTCCAGGTCATGGAATCAATGTAACACCTCTGGTTCTGTGCTCCACTTGTAGCAGAATCCAAACTAGTATTTCCAGCAAAAAAAAAATGCTGCATTCACTATGTATGAACAACATTTTAATGCAAAAATATCATACATAAACACATTTTTAAAGTGAAAGTGAAATGAATAGTTCACTAAAGAAAATTGGCTAAATGAATTAGGGCAACTAAAAATAATAATAATTAAAAAAAACTGCAAATAAATTATTATTTTTGATTTTGTTCTCAATATTTATTTCTACATTTTTAAATTTACTAATTAAATACCAAAAGTATAAGTATTAGTATCTGACTCTTTTTGGAAAAGTGATATTAATACATCTGTAATTTTATTATTTATATAAATAAACAAATGTATAAGCCATATATTATCCATACATGCACATGAAACCAATGAGTATCATGATCAGTTGCTAAAACTCTACAGATCCAGTAGGCATTCTGCTGACGTTTGCATCTTCATCCACAGGGACAACATCTCAAGGGCACAAAATATTTGGTAAACCGTGCTTGTAGCCAGGCGTTTGAATGCCGTACCGGAGGCTGGAACATTTCATGTAAATGAAGTTTGGAAAGAGATTGACCTGCATCCTTGATCACTGCGGCATCATTCATTCTGATTAGGGCACAGATCCACACAACTCATCCAGGCTGGTCTGATGGATTAGCCAGCCAGACTGAAGCCTCCTACAGGAATTCAAAAACCCTTAGAGTTTAATCACCCTCAAAGCTGCTGGATGACAATATTTAAGAATGGGCAGCAGCAGCACAGTGGATGCATGGCAACGTGATGCTACCTTTTCTCAGATTTGTTGGATAAAATGCATAATTGAGAAAGAGTAGCCTATCAACTGTGATGCCATTTATGTCTCCTTCTAAAGGTTGCAATGAGAAACTCAGAAAAAGCACCTATACATGCAGTACAATTTGCTGCAGTTTTAGATGAAATGAGTTCTAGATGCAGTAAAACTCCTATTTCGTCTATTCCCTCGTAATATTACATTTATAAAAGGATTTTTATGGGCCAGATTGTGAACGAATAAAGAATAAAAGCACAGTCCTTTGCACAATACTACTGTTATGACCTTCAAAAGTTTTACAATAGTGAATAATTCTAAACCAGCACATTTTCATGTTTGCTTCATGTATCTCCATCTTGCTCAGTAGCTGGTAGGCCTGTGTGATTAAAAATAAAGACATTGCATTCATTTGCTTTTCTAAGATATATATTGCGCTCAGATATATAGTAATTTGCATTTGCATTTCACATGGTGGATTCAGAATTGTTGGGATAATTTTGTAGGAGAACGAATGTGCATAAATTATTACAGTTTAAGAAAGCTGGGTTGAAGTAATCCAGTGTTAATGTAAAAGTAATCCAAAAAGTAAAGTAATCCAATTACCAATGGTCAAAAATGGACAAACTCAAACAGTGGGTTAAAAAGTGTTATTTAAATTTAGTTGAAAAATGTATCCCAGCTATGTTTTTTCCATATTAGTATATTTGTTCCATATTTATTTCATATTTTTACATGTATGCTAACGTCTATCCACACATTGTGATATCAGTGCTGAAGCGATATATTGTGCAGCCCTAGCTGGTGCAGTGTTGCACTTGGCTATGAGTCCTCTGAAATTTGGTTTGTCAAAAGAGTGTATAAAGAGGCAAAGGCAAACTGGTAAACTAGTATTGTTACTATCAATTCATCAAAATTAATTGATACAGTGTATCAGTCATATGACTAACAATATATTATATTGTGTGCGTGGCACAGTGGTTCAGTTAGCACTGTCAGCTTGCAGCAAGAAAGTTGCTGCTTCGAGTCCTGGCTAGGCCAGTTGGCATTTCATGTGCGGAGTTCGCATGCTCTCGTGTTCACGTGGGTTTCCTCCAGGTGCTCTAGTTTTTTTCACAGTCCAAAGACATGCGCTATATGGAAATTGGCTAAACAAAATTGGCCATAGTGTATGAGTTTGAATGCGAGAATGTATGGCTGTTTTCCGGTACTGGGTTGTGCCTGGAAGGGCCACAATGTAAAACATATGCCAGAATAGTTGGCGGTTTATTCCGCTGTGGTGACCGATAATAAATAAGGGACTAAGCCGAAGGAAAATTAAATATACTTTTATTGTGACAGTCTCCACATCATCGGGTCCAGCTACACTAATTTACAGGCCCATAAGCCTATTAAAGGGGCAGTTCTTTCTTCTCAAAAAGTGGAGATTTTTGCAGTTATTTTCCTTAATTTCTATCAAATTATGAGGTTAAAATGCGTCATTTTAGTGACATTTTGAGCACAAACTTTGCTGCAATAGCTTGTCAGATGGTGATCATAACCACACTTTTTGATACAACAAAAATATTTCCTACAATTGTGTCAGAGTTCTTTTGCCAGTTTGATAAATAATGTTATGAGATTAGAATTTTTTATGAAAAATGTTGAATAAATAAAAAAAATACTTATTTTTTAAATACAAATTTATTATCATGCATGATTAATAAAAACAATTAGTAATCTGTTAAAACTTATTAAACTTACCAACTAAAAGCATATTAAAACTGTAGCCTGTAGGTCAATAACAAACTGGCCAGCTCATTTTCTCAGTCAGAATTTGTAAATTTGAATAATTAAAAATTTTATTTGTGTTAAAGCCTTCTTCTATCGGTTAGTTTCACAATTTATGATAGCATACTGTCAAAAATTGTACTTATATGAGTTTGAATAGAGGTCAAATTCTGGACTTTTATTGCGTCACAAAACAACAACAAAGCAATAAATGCATTAACTGATATTAACTAATGAAAACTTATTGTAAAGTAAGATTTTTTTTTGTAGGGAATATTATAAATTACTAATTCCTTATTAAAATCTAAAATAGTGCTAGTTAGCAGTAGTTAATGCACTGTGAGTTAACAAGACTTAGAACAGCTGTATTTTTAATAATAAAGATGAATAAATACTGTTATTTACTGTTTATTGTTTGTTCATGTTAGCAAATACGTAACTGCAGTGGTGTGAAGTAACAAATTACAAATACTTAAATTACTGTAATTGAGTATTTTTTCTCAGGAATTGTAATTTACTAAGTCGTTTTAAAAATGTGTACTTTTACTTTCCTTGAGTACATTTGTAGTGTAGTATCAGTACTTTTAGTCCACTACTTTGCTTCAACCAGCAGTCACTACTTTATTTGACATCAGAACCCAACATCAGAACTCATCAGACATCAGAACCCAATGCATGCCGATGTCAATGTCCAACGTCCAACCTAAAATCAACCAAATATCAACTCCAATGATTTTACAACTTGGCGTTGTGTGAACATTACCACTATGACGTCTATCAGATGTTGGATTTTGGTTGCCATACATGATGAATAAATGTCAGTATTTGATGTTGGTTTAAGATGTTGACTCGACGTTGGATTTTGGTCCTTTCTAACACAACCTAAAATCAACCAAATATCAACATCATTTAACGTTGTTATTGGACATCGAAATAACGATGTCCGTAGATGCTGGCTAGACATTGAATTTAGGTCACCTGACATCATGACCTAAATCTAACTTAATATTAACGTCTTATGACGTTGTGTGTCTGCTGGGCAATAACTAAATGCACAACAGAACGTACACACATTCACAAATTACATGTAAATGCATCAGCTTTTTATAGCGTATTACTCACTACTCACTACTCTTGAGTACTTTTGAAAGGTCTAATTTTTATTCATACTTTGAGTAATATTTACAACAGATACTTTTACTCTACTTGCACTACATTTTTAGGCAAGTACTTTTACTTAAGTGTGAGTTTTCAGTACTCTTTCCACCACTGATTAACTGACATGAACTAATGTAACCATATTGTAAAGTGTCAGGAATATGCAAATCTCAAACCTAGTCGGCCAAGAGTGAACATTTCAGAAAAAAATAATTACCCTTTTAAAGTCACTCCCTGGACATTTAATTTTGAAACTGACAGGAACATTGATATAATTTCAGCAAGAAAACAAATGTTGCCACAGGCACGTATTTTTCCTGAAGCTCGATTGCTATCTTACCTTGTATCTGCAGTGCGAATGACATTGTGAGAGAAAAAGACCCTCTGCAAAGTCACTTTGATTGGATCGCTATTGAAAAAAAGAGAACGGCCCTTCATTAGCCCTCGGTGAGAATGAATATTGACTTTAATATACACTGTCAGTTTTTTTTTTTTTTTTTTCTCCAGTTCCTCTTAGTGCCTGTCATACTCAAGGGCTTTCTCACTGCTAATGCTGAGTAGCACCAATCACCACCCTATTGTCTGCCAATGGGCTCCTGCTGTCGAATGACTGCGGCTCTGTTTATCATCCCAGGGCGGTTATATCCTCCTAACCCACCGTACAGGATTATCACGGCCATAGAATAGCCATAATCAGGTTAATCTGCGCATGGGGAGATGGTCTTAAGGCGTGCGGCTGTGCTCACGCCGGGTGAAATACAGCAGCTCTAACATGTTCAGACACAAGCCACATAAGTTCTGCCACATTAGTTGTCCTCTGTATGGAGCGCTGCATCACATCAGCGGACTCGATGAGCCATCGTCGACACTATCAACATTCATATGGAACATTGTTGGCATTCGATGTAGGACAAAGAACTCTTGCTGACATGGAGAATTGATTCCTCATCAGTTTCAGTGTTATGAACAAAAAGTACAGCCTGCAGAGACAGTCAAGGCTGTTATCAGTCTGTTTGTGTGCTGTATGGATCTTAAGATCAGAGTTTCTTAGAAGCAACCTGTGTGTGTGTTTGTGTGTGTGTGTGTGTGTGTGTGTGTGTGTGTGTGTGTGTGTGTGT
>CAIGQZ010001336.1:24008735-24024129 GCA_903798205.1 Danio tinwini | reverse complement strand
AAAAAAAAAAAAAAAATCAGATGCCTTTGGTGTCTCTCTTGAACAGCATCACTGGTCGACTGAGAGCAGAGAGATTCTTTGACCCGCCCCAAACATCAAGAAGCCTGTTTATACTGATTTAAGTCACTGCCATTAAATTATACATATTGTATTTGCATGGTTCTGTGCTGAAGCCTCAGCCCGTGACATCTGAAGGATTTCTGAGCTCTGTGAATAGGAAATGATTGACAGGCACAACTGACTGCATCCCATCAGCATATGCTTATCCTGACTGATATAGAGCAGCGTTTGCTTTAGTTATATCTATAGTTGTATCTATCACACATTCCCTTCATAACTTTGATATTTTTGGAATGCTGTCTTGGAGCGCCGCCATTATATTTTGATTTATTTTATTTTTTTCAGAGATTGCTGGGCTAAAGCTGAAAGCTGACAAACACTTGAATAACGCACGCATTTAAAGGATAATTAATTATAACAAGACATTTTTTCAAAGACAAATGTTATTGTTTGGGAATCAATCACTTTAACGGGAACTTCAAAGATAAATAGTGTACTCCAGTACCAGCATTCATCTTAAATTAAGAACAAAGTGTTGGCACACTCTTAACGTTTTTAAAATCCAAATATTTGCAATGACTTCAAAGGCGAACTTCTTCCAAAAATCAGACTCAATATTCACATGTTCCCCTTAAGCGGTACAGCAGCATATGGTTGCTAAAAAATGAGTGACATGTTGATGCTGGAGCTTGATCACAAAGAAAGGACCTTCAAGGTTAGAAGAGAAAATAGAAGCGAAACATGCTGCACAACAGTGAAGATGCGTGGCCTTAAACAGTTAGTATGAAGGGAGAATTCACAATAACCACTCAGTTCCTGTGAGGCAGATGAGTTTCTTGTTCAAGGACAAGAGGTTGAAATACTCATAGAGCAATAAAGAGGAACGCTGAGGGAAAACACACACACACACACACACACTAACGATAAATTTTGCCCACTATTTTGAATTCCCCGAGTAGTGTTTTCAGCTCAAAGATGATTCTAAAGTCATACTATTTTGTCAAATGCTAGCACATAATAATTTTCTAACATTCAGTTCTGTCTCTTTTGTCAAAGGGAATATTCAGTTTGTCACTAATATATGCAGCTTTGACAAACAATTAATGGCTGCTATTTGATAATATCTTATGGGCTAAACTTTTGACAGGTGTGATGAGTTTGCTGCTTGTTTTATTAGGGGCTGTGAAGACACCTATTGTTTCCATTAGCATTCTTATTATTATTATCATTCCATTTCCGTTTCTTCTTCCGACGGTTTTGAATGGCAGCCCATATAACCATGTGCAGGAAAGTTGAATAATTTGGCACAATGATAGGGGGGAGTGTCAACATAAAACACAGCAAATCTGAAGTCTCTTATCTCAAACTCTCTAGCACCACCACTTGTCCAAAATTTAATTTACGTTTATCTTCATAACTTTTGAACCGAAGGCAGTCAAAATTCTTTTTCTTCTGATTCCTTGGCTCAAGCCGATTCAAATGCACCCTATGAAGTCATTTTCCGTCATTAAATTTTTTTTCGCTATTTTGAATTTTTTGTAAAACCGATTTGATCAAACTCATCCTAGGCTGTTTCTTCGATTTTCACCAACATTGAATCACATGATCTACAGACCATACAAAACATGGTATGCATATTTGACACCATGCCCTGAAAGTACTCAAAAATACCTTGTGGCCAAAATTTATAAGCAATTTTTGAAAAATGCTAATAACTTTTTCTAAACATTCCTCATTGATATGTCATGTTTTGTTATGCTCCCTGGATCATGCTGAGACCATTGATAATAAATATGCCAACATTCACTAAACTTCCTGTTTTTGATTGAAAACCTCCTAGACTGTTTTTCCGATTTTCACCAAAATGGGCTCAAATCATCTTCAGACCATGCTGGGAAAAAGTTATGGAGTTCATGTTGATATGCGACACGGTTTTCGTTTACGTCACCAACAAATGTGCTAGCACAATGTCAAAGATCGGCTGTTATTCTGCAATGTTTGAACATATTGGCGCTGAACTTTAGGTGTGTGACTGACATCTCACAATAATAACAATACACAAATTTGATGACAGCACCACCTTGTGGTCATGTGTTATAAGCCCTTAACTAACCATCAATATTTAATCTTACAAATGGCTAATAAATGTTGATTGCATAAGCTTCTTGTGGTATAATTGATATCAAATTATTCCTTGGGTCATGCCGAAAACATTGATACCAAACATGCCATACTTCCTGCGTGCCATATTGATTTTGTTCAAAAACCTTTTGCAAACTCCTCCACAACCGTTGATTCAATTGTCACCAAATTGATTGACTCTGATTATCTTCAAACGATGCTGAACAAAAGTTATGGAAATCATTTCGATCAACGACACGGTTTGTGTTTATGGCATTGACAAACACGATAGCAGGATGTCAAAGTGCATCTGAGGCTGCAACTTTGCAATGCTTTAATATATTGACACTGAACTTTAGGTCTGTCATTGGCATCTCACTATGACCCCAACACACCTAGTGGTCATGAGTTATAAATTGTTCACTAACCATGAATAATGAATCATACATTTGCTAATAAATTTAGACTGCATATGTTTATTGTGTTAAAAATTTATCTCAACTTATTCCTTGGGTCATGCCAAGCACATTGATAGCAAATATGCCATATTAGGCTGAACTTCTTGTCCTGAAACACTTAGACTGTATACCAAAACATCACCAAATTTAACTCGGATCATCGTCAGACCATGTGTTGTGAAATTCATGTCAATAGATAAAATGGCTTTTGTTTACAGCATCGACAAATGTGCTGGTATGATGCCAAACTGCATCTGAGGCTGTCTCTCTGCAATGCTTAAATATATAGTCACACAACTTTTGGTTCTTCATTGTCACCTAACACTGACGACAACACATCAAATTTGTACCTCTGCCACCGCTTTTGGCCTCTGGACTGCATGTTTTTACCAGTTTATTTCTTGCATTTTAGAAAAAGAACTTTAAAAAACAGTATAACAATGAAACATAGTTGTGATGTCACCACAGATTGTATTTAATTTACCCCAATACAGCCCCTTTTCTTTAGCAAGCCCAAGCCTATCAAGACAGCAATAACAGCAATAATGAAGTAAATAATTTGGGTCAAAGGGACAAAAAAGGGAAAATAATAAATAATCTCCACAGTGAAGTATTCAAGGGTTCTAGATGATGCAGTCATGGCATCAAAACCCAGATGGCTACTTCCCCAGGGATTTCCTCAAGATTGTATATGGATTTTTTGTACCATTTACATTTACAACTAAAGTTCAATAGTAAATGTGAAAATATAACTGAGTATGAAGCCATCAGAAATGTTCTTCTAAAATGAGCATTTTTCTCAATCCCAATGTTTTTGTTGAGTTATTTCACTTTAAAGGCAATGCAAAGAACCTATTTTTTGCCATAAAAGTGGATTTACTGAACATACACAGCTTGCAAAAAATGCTAATTTATTAGACAATTTCAGATGGCATTTAGAGGTTTTTGTATCTGAACTCTTCATATAAAAAAATGAAATATTTGGATGTCACTTGCACACCACAAACCTTATTATAGTAGTTACCTTTTCGAAGCATATTTATAATATAAACACAACAGCTTAAAAAATCTCTTTTGTATGGGTGTATGTAAATTATGCTTGAGTGCAAATATCACCAACCACAGACCTTATTTTACTGTTAAATTGAAAAACCCCATTATACATATAACCATCCATATGAAAATCTTGAGGCAATGACTGGAAAATTTGTCTGGCTTTTGACATTATGAACTCTATTGAATCCATTGCAAGAGTTTTGCCCATGGGTGACATTACCTCTTTATTTAGGAGGGCAAGGAAAAGTGTAATATCACAACATGAAAAACTGCAAAAGCTTAATAATTTCACCTGAATGTTAGAGTTCAATATCATGCAGTACATGTATGTAAATATCATTTTATTTCTTTTTGGCTTAGTCCCTTTATTAATCAGGGGTCACCACAGCGAAATGAACCGTTAACTTATTCAGCAAATGTTTTACGAAGCGGATTCCCTTCCAGCCGCAACCCAACACTGGGAAACACCCACACACTCTTGCACACACTCACATACACTACAGCCAATTTAGCTTATTCAAGTCACCTGTACCGCATGTCTTTGGACTTGTGGGGAAAACCGGAGCACCCAGAGGAAACCCACACCAACACATGCGAACGCCACACAAAAATGCCAACTGACCCAGCCGGGATTCGAACCAGCGAACTTCTTGCTGTGACGCGATTGTGCTACCCACTGCGCCACCATGCTGCCCCTATGTAAATATCATCCAACAAAAAGGCCTAATCCCAATTATTTTTTTTGTACCCCTTCCCCTTGACCCTTAAAACCGAGTGTGAAGGTAAAGGGCTTCAAAATTTACCACTAAGAATTGTGACAGCACTACAGCACCTGCACACGTCATCATATGTCATTGCAATCTCTTGCTTCATATGAGATCAGACAATGGCGACTGCTGTAGTTATTCTAGGTGTGTTATTTTCCAATGTGGCAATAGGATTGTAACTATATTGTGCATTTACACCCTGGCTATATTAATCTATGTAAACACACCAGAACAGCACTAACATTATAGCAGACACTGTAAAAAGATAATTTTTAGCAACTAGACTTTTCTGACAGGGGATTCGAGTGTCATCGAGTGTCAGAATGTTGTGGGACTGCTATGCAAGAGTTATTATTATTAGGATTATAGATCGCAAAATGCAGCGTTTTTTATTTTAGCTTTTTTTTTTTAAAGCATGACGGTAAAACACAAACGCGGTTTTGAATATATTAAAACATGTGCTTGTTTGTTGTAAAAATTTGTAATAATGAAAAAAAAAAAACTAATTTGTGGATCTCCTTACTTCCGGGTGCTGCTATCCTGCCGTTGTGGCTTGTGTATTCTGGGAAATTTTCTTACCCCTTGGTTTCGAGTGTGGTCCTCAAAAATCTTTGTTTGAAGGGCTATCTACCCCTTCCCCTTAGCCCGACGCCTTCAAACTAAAGAGAATTGGGACAAGGGGAAGGCGAAGGGCTAAGGGGTAGAATTGAGATTGGGCCAAAATCTAATATTGGTCAGTGTCACGTCAATGCTATGGGCGTGGCATGGGGAAATAATCTTTCCCCTCAATTGGAAATGAATAGTGTTAACCTGGAGTTGTAGCGAAATTAGTCTTGTGTTTTTTAGCATCAAAAATAAAACCCCTATCAGATATGCATTCCTTAACTGAAATTGCTACCTGATTGCCTAATACTTAATAATCTGTAGTGATATACCCATAATCTGGCAGGGATGCAATTTTGGCAAAACAAAGACTTCCACCATTACTAAATCAATTTAAATGTGGGACAATTAAAACAAAATTTGTGTGTGACAACATTACAAAAACTAAAACATAACCTGATACTATGTTTTATGTTATTTAAAAGCACTTTGAATTCTTCCAGAAAACACAATTACACAGAAAACACATTACAACTTAACTCAGGCAATTGCTAATCTGCCAAAGATCTATCAAATATTACATGTGAAACAAACTACTCATTAAAATAATAAGCGGTTTGCTTAAAAGTTTTTTTTTTGTAAGTACAACAATTAAACCAAAAGACAAAAACAAGAGATATTTTCACAATATGCATCATGCAGGACTTTACAATGCAAAGGTTGTCATATATTTACATTCTATATTGATTTTGGCATTACACAAAACTAAAGATTGTGATTTTTATAACTACTATCAGAGGTGCAAAAATGTACACAGCAACTTTTCTATATTAAACTAAACAAAGATCAATCTTACTTTTTTTAAAACATAAAGCACATAGCAAGGTCTCTGTGCATTAATTCTAATGGGTTGTTTTCCCCCCACAGCATAATTATGTTTTTGTAGGCGTTTCTGACGATGACAATCAAGTATGATGCAATTTTTTGTTGTTGTTTTAAGCGTAAATACAGGGCAAACCTTTTGAACTTGTTGCTGGTAAAAGTCTGGATGATCCTTTTCCTCTCTGGTCTAGAGCACACAGCATCCATTTCTCTCCAAAAAATGCCTTAAATATTGATTCACCTGACCACAGTACACATTTCAACTCTGTGATGATTCATCCCAGATGCCTCTGAGCCCAGAGAAGTAGCACTTCTGCACACTGTTAACATAGGGCTTCCTTTTGGTTCAGGACAGTTTTAACTGGCATTTGTAGATTGTGGCACTTGGCACAAGTTTGTCAAAGTAGTCCTGTGCCCATGTGGTGATATCGCTCATAATGAATGATGACTCTTGATGCAGTGCCACCTGAGTGATCGGAAATCACAGTAGTTTAGCTTAGGCTTGTGCCCTTGCCTTTTACAGACTGAAATTCCTCCAGATTCTTTGAATGTTTTAATTATGTTATGCACTGTTGAAGGTAACACATCGAAATGTCTTCCTATCTTTCTTTGAGAAAATTGTTATTAAACATTTCAATAACTTTCTCACGTATTTGTTGTCAAACTGGTGATCCTCGGCCCATCTTTACGCCTAAAGGACTAGATCCTTCTTGGATGCAGCTTTTGTACCAAATCATGATTACAATCACCTGTTGACATCACCTGTTTCAAATCACACCATTATTTAACCAACTTAACTGATTACTAGTCCTAAACTGCTCCTGTCCCAACTTTTTTGGAATGTGTTGCAGGTCTGAATGACAGGAAATTATGTATATTTACAAATGAAACTAAGTAAATTTGGAAATGAATGCTTTCTTTATTATTTTTGTTTTCCATACTGTCCCAACTTTTTCTGATTTGGGGTTGTATACTATACTTATATATACGATTCGTATCTGTATACTGTTATAAGAAAAAAAATGTTTTCATTTCCATGTGAAATGCATACTGCATGAGCTCTGTGAATTCTAACATTGAGTTTTTTCCTGCTATACTGTAGGGAAACATGCAATTTTGCATGCAGCCAGAGAGACAGCGATGTTTGGAATGTGCAAACACAGATGAGTGGAGTGATAAAAACAGTGAAATGTTTCTCAAAATTGCTCTTTGGCTTTTTATCTTATATTCCCATGCAGCCTTCAAATTCAACAACTGTACGTTTACAGTAACTTCAACATTGCAGGTATAAGTCAATGCCTAATTAAACACTTATTAACTGTCATCTCTTAATGAACTCTTTTACACGTTGATTTAAAATCAAACACATGCTCTGTCCTCCTGTTTCAAATCTGTGCAGATGATTTGCCCTGCCTTCTTGTTTTTTGGTGATGAAACAGCACCTGGGGGCAGATATTGACATGTTTCTTGAACTGTATTAGATTAAAGCAACATTTTGGGCATCCGACACTGTTTCACATTATTCAAGCTGGGCTTCAGGAAAACATTCCAATAGGAGTTTCTACAGGGGCATGAATCTGAATTATCTCAGTGCTTTGATATCAGCAGGCTTGGGTTCTGCATCAGAGGCCTTTCCGTCTTTCACCATCAGCCATCGCTTTGATTTGCACAACAGAGAATACTGTAGATTCCCCACCTAAAGCACAGTGCGCATGTGAAGTCTTTTGACACTTTCATATCACAAGGTATCATGATATGAGTAACTGCGAGTGTTTCAGTGTGGGAAAAAATTCACAGAAAAAATAAATGATTCATTGGATTTACTAAAAAAAATTAGGTAAGTGGTGGCAAACAGTTTATATGGGCTGAATTTAAACAAACAAATTAAGTTAAACAATACTAATTTTAAATATAAATTGTTTGCTGCAACTTACCTTAAAAAAGTAGTAAATCCAATTTTTGTGTGTGTGTGTGTGTGTGTACAGACAAACACTATAGAATACAGAAAACATGTCACTCATATACTTTTGAATGAAGTGCAGGCTTTCTAGTGCAGGAGCCAATCGGATATCACTATAGAATGACAATTCTCCAGGGGAGGGGCTCAGACCATGTGAGTTTCTGCAGATTTTGTGTGATATGAACATTTAGAAATGATACTAAATAGATGTTTGTTGTTTAATTTTATTGGTTATTCGTAATATGAAGTGTAATCAAAAGCTTGGCAAACAGGTTTGGAAAATTTGATGTTTCCCCATTCAGACAGAATGCCCGAGCATAGGCGTTTCAAAGATGGCCGCCAAATGAAATGACTTGCCTAAAAGAGACTTTGGTACAGATCAATAAATATAATACAATTTCATCACCATTGCTTGACAGAATCAACTTAGGTAAAATCATTCTAAATTTAAGATCTGTGTGTTTGATTTGCAGACAAAAGACTTTTCACACAGTGATACCAGTAAATATTAAGAAATTTCCAGAACGACTTTACCAGTAAATTCAAAAAAGCGCTGTCCACATAGGCAAGGACATTCTGGAGTTTTTCCGGAAAAGACCGTTCACACATCCATTCTAAAATACTGGTAAATTCTGACAGCATTAACCAGAAATGAGCTCTAAATGGCTGCGCTTGTTTTTGTAAACATAGAATGGGTCAGGCTTTTGTTGATGGTTTCACTTTTATTTAAATCTTTAGCATTCATGCAGCTGCTTTGTCCCAGAGACATCCAAAGGCAGAAGTGCAAACCGCAACTAAATGTTTACACATTTAACTTCATTACAAATTCTGTGGATGGATTAGTATTGTGAACAATTTCAATGAAAACATATGGAGGAACACTTTCACATATCGAGATGTACATAATATGTGTGTGTGCGCTGGCGCTCACCGGAGCACTTCTTCATGTGCACAAGTGCCATGAAGCTAAATCAGAGCTAAAAGGTAAACAAATAGCAGTTTATAATTAGCCTTTTATTAGAATTTTTTTTCACAGTTGGCATTAAGAAGAAAACATTATCTTACCAACATCTAGCAGCTGAATGTGTCTGGAAAAAATATTCAAAGGCTTTTATTTTCATAAACAGCGCGGATGTGAATGTGTCTGAATGCTCTGATTGGCTGGAGTAAACAACTCACGTTAGTGCGTTCTAAATGTGAACACGCTCTTTCCGGCAATTTTCCTTCTGTGTTCACGTAGCGCAGCATTCCAGCAAATTACTGGTAATGTTACAACTTCTCTTTTGACTCGGACAACCAACCACACTTAAGTTCACTTTGTAACCACACCCATAGCAACAAAACGGAGTACCCTAGCAACTATTTATCAACAGTTATATCTCAGCATCAAAACATTGTAGAGACATGAGCTGTGTCTCATTTCAAAGGCTGCATCCTCTGAAGGATGCAGACTTCAAAGGTGAGTCCTTCGAAGTCCAAACAAGCCGAACCGAGCGTTTTTAAATGAGACTATCTAACCTACAGAGGACAGATCTCCTCACCTAGCAACCATAACAGCTGCTGTTAATAAGCAGCAATACAATTTGTAATTACCTTTTTTTCAAAGTGATTTTAAAGCTTATTTTAAGCGATCTGAAGGCAAAGCAAGGTTTACAAAAGCTGGAAATATATTTCCTTTGATCCATACATGTACACATAAACATGTAAACTGTCTATAAAATCACTCTTTCGTAAGACTTGTCATACTCGTTTTGTTGTTTAACATGCGTTTACTTATCCATGTAAAATAAACCTAATCCATACATTTAAACCAGAGTTTTCTTTTAAAAGTGTCCTGCCGTTAATAGCTCGCAATGAATCAAGGCCGCAAAGGATCCACCCGTTCTGTCCTTCATTACCCGGGAAACGAAGGACGCTTTTGGAGGCTGCTTTTGAAGGAAGCCTTTGTCGCACCGCGATGAAGCAATATACTTGAATGCATCTTTTAGAGGATGCAGCTTCTGAAATGAGACACAGCTTTGGTGATTGTCTGACTAGTAAGTAAAAATTCACAAAATTCACATTCTACCCATATAGACTCCTGTTCGTCCAACTTAAATTATAGTAATACATGCCTAGCGTACCCAATAGAGACTGTGTCTGTTCCTCGTGTTATTAGATCAACAATTAAACGTACTGTGTGCTTTAGAAAAAATCTATTAAGAATAAAAGCTGAAAATCCAATAAAAAGTGATAATACAAACTTCGTAAGGCTTGGTCTCCTAAACATCAGGTCACTAGCACCTAAAACACTTATCATAAATGAAATAATAACAGATAACAATCTTAATGCACTCTGTCTCACTGAAACCTGGCTGAAACAAAATGACTATATTAGCTTAAATGAAGCTACTCCTCCAGGATTCTCATATAAGCATGAGGCTCGTCAAACTGGTCGTGGTGGTGGAGTTGCATCAATCTTTAGTGATATTCTTAATGTTAGTCAGAGAAAGAGACTTATGTTTAACTCTTTTGAAGTATTAGCTCTTAATGTTATGCTACCAGATATTATGCAAAAACCTACAATATCTCTTGCTATAATCACCATATATAGACCCCCAGGACCCTATGTCAATTTTCTAAAAGAGTTTTCTGATTTTATTTCTGACTTACTAGTTAAAACTGATAAAATACTAATTGTAGGAGACTTTAACATCCATGTAGATGACTCCAATGATACACTAGGGCTCGCCTTTATGGATCTACTACATTCACTTGGGATAAAACAAAATGCGGTTGGTCCAACCCATCGCTTAATGCATACATTAGATCTAATATTGTCTTACGGAATTGAGGTCTTTGATGTAGACATTATACCACAAAGTGATGATATTACAGACCACTACCTCTTGCTATATAAGCTGCGTTCACCTGAAATGATCAGATCTGCACCAATATACCGCCCTGGTAGGACTATCGTTCCATCCACTAAGGATGAATTCATAAGTAACTTACCTGATCTTTCTTTAATTCGAAATACACCCGCAAACGTAAATGACCTTGATGTAGTAACCAGCAGTATGGATGCCATCTTTACTAGCACACTAAATACGGTGGCGCCCATTAAATTAAAAAAGACTAGAGAGAACAAAACTACACCATGGTACAATAGTCTTACTCGCGCTCTCAAAACAGCAACCCGTGCCCTGGAACGTAAATGGAAAAAAACAAACTTAGAGGTTTTTAGAATTGCGTACAAAGACAGTATGTCCAGCTATAGGAGGGCTCTTAAATCTGCCAGGGCTGAGCACCTCCGCAAACTGATTGAAAATAATCATAACAATCCTAGATTTTTATTTAGCACCATTGCTAAATTAACAAATAATCAGTCATCCTTGGAACAAAATGTCCCACCGCATATTAGTAGTGATGACTTCATGAATTTTTTCAGTGATAAGATAGAAGACTTTAGACAGAAAATAGAAGATGTTAAACTTTCTGCACCACCTTATACTCCAGATCCAGTGAACATTCCACTGAATCATAATAACCTACAATGCTTCAAAATCATAGAACAGGAAGAGCTAGATAAAGTTATAAATAGTTCCAAACCAGCTACATGTATGTTAGATCCAATTCCAACAAAATTACTGAAAGAGCTGCTCCCTGTTATAGGAGAACCTCTCCTTAACGTTATCAACTCTTCTTTAGCTTTAGGCCATGTTCCAAATCCTTACAAGCTAGCTGTTATTAAACCTATTATTAAGAAACCACAACTGGACCCCAGCAACCTAGCTAATTATAGGCCTATTTCAAATCTTCCGTTTATGTCTAAAATACTAGAAAAAGTTATTTCTACCCAATTATGCTCCTTTCTGCAGATGAACAATATTTTTGAAGTGTTTCAGTCAGGTTTCAGGCCTCATCACAGCACAGAAACCGCATTAGTGAAAATAACCAACGATTTACTCTTAGCTGCTGACCAAGGGTGCATCTCACTATTAGTTCTACTAGATCTTAGCGCCGCTTTTGACACCATTGATCACAATATTCTCATAGACCGCTTATATTCTACAGGTGTCCAAGAACAGGCTCTTCAATGGTTTAGGTCATACTTAGCTGATCGTTACCAGTTTGTGAATATTAATGGACAACTTTCACAAGTAAGACTGGTAAAGTACGGGGTCCCTCAAGGATCAGTTTTAGGCCCTTTGCTGTTTACAATATACATGCTTCCCCTTGGGGACATTATTAGAAAACATGGGATCAGTTTTCACTGCTATGCAGATGATACTCAATTATATATTTCAACTAAACCTGATGAGATGTCTAAACTGTCTAAGCTAACTGAGTGTATTAAAGATGTTAAAGACTGGATGACCAACAATTTTCTTCTCTTAAACTCAGAAAAAACAGAATTATTACTTATTGGGCCTAAATCCTGTACACAGCAGTTCTCACAACTCGACCTGCAATTAGAGGGATACAAAGTTAGCGTTAGCTCTACTATAAAAGATCTGGGTGTCATATTAGACAGCAATTTAACCTTTAAAAATCATATATCCCATGTCACAAAAACTGCCTTCTTTCATCTAAGAAATATTGCTAAATTGCGAAATATGCTATCCATCTCAGATGCAGAAAAGCTAGTTCATGCTTTCATGACTTCTAGGCTGGATTACTGTAATGCTCTGTTTGCTGGTTGCCCAGCATCCTCTATTAACAAACTTCAGCTAGTACAGAATGCAGCTGCCAGAGTTCTTACCAGGTCTAGAAAATATGATCATATCACCCCAATTTTATCCTCCTTACACTGGCTGCCTGTTAAGTTTCGTATTGAATTTAAAGTATTGCTTCTCACCTATAAAGCCTTAAATAACCTAGCTCCTGTTTATCTAACCAACCTCTTGTCTCGCTACAATCCAACCCGCTCTTTAAGATCTCAAAACTCAGGGCTTCTTGTAGTACCTAGAATAGCTAAATCGAGTAAAGGAGGTCGAGCCTTCTCATTTATGGCCCCTAAACTCTGGAATAGCCTTCCTGATAATGTCCGAGGCTCAGACACACTCTCACTCTTCAAAACTAGATTAAAGACCTATCTTTTTAGCAAAGCATACACTTAGTGCATTACATAGCGGTGTGACGCATGATGTGCCCCACACACGATTTTGCTTCTTGTTTATATACACTATGAACAGCAGCTACGCTAATTATTCTCCTTATTCTGTATTTCCACATGGGGGTACTCATCTCGAGGCCCTCAGACTATGCAGTGCCACTGATGCGATCCAAGACCAGCGACGAGACGATTCCAAGGCTCCCGGACCAGGCCGTATCCTGAGCTGCTGCTGTGGTGGTCATGATGGAGAGCATAAGACTGATTCCTCTGATGCTCCAAGGACAGACGTGTCTTCGCGGAGGTCCAGCTACTGCGCCTAGACTGCAGCTCTGCACAAGACGTTTGGCCATAGGAGAAATGGTCGTGCCCAACTGAGCCTGGTTTCTCTCGAGGTTTTTTAAATTCTTCACTTTCGCCAATTGGTGAAGTTTTTTCCTCGCCCCTGTCGCCACTGGCTTGCATGGTTCGGGATCTGTAGAGCTGCGCATCGATGGAAGTGCTCCTCAGTGTTTGGACTCTCAGTAGTGATTATTAAACCACACTGAACTGAGCTAAACTAAACTAAACTGAACTTAAACACTGAAAACTGAACTGACACTTTTCAATTCACTATAAACTTCCATGTGAAGCTGCTTTGACACAATCTACATTGTATAAGCGCTATACAAATAAAGATGAATTGAATTGAATTGAATTAAAGTGACATTTAAAGGATTAAGTAGTATAATGTATATATATATATACATATCATTATAATATGCTGAAATTATATTGTGTGGTAATATAGCCTGCATGACTTATTTTTTCCAGTAAATGTTTTGACCTGGGTCTTTATTTTTTGTCACCTCACAAAAGCTTGCAAAATTCAGCAACTTGCATGGGCTTGTTTACTCTTTGACATGCTGATCAGTCATGCTGTCTCTGTCTGACCGTCCACACAGTGGCAAGAGACTGTTAGGACGGTCCCCATAGATACATGTAAGACAGCAAACTGTCAACACACACACATATTACAACTTTCCAGCTCACTCTTGTCTTCTCATGCAGCAGCCAGTCGGAAGCTTTCCTTAAAGATCCTGTCAAGTGCTTTGAAATGTGCATTTTTTTAATTCAATGTTTGTCTATTTGTCCATTCCGCATTTCATACATCCATCAGTCTATCATTATATCATCCATCCATCCGGTTATCTATCTGCTCATCATCTATCATACTTTTAATTTCTCCATCAATCCATTTTTACATTCTTCTTTAAACCATATATCTATCCATCCATCCAATCCATCTAATCATCCATGCATCTTTCTGTAAATCATCCTTCATCTTTTTATTCATCAATCCCATCCATCCTTCGTTCTTTCCATCTATCAAATGTTCTATAGACCTTTACAGTATGTTGTTCCATCCATCCATCTAATAATCTATGCATCTTTCTGTAAATCATCCTTCATCCTTATATCCATCAATCCCATCCATCCATCCATCCATCCATCCATCCATCCATCCAATCCATCTAATCCATCTAATCATCCATGCATCTTTCTGTAAATCAACGTTCATACTTTTATCCATCCATCCATCCATCCATCCATCCATCCATCCATCCAATCCATCTAATCATAAATGCATCCTTCTTTAAATCTTTAATGGAATAATTTAACCTTCCTACCATCCATTGTTCTTTCCATCTATCAAATGTTCTATAGACCCATACATTTCCTATTCATCCACCAATCTCTTTATCTTTCTATCTGGGCATATGTTCCATTTATCCAAGCATTTATCATTCCATCCATTCATCCATCCATGTATCCATCCATATATCAATCTATCATTTAACCAACAAGAATATCCATCCATCCATCCATCTATTTATCCCTATCTATCCATCCATCACTATTCAATTTATCCATCCATGCATCTATCGTTCTACCTATGTAAATGTTTACTTCTTTGCAAAGAATTATTTGTCTGTTTACTCACAAAAATAACACAACCCACATGATGTGGATGCAAGAAGTCATTGAGCCATCAGTCAAATTGGATAAACACATAAGCCAAACACTCCATTAAACCTCATCAGTCAATTCTAACTTGTTAATTATACGTTGACAGATGATAAATACCAGCTCAACGCCTTCCAAGAATCCCATCAAACTTCTGTTTAACCTTTCATAAAACCCACCACAAGATTTCATCTAAATTGGGAGTCAGTTGATCATCCTTGTGAGACATTATTGTGAGTTTTTTTTTGCAGATTCATACTGTGTGATAATCGCATACATACATTTTTCTTTCAATTGCATCACATTTGGCAAGTGAAAGAACTGAAATTAAGAGATAATCATCATTACTCAGTGTGGATTTTGCTTTGCTTTACAATGTATTTAT
>CAIGQZ010001336.1:23968089-23988090 GCA_903798205.1 Danio tinwini | reverse complement strand
TCTAATAACTGATTTATTTTATCTTTCCTATGATGACAGTAAATAATATTTTACTAGATATTTTCAAGACACTTCTATATAGCTTAAAGTGACATTTAAAGGCTTAACTAGGTTAATTAGGTTAACTGGGCAGGTTAGGGTAATTAGGCAAGTTATTGTATAATGATGGTTTGTTCTGTAGACTTTTGGAAAAAAAATGCTTAAAGGGGCTAATAATTTTGACCTTAAAATGGTTCTTAAAAAATTTGAAACGGCTATTATTCTAGCCAAAATAAAAAAATAAGACTTTTTTCAGAAAGAAAAAAGAAAATAAAAATATTATCAGACATACTGTGAAAATTTCCTTTCTCTGTTAAACATCATTTGGGAAATATAAAAAAATAAATAATAAAAAAAAAGATTCAATGGGGGGCTAATAATTCTAACATCAACTGGAGGTGATATTTCATTTTTTTGTGGCTCTGATATAATTTGATCCTTTATTTTTATTGATGTTTACATTTGCATTCAGCAACTACTCACAATAAACACCAGTCTGTCAGAAATCTCTCTACAGAAAAACACTGCATGCCATGGGACTTAACCAAAGCATATCATTGGCTACACTAAGGCCTCCTTTTTCCAACAACAAAAAAAAAAAGAAACAAGAAACCATATGGCAAAACCATGCGGTACAGGGTAAAAGGACGTCTCTGCATTTTGAGTTATGACATGTTATTGAGTTAATCTACTGAATTAGCTGTTTCAAAAATATTAAGTTCTAGAAAGAGAATTTTAATAACAAATAGAGCTGTAAGTGTTATATAATATTTATATTTTCTATACATCACTTACCGTTGGCTTTTTATTTGAAAACACCTATTAAAATGACATTATTATTTTATTATTATTATTATAATGACATTAAAATGAATGTAAATTCCCAAATGCAGACATAATTATGGCATTGAATAAACCAAATGAAAATGGAGGCAAAGAGAAAAAAAACTATACAAGGGATGTTGCAGCAGCTGATAGACAGTTGATGTATTGATACTGCAAAGTGTATTGTACAAATGATAAGGATTGTTTTGTATAGTGCTGGGAGATGTAAATATCCTGTTGACATTTAGAAACATTACTATATCTTTTGCTAATATAAATGCACGATTTTTCCCACATGGCAAATAGCTGTCCATGAAATGTATATTTTGGGTCATGTTCATTGTTAATTAAAAATAAAAACCTTTCTAAAAATGTATGTTGTTTATATGTTATTTTTCATATTTTACAAATGTTAATTCTACCCATATGAAGATAATAAATAGGCCCACCATTAAGAGAAATATATGTTTTGTACTCTCCATAGTTTAGATGAGGTTAGAGTGTATGAAAGATCGTTTATTTTGCAGTCTAACATATTAAATTATTAAAAACAGCTTACATCACAGTTTTTAATGAATCGTAAATTATTGTGTTTTTAATTTATTTTATATTTATATTATTATTATTTTTTTATTTTAGCAAGCCTTTGTTACAATACAGATACAGCGGGCAAGTGAGAAGTTTGGGTAGGCATGGTTGATTTGACGTTTGGTTAAAGCTTTATTCCGCGGCTCAACCTCTAAATCCATCTGGTAGTCCTTCTGTGCATGCCCAGACTCCAATTTGAGCAGTTTTTTGCAACAGTTTGTGCCCGTCATGAGGCGTTTTGCATTCAAAGTGTTCATTGGGAAAAGGCACTTTCACGTCATCCATATTATTTACAGTCATTGGTGTAAATACATGAATGAAATATGGGTCGCAATTAAAAGAACATGTAAATGGACAGGCAGAACAATCAGATATAGGCAACAAATCGAAATTGGGCATCAAGACCTGACAGTGTAAATGTGACCTAGATAGGTGAATCAAATGTTTATTTGACAAAGAATAATAATCAAATTACTTCTTGTTTTTCTTGCCGAAACATACAGTCACGGCAATCTAAGACAAGATTAAAGTGCAGAAAGTAAGAGGTCTGAATAAGATAAAGTGTTGCAGAGAAATAACCTAATGCCCAATTTGAAAAGCTTTTGTAAAGCTTGTTTTGCATATTATAAAAAAAAATACTGTGACTTTTTGTCAGCATTGTCTTAAGATGAAATTTTTTTTTATGTGATTTTCATGTTTTTCATTTTTCTAAACATTCATTTCACGGCTGGAAAATGTGGTAAAAATTGCATCAGAGAGTTGCATCTTACTGACTCCGAACTTTGACCCCATGAACAGTAATAAAAACAAATCTGTTTGGCTCTTGATTTACATTTAATAGCCTTTGTAACCTAAACAACATAATTGGAAAAGGAAACTGTCTGTGAAATATCATGCACAGATGAATCATTCAAAACAAGATTGTTTATTGCAGTTCACTGGGTCACTTATTTTTCTTGATAGGAATAGGAAGAATATTCTTTTCATGCAGGACCAACGCCAAACTGCTCTTCGTTTAAATAAGTCTCACAAGATATCGACTGCCTTAGAAATCACTGAGACACTTAGCAACAAAAGTTCTCTGCTGCTTTGTGTTTCATCTTGGTTGCAGAGCCGAAGCGGGCATCCTTTTCTTCAAAAGCCTTTTCTGCTTATCCTCCTGTGCCAAAAGAAACACTGGATGGAGCAAGACATGAAATATCCTCAGAGCACTCTCTTCGTTTACTGGCAAGCACACTCATCCTTGTTTAGAGTGGATTAACTTAGTGTCTTTGGAAGGGGGGTGTTCGGTTCAGGAAGTTTGTGGGCAAGTGATGGAACATCAGCAGCTCTAAATCCCTCTCAATCAACCTCTTCCTCTAGCTATGCCCCTTCTTCACACATCCGCCCAAACATATGAGCTGTCAGAAACAGATGGGGTAAAATGCACTGTTTCTTTATATTTTGCTCTTAGGAGACAATAGTGAGGTAGACAGAGGGTTAGGTTTAGCGAGGACATAGTGATCCATTTTTCTTCTTGTGTAGCTCATGAAAACTGCTTTTGCTTTTTGTCAACGCTTCCTGACAGTGCTCGAAACATGCAAGTATTTCATTGTAAATCATTGTGTACGAATGAAAAATGAATGGGAAAAAAAGAGAACATAGCAAAACCTTACAATACGTGTGAGTATGTAAGGATCTTTAAGATGAGAATTATGTGAGTTTACATAGCGGTTATTTTATTATTATTATTGTCATTATTATTATTATTATTATTATTAGTAGTAGTAGTAGTAGTATTACTAATAATAAAACTAATAATGATCTAATGCTCTAGGTTAAATAAAAATATACAAATTAATTAATCTATGTAATATTTTGTTTTGTTTTCATTCAATTATTAATTTTCCTCTAACTTAGTTCGTTATTAATCAGGGGTTGCCACAGCGGAATGAACCGCCAATTATGCTAGCATATGTTTTACACAGCGCACACCCTTCCAGCCACAACCTAGTACTGGGAAATTATTTTATTTTATTTATTTATTTATTTATTTATTTATTTATTTATTTATTTATTTATTTATTATTTATTTATTTATTTATTTATTCAATTAATTAATTGTTTTGGCCTACACCAATATCAAAATGACATTTTTATTGCTAAATGCAAAAAAAAGTAAAAAAAAAATTGGGTACACTGGTAAGATTGTGGGCGCTATCATATCCGGTGCAATAAGGTGCAATACGTGTATGGCGTGATTTGTTTGTGTATGAAAAAATGAAAGGATTTCAATATTACAACAATTATAATTTTGTACATAAATATAAAAACCATTACCTCCATGCATTTATGTCGGGGGGCTTTTTTTTTTTACCATTTGCACTTGTATAATGTTGTTATTATTATTATCAGCATTATTTTTTATATGCATATATTTGCTTCAATAAAAACAAGTTTAGATTTGTTTACCTGTCGGGTTTGGAGAGTATACATCACCATATGGAGCATAAGAACAGGATGTGGATATAACTCATTTAATCGTTTGCTGAAAATTAGAACTGAATTTAGAAATAGTTTTGAAACAAATCTTTGCGCTTAACAAACAAAATAAAATATGTAGGCTGATGGATGTCTTCAGTAGAGTGAGCTTCCACCGTTTCCTTATCCACAAACGTAATGGAGTAAAGTAAAGAGTACAAGTAAAGAGAAAGAGAAAGTAAAGAGGCTAAATGGAGGAGGCTCGCTCTTTATCCTTATGGTGCAGATGGTCTGTTTAACTGTTTTCTCACTAGTAAAGCTTTTACTTTTTCCACTTACCAAGTCTGCCATGTAAAAAGCAAATGTGCCATGGCGGAACAGCTAACTCTTAAAGGGAGTGGGAAATGAGGCTCTGATTGGTTTAATGCATGTTATGCGCAAAACCCACCCATAACTCATTAAGAGAATAAGCACAACCCTGTTAGACCATGTGCCATGGTGCAAAGCATATTTTTCCATCCTTAAAATAGCAAAAGTGTATTTGCACACACCTTTAAGGCTTTTGTGCCATGCGCTTTTGACTTTGCGCCTAGATTGTTAAAATAGAGCCCTATATTACATATAACAAAACAATGAATGCATTGATGCAACTGTAATCTGTTTGTATTGGCGTTTATATTTTCCATTGTTTTTTATATATATACAAATACAATAATATTACATTACAAAAATCTGAATTTAATCCCATTTCATGATGACTTTACATTTTATACAGTTCATTTTTATTGTTTATAGCAGATATAGTGTCAGTTTTGCCTATTTACTGTACAGTATAAAACACTCCACTGCTTTGTTTATTATTGCAGATGAAAAGCCCAATTTAAATAATCACGCCAAAACGGATTTCAGTACTTCATATACTAAGCAAGCGAATAAACAACAATGACCAAAAAGTTTCCGGATGACACGATGGCAAGTTTGTATTCCTGTATAGACTTGAGATAACTTAGTCTTTGATGGACTTGGAATTTAAAACCAATTTGCTTTCAGTAATGAGAATCTCCATTAGAAGCTCCAGCCTAATTGAGAGAAAGTGAGGGAGGAAAATCGAGGGCTGGAGCAGTCGGAGAATGAGTCGCGGAGGGAGGGGCGCAGGCGACGGACACAGTCACATTTGCACATTAATTACCGGGCAGGTGCTGGCAGTCCGTTTTAATGGGCTGAGTGAAAGGTCAAGAGGGTTTAGCTGTCATTTTTTCCCTCCCATTAGATCCTTTTTGGTATTTCACAGTCTAACTTTCTCATTTAAATATATCAGCATCTTATTAAGAGGTTAATGAACCAGTTGCGCGAGGAAGTTTGTAATCAGAGTTTTATTTTGTAATCATGGTTTTATTTTTCAAAAACAAACGTGGTCATTTTCTTGTAATTAATTGAGATTTGCGTATGCAGTCAAGATGGTGTGAAAAAAATGTCTCAGCCATCTTCCACCTTATTACACAGCTGCGATGAAAATTCGGATGAAATTCTTAAATTCTTCTTATTTTAATAATGGAGCATGAAAAAAAAACTTCTTATTCCTGACTCCCTTACATGCATTTGCATTCTCTGCATGACAATGTAGCTGCATACAAATTTCCAAATGGATCGTGTTCGTTTCTTAGTGAAAAGCATTGAGGCACTGAATGGCCAGAGAGTCTCGTTGAAATTAGAAGGACAAACTCGTTTTTGGAAACTCTCGAAGCTTAATATGACACATTACAGCAATTATTTGATGTGTTTTCCACTATTAATAATTCAAGCACTGTCCTGCTGCTCCGAGATGCCAATCCATCATAAACAAAAGAAAACACTCTGTGACGCCAGAGGGAAATTAAGATCTTTTGTTGCTCTCTAGCAATATTTCTAAAGCTAAACGTTGCTCTATATAGCGCAACAAACTCTAGCGTGCCTCGTTTTTCGTAACATCAGCATTTTATTCCTCTTTGTCTTAGAGCGAGAATGTCATTTAGTAAGCAGGAAGTGTTTCATGAAATGCAGTGGAGGACAATAACAGTGTTCCTTGAATAGCAGCGCTGGATGAAAGGCCTTTGAAAGGCTGACGAGAGTCCTCTCCGAGGTGTTTTGGATTGACGAGTGCTACGACTTTGTCTTCTTGTCCTCTTTGTTCACACAGAGTGAAATGCCAACACAGCAACATGGAATTCTTGCCAAATTTGAAGAGTTCGTCAAGGAAATGCTAAATTCAGATCAGTTAATTGTTATTGTTGCTTTTGTCTAGTCTGTCTTTTGTTAAAGAAAATGTATACCTGACTCCGATTGGTCAGTAGAGAAGTATTTTGTAAATCTACCCCTGAACTGTATTATTTGACTGTTGTCCCTGGCAACAGCTGAAAGTCAGAACATGAGCGTGTAGGAAACAATGGATGGTGAGATGTCTGGAAAATTTAAAAGGACACCTCAAACTATTATACATTTTTCTGGATTTTACATTAAAATGTAGAGTTGAAGTCAGAATTATAAGCACTCCTGAATTATTAGCCCCTCTGTATATATTTGTTTATCCAATTTCTGTTTCACAGAAAGAATATTTTTGCAAAACATTTCTAAACATAATAGTTTTAATATCTAATTTTTAATAACCGATTTATTTTATCTTTGCCATGATGATAGTACATAATATTTCATCAGATATTTTTCAAGATACTTGTTATGGTCCTGACCTGACATCCTTTTCTGTCCTGTCAGTGTTCAATGTTTCCCTGTTTGTCCTGTGCATGTTTACATTGCTTTGCCTTAATTTGTGTTGGCCATGTGCTCCTCTTGTCTTTCCTCCTTTTTTTCAGTTACCTGCCCTCTTATTTAGATTTTGTTATCCTAATTGCTCTTACCTGTCTCTCGTGTGCTTTGTTCTACAGGGTGGGACATTTATATGGATACGACTTAATAAAATGGAAATGGTTTCCTGAATACAGTTTCCTGAAAAGTGGGCCAGTTGAATGGCCCCCAAGGTCTCCCGATCTGACCCCCTTAGACTTTTATCTTTGGGGTCATCTGAAGGCAATTGTCTATGTAATTTATTAAAGGTGTATCCATATAAATGGCCCACCCTGTATATATTGTGCCGTGTGTTCTCATTTTTTTGCTAGGTCGTTCCATGTGAGCTTGTCTTGTATAGCCTTGTATCCTTACTGAGTGTTTTTGTCTTGCCTGTTCTAGTTCTCTTTTCTACTTGTTTGTTTGTAGCTACTACTTTCTTTTGTTTGTTACTAGTGTTTACCTAATTTTGTGTTTTAGTCTTTATCTTTTATCCTTTGAACCATTTTTGTTTCATTTTTTTCTGTCAGTCTCAGTCTTGTGTTAGAAGTTTATTATTAATAGTTTGGTTGTTTAATTTCTCTCTTTAAGATTCTAGAAGTTTTTATTTCAGTTTCTGTTATATTCAATTGCCCAAGTCAGTCTAGTTTTCTTCTACTATGATTTATATTTGATTTTATCTTTTCTTTTAGATTAAGTTAATTTTATTATTTTTATTCTATATTATTGCTGCCTGTTTGCTGGCCTGTCTTGTGTCTTTTATAATTTTTTAGTCCTATCCTTTGTCCCAACTTCCCTGGCCTGCCAGTCTGGAGTTTACGTGGCTCGCTCCAGGATCTAGCTCTGGTTTTGATCCACATGATGACCACTGTTGCTCCTACTCATGGCTGGCTGTTCATTTTGGTGCCATCTTGTTTCTACCATTGGTTTCCTTTTTTTTAAACTGCTTTCATTCTAGCCTAAATAAAATAAATTAAGTCTTTTTCTAGAATAAAAAATATTATAGGAAATACTCTTATAGGAAATAATTCTTTGTTAAACCTCATTTGGGAAATATTTGAAAAGGGGGAAAAAAATCACACAAGCTAATAATTTTGACTTCAACTGTGTGTGTTTGCTGTAAAATGTTCATTTATATACTTTTTAGAAACTACAGATAATGTGTATTCAAGAAATTTATCATTTAGATTTACTTCTAAAATGGGATTTACTTTCTCCCCATAGACTTCCATACATATGCATGCGAATGCGTCAGACCAGAAACGCAAGCTTGGACAACAAGTTTCGCAGTTCGCTGTGTTGCTGCAAAGTTCAAGCTTGGTGAACTCTGACCTGTGAAATCGCATCACTTGACTGCGTGAGACCAACCGAGGATCAAAACATGACCCTTCTAGATAAAAATTTCAAATATGAACTAATTACTCGCTAATTATTTAAAAATAATACTTTTAAATGTCTAATCATCTTGTTAAATCCCACCCATTTTTGCAGCACCATACTACAGAATTTGCAAGCTCAAACTCTAGTGTGACCGCAGCTTTATACTTAAAAGACAATAAATATGTGAAAGACAATAATTGCGTTAAGAGAAACACACATTTCACACATGTAGGCACAGTCAAATATTCAGGGTATAAAATTGCATAAAAAAATAAGTATAATATTTATAATAAGTAAAATATTTAATTTTTTCAGACCTTAAATATTGGTTATATATACATTTTAGATCTTTTCATTTACACTTAATGTTTGCTTTTTTTTCCTATCAGTAGTGAACAATATTGTTTTAGGTTACATAAAATGTTGTTAAATTCATGTTTATTGCATTACTTTAGTGTCATGTGCTACCAACATTCTCTATTAGTATATGTTTTTTCTCAGCATTTCTAAAAGTTGTTTATGCTGTAAATAAAGCTTTAATTAGTTTTAATAGGTTGGTATTAACATTGTATCAGTTAATAAAACATTACGTCAGATCTGTAAAGTCTGTAAAACATGTGCTGCTGCCATGTCCATACAACAGCGGCCTTTTGAAAAAAAAAATTACGAGATTTTTTACACTGTACTGTACTGTACTTTATTATTCTTAGAATTATTTTGAGCATTTGACCAGGAGAAATAAATTATTCTAACTGGACATTTAGAATACCATGCATGTACAAGGATCTAATGTATGTATAATTGAAACATATTTGATATGAATAGAACATTGTATATGAAAGATTTCTTGAAAAATTTGACCGTTGTTATAGTCCATCCTGGATAAGAGTCGACATGAATGTCAATTGCTGACACCTGTCTCAGTAATAAAGGTCACCTGAGGTGAATAAACCAGAGGAGCGGAGCTTTATGTGGGATGAGAGTCTCGATTGGCTGGGAATTCCCCATCAGCCTCCAGGAAGAGAATAAATGTTTTATCTCTGGAGCTAGCATTGTGCCTTCCTTTAAGAAAAATCTTTCAACCCCCCATCGTTTCTTTCCTGTTTACCTCCTGCCTTGGATTTAGATGTTTTCAATTCTAGTGGATTGGGGTAGGGTGCAAAAGAAAAGCAAACAAAAAAAGAACAGTGTATTAAAATGTTATCTGGCTGCCACATTTGGCTGGGGCCACAGTAATCCTCCGGAGTGCTAAACCGATCTTGCATTGTAATGAAACTCTAAGAACGACGTAATCTTCTCTCTTAGGTGCACTGTAAGTCTTGGAGAACACGAGCCAAATCTGAGAAAGACAGAAGAGAGGAGAACCTTCTGCTGGCATTCTCGAGGTTGTTATTTCAATCTGAAGCATGCTCATCATGCCGATGTCTTTGGGAATGTTGGAAACTGTAATTCATTACGCAGAAAGACACTACACTTTTCAAAACAGTATTTATGTTGTAAATCATTGGAAGAAAATTGCCAACATATGCTTGTACGTATACTCATCCTCCTTTCTAATGAAAATGTGACTGAATGATGAAATGCTAAAGCTAATATGAAGCAATAAGCTAAAGCTATATAGCAAGACTGAGCAGAAAGGCATGTGCAACATATTTCCATAAATTTAATAAATCTAATGTATATTCTCTGCATTAGCTCTTTACAGTATGTATAGAAAATCACATAAAATTACTTTTAAATAAAAATGAATCATATTTTTTCCAACATGTGCTTGATTTAATTTGTTATATTATTGCATAGTTGATTTTGCTGAGCAGTTATGATATATGTATTTTTCACTAAAAAGTGAAAATTAATTGTTTTTGTTATTTCGGGCAAATTCGTTCTTCCGGTTTGAAAAGAAAATTTGAAGCTTTTAACCTTTTAAAAATATTTTATAAGGCTTTTCGCATCCTGTCTACAGATTTGATAAGTGTGTGATCAATGTTTATGTTTATTCAGATGGCAAAGTTAGTTAGTATCGTCAGCAGTACTCTTTCCGTTTTTGAAGACACACCTTATTAAAATGATTTAGTTAATAAGTTTACAGTACGTTAATATCACTACAATATTATGGACTGAAAGATGCGCTGCAAATGCTGCTCTCTGAATGTACACATCTTAATCAAACTGTTACTGTTGTGTAGCTATGTATGATTTTCGACACACACGGCTGTTTGGTGCTATTCTCTGCACCCACCGAGTCTCTGCGTCTATGCGGAGGTTTTTTTTATCTCCTATTGTGTGGTATGAAATTTCATTAAAACTACACTCTTTCAGCAGTTCCTCGCATCCAATATCTTGTTTGTCATGGGGGGCATGCATGAAATGTTCCTGAATGAAAGTAAAAGTGCCAAACTGCAGTTTAAGTCGACAGATTAAGAATAAAACACCTGAAATTACATGAAACTCTGGAGAAAATGTGGATAGTGTGGTGACGCAATGATGTTATAATCAAATTATGTGCTTTAACATGTAAAACGGGATCATGAAATGAACATTCAAAAAGCAACTTATATAAACACTGTAGTAAAGTTCGTTTGTATGAGGGAAGAAGAAGACAGGGTCGGCGATATCAGGTAAGACAATACTTTTATTTTTGTATAATCACACCCCACGTGTAGCTGTGCGGGTGTGTGTGTGTGTTCTATCCTCTCTCCCTCCCTGCTGCTCCTTCTCTCCTTAAGAAGGGTGTCTCTCCAGCCCAATCACTAGAATAAACAGGTGTTATTTATTATTTCTGATTGGCCTGCTGATTAGCCGCCGGGCTCCTAACATGCTCTCCACCCTCATTGGGTATTCGATCATGCTTACCTCTCCACATACCCCCACCGCCCGCCTCAGGCCGGGGATCCTGCCAGTCCCAAAAACTGTCTCACCTCCTTTTTGGTCTTAGGTCTCGGACAGGTTGCAATAGCTGCAGTCTTATCAATTTGGGGCTGCACCTGCCCGTGACCTAAGTGGAAGCCCAGATACCTTACCTCCACTCGCCCAATTGCGCACTTCTTCGGGTTGGCCGCTTCAGGCCCGCTTCAGCGCTGACAATACCGCCCTCAGATGTTGCATATGCCGCTGCCAATCATTACTGAAAATGATGATGTCATCTAAATAATCAGCGGCATATGCGGAGTGAGGGCCAAGTATTTTGTCCATCAGCCGCTGAAACGTAGCCGGTGCCCCGAACAGCCCGAACGGAAGTGTCACAAATTGGTGCAATCCAAACGGCGTTGTGAAGGCTGTTTTTTCACGGGATATTGGAGATAAGGGGATCTGCCAATAACCCTTTGTTAAATCCAACGTCGAGTAATATCGAGCAGCACCTAACCGGTCGAGCAACTCGTCAATACGCGGCATTGGATATGCGTCGAATTTCGACACAGCGTTGACTTTTCTATAATCCACACAGAACCGGACCGAACCATCAGTCTTGGGTACCAAGACGATTGGGCTGGCCCAGTCACTGTGGGATTCTTCTACTACACCCATTTTCAACATATTACTCAATTCTTCCTGAATCACTTTTTTCTTGTGTTCAGGTAGGCGATACGGCCGGGTCCTAACGACCACGCCTAGTTCGGTCTCGATATGGTGCTGGATCAAGTTAGTACGACCGGGCAGGGGAGAGAACACGTCAGAATACTCACGTTGAAGGTGCCGGATAACGATGAGCTGGCTCGCTGAGAGATGGTCACCCCCGGTGACCAGAGTGCCTGGCCGCTGTCGGCCCGTGCTCTCTGGTCCCAGGTCATCCTTGTTGTTAATAAGCGTAGCCAGCATCACCTCCTCTGGCTCCCTCCACTGCTTCAGCAGATTAATGTGGTATATCTGACGAGAATCAGCCCTGTCCGAACGCATTACCTCATAATCGAGATTGCTGACTCGTCGTGTGACCACAAACGGCCCTTGCCACTTGGCGAGTAATTTAGAGCTGGAAGTGGGTAGCAGTACAAGGACTTTATCTCCCTGTGAAAATTTGCGTAGTTTAGTGCCCCTGTCATAACGCCGGCGTTGGTCATCCTGGGCCTTAAGCAAATGCTCCGTAGAGAGCCGCCCCAGTGTGTGGAGTTTTGCTCTAAGGTCCAGAATATATTGAATTTCGTTTTTACTGTTTGAAGGCTCGTCCTCCCAAGCCTCTCTAACGACATCTAAAACCCCACAGGGCTGTCTGCCGTAGAGAAGCTCGAAGGGGGAAAACCCCGTGGAGGCTTGGAGAACCTCCCGCACAGCGAATAACAAGGGCTCTAACCACTTATCCCAATTTTTCGCGTCCTCGTGAACGAATTTACGGATCATGGATTTAAGTGTGCGTTTAAATCGTTCCACAAGCCCGTCTGTTTGTGGGTGATAGACGCTAGTGTGAATTGATTTAACGCCCAATAATCCGTAAAGCTCGCGCATGGTGCGTGACATGAACGCGGTGCCTTGATCAGTGAGAATCTCCTTGGGGATTCCCACTCGGGAGATTATGCGAAACAGAGCCTCCGCAATGCTCTTTGCTGAGATGTTACGGAGCGCTACTGCTTCCGGGTATCGGGTTGCATAATCTACTAGAACTAATGCAAACCAGTGCCCGCGTGCGGATCGCTCTAATGGCCCGATGAGATCCATCCCAATTCTCTCGAAGGGGATCTCCATAACTGGCAATGGGCGCAATGGCGCTTTTGGGGTGGCCGGTGGATTTACCAGCTGACATTCACGACACGCTGCGCACCATCTGCTGACGTCACCGTGAATGCCCGGCTAAAAGAATCGGGCCATGAGGCGATTTAGTGTGGCCGCCTGACCTAAATGTCCGGCCATAGGATTAGAATGAGCCGCCTGAAAAAGCATTTCCCGACGGCTCTTTGGTACTAATAATTGGGTTGTATCTTCCTTTGTCTGAGCGTCTTGGGTCACTCGATACACCCTATCATTAATAATTGCAAAATACGGATGGGAGAGGGGTCGATCAGGCTGGAGGATTTTCCCATCAATGACCTGCACTTTCTAGGGCATGTCTAAATGTGTCGTCACGCGACTGCTCCAGGGGAAAGTCTTTACACCAGGATATTCCCGGCCCTTCCCCTGAGTCAGTGCGTGACGTCACTGCTTGGGATTCCCCCAGCTGAGCGACCCGCCCCCTCTCCGGCGATTTCTTTTTCCAAGAAACACTCGCACATAAGATCCTTAATAATCTATTAAATCCAGGCCAATTGGTTCCCAGAATTAGCGGGTGTTTGAGATGCGGGTTAACCGCCACCTCTACGTTATGCTTTTTCCCCCTGAATTGAATATCCATAGCCGTTAGCGGGTAGTGAATTACATCCCCGTGCACACACCTTACCCTTACCGTGCAGCTCGTATCCAATACCGGGTCTTGAAGCAGGCTTTGGTGGATGGAGGTCTGGTTACACCCCGAATCCACCAAAGCTTGATATGTACCCCCTTTAATACTCACTGGTATCCGGTATAGCCCGTCGCGACCGGGGGCGACGATTGGCGTGGCGGGGACGCGAATCAACGCACTCACCTCCTTCACGGGGCTGATTTTGGTGCGCTATCCTCGCCCCCGCGGCGCCAATGCATCGGCCCAGACCTTTTCACTACACCCCCGGGGCCAGCAAGACCAACCGATTGAACCTGAGAGAGACCTGGCGCTGTCTGGGAAGCAGCCAGGGGTGGAAACTCCGCCCCTCCGTCCTGATAGGTTTCCCCTTCCAGCGGGGCTGGCTGCGGATCCGCCTCATTGCACCGCCGTCTGGGTGCTGGCGTGGGCGGCCTCCGCATTCTGGGCCTGGGAACAGGACGAGAGAGAGAGAGAGAAAGAGGGGGAGAGAAGAGAGAGGTTATTTCGCCGACCCTGGACTTCGCCACCAGGTGATCCTCCGCCAGCTGGATAGCCGTCTCCAGATCCTTGGGCCGGTGGCACTGGACCCACTCCGATGTTCGGGAGGGGAGGCGGGTGATGAACTGCTCCAGCACCACGGCATCCATTATCTGGGCGACGGTCCGGCCATCCTGTAGTAGCCATCTGCGGCAGGCATCACGGAGCTGCTGGGCGAACGCAAAGGGCCTCCGGGTTGCGGCCGGCCCGCTGGAGAATAGCTCGCTTTAGGTGATGGTACTCCAGGAGATTCTGGGCCAGTAGCTGCTGGGCTGCGATTTGGGCTTCGCCCGAGAGCAGCGGGATGACTCGAACCGGCCACTCGGCCCGCGGCCAGCCACACGCCTCTGCCATCTTCTCGAAGAGATCGAGGAAAACATCCGGGTCGTCCTCTGACGCCATTTTCTGTAAGGCGATGGGAGGGTGGGCGGCAGATGTCGCAGCGGACCGGATCTCCAGGGACAGCAGACTCCGGAGTTGCTCGCGGTCCTCCCGCTGGGCCTCCATGAGGACTTGGAAACATTGTTTCTGGGTGTTCTTCAGCTCCACCAGCGCATCCTGTTGTTGTTGGCGGAGGAACGCGAGGGCCTGGATGGCTTCCGCAAATGGCAGTCTTGACGGAGTGGTCATTCTGGCAGCAAAGTTTCTTCTTCTTCCCGGGTTTCGGCACCACTGTAGTAAAGTTTGTTTGTATGAGGGAAGAAAAAGACAGGGTCGGCGATATCAGGTAAGACAATACTTTTATTTTTGTATAATCACACCCCACGTGTAGCTGTGCGGGTGTGTGTGTGTGTGTTCTCTCCTCTCTCCCTCCCGGCTGCTCCTTTTCTCCTTAAGAAGGGTGTCTCTCCAGCCCAATCACTAGAATAAACAGGTGTTATTTATTATTTCTGATTGGCCTGCTGATTAGCCGCCGGGCTCCTAACATGCTCTCCACCCTCATTGGGTATTCGATCATGCTTACCTCTCCACAAACACCTTAATCATATTACTGTCTTATTCAGATTAAGGCAAATAATTCAATTACTGATGTCTATGTAAACGTAGTCACTGTCTGTCTTCCCTGCATCTGTATTTGTGTTGCTGGTGTGAAAATCAGCACTTGCATCTAATGAAACTCCCCTTTTCATGCAAACCCTTCCCTTCCCCCTTCCGGGACAGCATGCCAAACACACTTTATAATCAATCATCAGCAAGGGCGAACTCTTGAAATTGCAGCACATTAAGCTCTCTGCCACCGTACTATTCAGATTTCAGAATATTTATAGTTATTTAACTGTCAAAACAAAAGAAAGCAGAAACACACTGATGCACATTGTTTATTGGTCTTTTTTTAATCATGTTGGTTTTTACTTTTAAAATATATGGTAACACTTTATTTTGATAGTCAATGTGAGTATTAGTAAACTGTCTGCTTAATATCTATTGATACTGGCTCTTTAACAGACAGTTAACTGACTATAAAAAACTTTGCAAGTACACGTCAACTTACACTAACCCTAACCCCAACCTAATAGTCTACTTATAATCTAATGAGAATTAGTTGGCATGTAGATGCAATGTAACTTAAATTCAACAAACGGACCATCAAAATAAAGTGTGACCAAATATACTTATCACTACTTCCCTTTTATTGCAAGTTAAATTGAAAATTCTAGATTTTCAGGGTAAAAAAAGTCAGTTTTATATTATCAACAATAGTGCAGCAATGCATGAATGACAGACCACTTTCATAACAAGCAGCTTTCTGTTGAGAAGTGTAAAAAAATACATTACAAACTATAAAAAAAACTTCCCTAACATCTTGATTCCTATCAAAATGACCATATTTTACATGAACAATTTCAGAGAACAAATGTGAATTGCCATTAATGAAACATTCAGAAACAGCAGCAGGTGCTAACTTTGGAAGCCAGACCCTTACCCCTTGATCTACTGTACTTAGTCTCCAATACTAAAAATTACCATAAGCTGAACAAGACTGCAGGTAAACCGCTGGCGTACATGTATGTGGTGTAACCACCTCTGAGAGGTCTGACTTGCAGTGCAGGACAATAGATACTAATTCTGTATCAAATTGGCCTGAAAGCTGCTTTGACTTCAAATTATCATACTTAGTGGTTTTTATGGCGTGCCCTTTCACATCGGAGAGCATGATCACGGCACACTATTGAATGAGGCAAGTAGATGGCCTGATACAGTTGATTATTTGCTTATAATGCACCACTTTCAAGAGGATAATGAAACGTTACGGCCTATTTATACCGGACTGACTATGTTCTGCTGATGACATGCTAGTCATTGTTCCAAGACGACGCCGATACGTGCGCATGTATAATCTATAAGCATAGACCTTCTAAAACATTTTTTACAGTTATGTAAAAACAGCTATTAACTGTATGTTGTTTTGTTATTTTGCACAAGTACTATTGATCCTGTTGTTTTCAAGCAGATGTTTGGACAACTTGCAAATTTTCCTCCCACCTTGTACCAATTAGAAGAGAAACTTTGTCACTGGAGGCAATGCTAAGACAGCCGGGGCGATGCAGCCGTTATTTTTCCTCTGGATGCATTGACTAACCTGAGGTCAGATGCTAAATCTCCATTATTGAGTCAGTAGGGGAGGATCGCTGCTGGAGAGGTGCAGACACTGCCGAAAGACTGTCGAATGCATTGTGAAAAGCTGGCTTTCCGCCTTTCCTCTCGAGCTGCAGCATCACATGCAGTTCTATGAGCTGTCAGCCGGACTGCTGTTCCTACAGCTTGACCACACTTCTGATTAGTAGTCCTGTCAATTTTCAGCAACTTCAAACATAAAAAGCCTCAGGCAGCTTGTTGCAGCCTGTGTATCCATGTGCCTCTCTGTCTGCTGTAGCGTACAGTTACAGGAGATCTTGTACAGAAGAACTCAGCTGCTTGTTTCCTTCGCTAAGATTCAGTTCTCAATCATACTTGCTTTTTTTTCAATGCACTTGTCCTGTGGCATACACAGGCCTCTCTAAAGGGAAAGGATGGGAAGACAGAAAAAGGCATTTTAAATATTAACCTTTTGTGTTGCTTTTTAAAAAACTTTTGCAGCAGTAATAAAAAATAAAACCTTTTTATCCTTCTTATGAATAGTCTCTCAACCGAAAATGAAAAATAGTCATGATAAAACTGGTGTCTTTTATCTCTAAAACTTTACAAAATATTAATAGTAAGAATACAAATGTTTTTACAGCTAGAATAAAAGATTCAGTTTGCAGCCCTTTTTATAGAAACATAAAGCAAAAACACATGAATGATTGGATCCTAGTCTCATTTTTGTGCTTGAAATATTGAAAATATACAGTTGAATTGTTTCCAGTGTGGCAGAACTAAACAAAATGTGTGTCTTTTTGTCATGAATGTAAAGCTGAGGTTAAAAAAGAATACAAGAATATGTTTCTGCAGAATTAGGTATAATTAAAGCTGCAAGCAGCGATGAAAAAGACCTCGCACCCCAGGCTCACCACCGCCCGGTGGCCTCAGGATGACAGAGAACAGCGAACAATATTAATTTAAGCTGATATATAAAAAAAACCTGAAAAAATCACTGATTTATGCCAAACTACCTTCTGCCAGCAGGTTGCGCTATGACTGTGACTCAATATTGGCATGTAGATGGCTTCAGGAGAGGACTCTTATCAAACATGTGAAGTTTCGGGCTGATCGGACATTGGAAATGGCAAAAACGCCACTTTTTTGCCGCAGGAAGTAAAAAATTGCGACTTCCTGTTGGGTTTGAGATAATGCTCCAAGAGACTTTTTTTTATGGTTTGGCATGTTTGAGGTGTGTGCCAATTTTCGTGTGTGTGTGTGATTCGTAGCTCGGGGGCTAGTCCGTCACAAGTGCATAGGTGGCGATGTCGAGTTATTTTTCCATGCCCACTACCGAAACCTATAATAAACGTAAATTTTTGCCACTTCTGAGGTGTGTGCAAAGTTTTGTGAGTTTTCGGGCATGCTTAGCCTCTCAAAATCGCGATTCATTCCGCGGAAGAAGAATAATAATAAACGGATCAATTCCAATAGGGCCTACGCACCGTTCCGGTGCTCTGTCCCTAAAGATATAAGCCACATACAGACTTTTCCATCATAGGCTCATTCTGAAAATGTAGCCCTGTATCCATTTCTGGAGATTGCAAATAATGTAGCCAGAAGTATGTATGGCTGCATTTCATTTTTAAAACGAACACTATGGGGCAGTATGACATCGTCCCTTTTCTCGCTTACCAGCTGACCTCTTTTCTCCATATGGACGGCTCTCCTGCTGTTACCAGTTTGTCCAGTTAGCTCACCATGTTCGTTGGTGGACTTGAGACACAGAGAGGAGTTGATCACGACGATGGGTAAATAACAGGGTGAGAATCTAAAAACTTGGTAAACATCAGGTGAGGCCTTTTTTTTCTGGATTGCTTTTTAAAATTGTGGGTTGGGTTTAGGGAAGTGGGTAGTTGGGTCAATCTGTGCTTTTGAAAACACTGTTGGTTGGGTTTAGGAAAAGGAAGAGGGTGGGTAAGTTGATCGATCAGTTAGTCAGTCACTCAGTCATTCAAACAGTCAGTAAACATCGACCTCTAGTGGATTTACGTGAGAACAGCAGGTGCGAATGGCACTCGTGAGAGAAATTTGAGATCTGAAAAAGTGTACACAGTGGCCTCTGGTTCTCAGATCTTGTGTTCAGTTTGTTTTCACCATGTGACCTTCCCCATGTGCTCCTTTGTTCTGTTTTCACCATTCCATCACGTTCATTATTTCCACCTGTGTCTCACCCCAGTATGCAATCAGCTTAATCATCCCCAGTGTATTTATAGTCCCTGTGTTTAGTTATTCATTGTCTACGTTGATGCTTGGTAGTTATTCTACGTTGATGCTTGGTTTCACCCCATGTCGTTCCTGAGTCTCCTGTGTTTCCTATGTTCTTCCATATAAGTGTTTATCAATAAATCTTCGTATTTGATAACTCCTGCAATCCTGTGCCTTCCTGGGTAAACCCGAGCGTTACACTGGTGGATTCGCGAAAACAAAAACTGCAAAAAAAGTAGCTCCTGGGACGTATTTGCCGCTCTCCAGAAATGTATATACATGTAGAGGTACATTTTCAGAATGAGCCTGGGTTGGACTGTTTTAAGGATCATGTGTAAAGGGATCATGTGTGAACAGGCCCTTTGTGAAAATACCAGTAAATTAATTTCAGCAATTTTCCGGAAAGAGAAGTTGTAATATTATCGTAACTTGCTGGAAAGCTGCGCTGTGTGAACACAGAAGGATTTTGCCAGAAAATTGCCGGAAAGTATGCGTTCACAATTAAAACATGCTCGCATGAGACGTCGACTCAAGCCAATCAGAACTTTCATACACATTCAAATCCACGTTGTTTATAAAAAAAAATAAAAGCCTTTGAATACTTTTCCAGACACATTTAGCTGCTAGCTGTTAGTTAGATAACATTTCTGTTTATTATTAATGCCAACTGTGGAAAAAAATATCGATAAAATGTTTATGATAAACCACTGTGAGTTGACCTGCGTTCATCTGCGTGACGCTCGTGCAGGTGATGGAGTGCTCCAGTGATTTCTAGCACACAAACAAAACATCTCAACATGCGAAAGTGTTCCTTCATATGTTTACGTTGAAGTTGTTCACAATACTTCTCCATCCACAAAATTAGTATTATAGTCAAATGTGTAACCATATAGCTGTGGTTAGCGCTTTTGCTTTTGGATTTCTCAAAAAGCAGCTGCATGCATGGTAAGGCTTTAAATAAATGTTTCTACTAACGGCACATTTTGGTATAGTAATTGCATGACTCGTTTTTTTTAAGATGGCCGTCGAATGGAAAAAATAAATTCCCTAAATGGACATTGATAATACTCTACTTAGAGCTAATTGACATGCATTGTAGGTTCAATTGAAATTAAATTCTATATTAATATGTACATATTAAATTAATATGTATATATATAAAT
>CAIGQZ010001336.1:23949730-23960496 GCA_903798205.1 Danio tinwini | reverse complement strand
TAATAATAATAATAATAATAATAATAATAATAATAATAATAATAATACATATTAGTGTGATTTCTGAAGGACCATGTGACTAAAGACTGGAGTAATGAAGCAGAAAATTCATCATTTAAAATCACTGGAATAAATTATTAAATTAAATTATAAGCTACTTTTGAATAATTATGTTATATAGTGCAATAACATTTCACACTTTCACAATTTGTACTGTATTTTTGATTAAATAAATGCAGCTTTCGTGAGCAGAAGAAGCTTATTTTAAAACATTTAAAAATCGTACTGACACCAAACCTTTGACCGGTACTGTATATTATAAAAATGTTTATATTCTTAACCTACATTTTATCAGTTATAACCTACATTCACAGTTATATTCTGTGAGTGTTTTTAAGGAATCTGAGCTCTCCTGTATATTGCTGTACAAACAAACCCAAACATCTGACCACTGAATAGTTAAATTATATCCAAACTACAGTTTTTGGCTGGAGAAAGCAAAGCAGTGTCTCAGTAAAGTCTGATAGTTGAAAATTGGAATCCAACTAAATACATCTGAACTGCACCTACTGTACATAAAAAATTGTTATCTATTCACAGCCCTAATTATTCATTCATTCATTCATTCATTTTCTTTTTGGCTCAGTCCCTTTATTAATCCAGGGTTGCCACAGCGGAATGAACTGCCAACTTATCCATATGTTTTAAACAGTGGATATCCTTCCATATGCAACCCATCACTAGGAAACATATTCATACACACTCATTCACACACATACACTAAGGACAATTTAGCTTACCCAATTCACCTGTACCATGTTTTTTGGACTTGTGGGGGAAACACGAGCACTCAGAGGAAACCCACACGAATACGGGGAGAACATGCAAACTCCACACAGAAATGCCAACTGACCCAGCCGGGGCTCGAACCAGCGACCTTCTTGCTGTGAGGAGATTGTGCTACCCACTGCGTCACAGTGCTGCCCAGCTCTAATTAAATGTTATTATTTCATCCGTCAGAAAAGCCTTTTGCCAAATATTTTAAAGTGTTTTCCTGCATAATGCTATTATTCATACTAAACGTAGCCTGTTTTTTAATTCTCTTGAAATATTTTACAGTTCTACAGTCTTAAAAAGTCAAGGCTGGCAACAAACTGAACAAGGTAGCAATGAGATAACAAGATTGCATTGGTATGCAACAAGAGAACAGGTCTGCCGTTTATTACAACAGACGTGATAGAGCGCAGATTTCAATTAGCCGATGAGTGGATTAACATGCATTGTTGCCATGGACAACGTCGAATATTTGGACATATCCGACCACAGACTTCCACATTTGACCAATCCGTATCTAGTATTCCCAAAAGCTCTGTAACTCATCCAAACATTCCTCTTTGCTCACGAAGACCTTTTAATCCAGCTGTGTTATGTTTATAGATTAATCCTTAGAGAGGCTCTGCAGACACATCTTTTAATAAAAACGCTGGTGGTTTTGTCAGTTTTCAGACGGAAGCTCAATTTTAGCAGGTAAGGAGTTAATATAATCTGTCCTCATAAAGGGCAACGTGCGAGATGTCTGCATATTTATCCGTATGAATGTGTGTGTGTAGCTGCTGTCTATCAGACGGCGTGCGCGCGCGCGTATGTGTGTGTGTGTGTTTGCATTTCAATGTGCCTCGGAGGTTGAGGTGAGGACAGGGAGAGGTACAGGAGGTGCTCTCTATAAAGGGCAGCCTGGCCTGTGCTTGGGGAATGGGAATGACATGCTCAGGAGAGTGTGTAATTAAAGGGGCTGCCTAGTCAGCATCACACATAACATTACACTCAGCTCCTCACTTAACGATTACTCGGCAAACAAGTGTGCAGGTACCTGTCCATCTCCCTATGTTTTCCGCTGCTTTTTTCATGCACTGACCCGGGCTGCAGGAGGAGCCACAGATTCAGGCACTCTAAGCGCTACCTGACTGTAGGGCTGAACACACTTAAGACTGATCTCTGCGCTGTTGACCTACAGTGAAGTACTGTAGTATGCTTCTGTGTGACTCTTAACATTAGAAAATAATGCCCACGAGGAAAAAAGGTTACCATTGTTTATAGTAAACACATACAGTACAGTAAAGTGTAGCTATTATATGGTATATAGTATTCACAACTCTATCAATTGATGCTCCAACATTCTGTAGACTAATAAACTGTTAAACAGTTAATTATACTGTAGTTAACTTAAATTTTTACTTAGGCAAACTGTTTTATATTGTAGTAAAATACACCCTAAAGCTGTAGAAAACTACAGCATTGGGTTATTTGGTTATATTATTATAGTTGTTGTATTACTACAGCCAGTGTTGGGGAGAGTTACTTTTGAAAGTAATGCATTACAAATTGAGTTACTCCCCAAAAAGCTAACTAGTTGCGTTACTTAGTTACTTTTTATGGTAAGTAATGTATTACATTACTTTTGAGTTACTTTTGCTTGACTTTTATTATGTGGCAGAGGCTCTCTTTTAGAGCTTTTTTTTTTTTTTTACTCTATTTTTTTAATAGAGGAGCTCTGCAATTAACAACACACTGTATAACCTACACCTTCATTTACCTTTAAATAACATTAGGGCAATGTTATCTGTTAACTTCCTGACCCCAGAGCTCTACATGCCGTATAGATTATTGAAAGTTTAAAGCAATGTGTTTGCTACTTTTGTACAATTTGTCTTAAGTAAAATCACTGAGAAAATCCCCTTTTCCTCGATGTGTTCAAAATAATGACTGCGTGATTCATTGTGACTACTTTAATTTTAAGTAAAAAAAAAGTTAAAAGCTCATTAAATAAACTAAAAATAACTTGCGTTACATTAAAAAAAAGTAATTCAGATATTATTATTTATCTTTTAAAAGTAATGCATTACTTCGCTCGTTACTTAGAAAAGTAATATTATTATGTAAAAAAAATTCAAAGCTCATTAATTAAACAAAAAATAACTCGCGTAACATTTTCAAAAAAAGTAATTCAGATATTATTATTTATCTTTTAAACGTAATGCATTACTTCGCTCGTTACTTAGAAAAGTAATATTATTACGTAACTCACATTACTTGCAATGCATTACCCCCAACACTGACTACAGCAACTATAGAATTACCACAAGCAATTAATTCAAGTACGTTACTATTGTATAGCTCAAAAACACTATAGTATTTATTATAAATTACTATTAGTTTTACATTTGGTATACTTCCATATACAGACAATTCACTGCAGTTTCCAGTTGAAATGAATACAAGTAAAACATCAACAACTTTAAATCCTTTTTGGATATGTGCATTTACATTTATTAAACATTTTCAGCAAACATGTAGGTCTGAAAATGTTTAAATAGTATGCTTCAAATAGCATTTGAAAATTGAATTGGTGTGTTTTCACAATCACAGGTTGAAATGAGTATTGCAAAGTTACTTACAAGCTGTACTGTTTCCAGTATAATGGTTTATAATGGCTAAAAACTCAAACTACATGAGCAAAACAGACAGTAAGAAAGAAGGTTTTAGGTATAAATGATTACTAAAAAAATTTAAATAAAAATATTGAAATTTGTCATTAATGTTTTGTCATTAGGCGACGCAGTGGCGCAGTAGGTAGTGCTGTCGCCTCACAGCAAGAAGGTCGCTGGTTCGCTGCCTCGGCTGGGTCAGTTGGTGTTTCTGTGTGGAGTTTGCATGTTCTCCCTGCGTTCGCGTAGATTTCCTCTGGGTGCTCCGGTTTCCCCCACAGTCCAAAGACATGTGGTACAGGTGAATTGGGTAGGCTAAATTGTCTGGAGTGTATGAGTGTGAATGAGTGTGTGTGGATGCTTCCCAGAGATGGGTTGCGGCTGGAAGGGCATCCGCTGCGTAAAATCGTGCTGGATAAGTTGGCCGTTCATTCCGCTGTGGCGGCCCCGGATTAATAAAGGGTCTAAGCCAAAAAGAAAACGAATGAATGAATGTTCTGTCATTAACTTTTGAATTCATCTTCACAAAAACATGAGAAGCCTGCGAGGGGCAGATTTACACTACTTCATCTCCAATTTGGTATGTATAATCAAAAAATGGGCCGTTCAATTATTGGGATATAATGCACAGTTGAATTTGTGATGCAGCCACAATGCAACTCAGAGTTACACCTCAGGTGTGCATTATGCTCAAAAATTTATCAACACATGTTTCAAGAAGGTTGCCAGGGTTTTGTCAATGGTTTTGTCTTCAAATCACTTCTGTGTGAAAGACTAGTCTCATCCAAAAGTCATGTCCAAAACATAATATTAGGGCTAATAACGAAGCCTTAAGCATTGGCAGTAGACTAATGCAGTATAGTGTGTGTGTGTGTGTGTGTGTGTGTGTGTGTGTGTGTGTGTGTGTGCGTGCGTGCGTGCGTGCGTGCGTGCGTGCGTGCGTGCGTACGTGCGTCTTTAATTAAATCTTATAGTCAAAACCTGCCCGTGTGCCTTAGAATGGTTGTCAGCCAGTCAGAATCAAGCATTCAACTGCGACATAGTTTGAATATATAAGGAAACTATGTTTAAAAGGCTGTTTACTGTGACAAGATAATTGGCAGGGCAGTTTAAACTGTGACAGAATGCACTATTAATAGATGGTTCACCCAACAATGAAAATTCTGTCATCATTTATACTCACCCTTCAGTCATTTAAAACCTATTTGAGTTGCTTTCATCTGAACACAAAAGAAGATATTTTGAAGAATGCTCTTAGCAGGCACTCATTGACTTCAATGACAATGACAATTCAAGTCAATGTGTGCCAGCATACAGCCTTCTTCAATATAGCTTCAATTGTCTTCAACGCAGAAAAGAAAGTCACCAAGGTTTAAAACCACATGAGGAAGAATAAGTGATGAGGTCATGTTCATTTTTGGGTGAACTATCCCTTTGAGACACTACTATGACACAAAGTAGTTTGTAACTCAAATCTTGCTACACACTCAAAAGCATGTTCTTTTTATTATCATACCTTTAGTGTATACCGTAAGTAGGTGAATTCAGACACAGCAGGAATTTTTTAACCCGTAGCAGTTGATCACGTGACGCAGTGGTGTGCGCTCCGGGGAAGAGCTCAAAGTCAGAGCACAGCTGTGATTACAACCTTCACTGTGTCATGTGTTCATCTGCTAAACTCACAGACTGCTGTGCCAGACACATGCACTCAGCTTCTGTCATTTATCACACCTTTACAAAGTTTAATCACATAATGAGTATTTTAGGGTTCAGATAATACTCGTTTTAATATGCACATCATACTCATATTAAGCACATACTGTAAAACATTAGCTGTTTTATTCACATTAGATACACATTCGGTAAATAAGAGTTCATCAACCACTTTCTTTCTAGAGAACTGGATACATTTATCCAATACATAGCCAACAGCTCTTGGGGGGGCACAGTGGCTCAGTGGTTAGCACTGTTGCCTCACCGTAAGAAGGTTGCTGGTTCAAGTCCCGGCATGTTCTCCCTGTGTTCACCTGGGTTTATTCCGATTTCCTCTGGTTTCCCCCACAGTCCAAAGATATGCATTATAGGTGAATTGGGTAAACAAAATTAGTGCATGTGTGAATGCGAGAGTGTATGGGTGTTTCCCAGTACTGGGTTGGGGCTGCAGGGCATTCGTTGCATAAAACATATGGCGGAACATTCAGCTGTGGTGATCCCTGTTAAATAAGGGACTAAGCTGAAGGAAAATGTCTTGAAAAACAATTACTGTATATACAGTTGAAAGAATAATTATTAGCCCTCCTTTAAAATTGTAATTCTTTTTCAAATATTTCTAAATTTGGGGTTTATTTTCATAATATTGGTTTATTTTACTTGTGTGAGGAAACTATGTATGTATGGCTTTTTTAAACATAATTTGTGATAAAATGTGGCATAGTTGCTTCAACTAATTTCTTTTGTAATAATAATAAAAAATTAAAGCTGCAATGAAAGGGACCTCGCTCCCAGGCTTACCATCTTCCGGTAGCCTTAGGATGACAGAGAAGAATGGACAATATTAGTTTAAGCTGATATATATATATATATATATATATATATATATATGTGTGTGTGTGTGTGTGTGTGTGTGTGTGTGTGTGTGTGTGTGTGTGTGTGTGTGTGTGTGTGTGTGTGTGTGTGTGTGTGTGTGTGTAAAAAAATCACAGATTTATGCCAAGCTTCCTTTTGTATGACTGTGACTCAATATTGCCATGTAGATGTCTTCAAGAGAGGAATTTCATTGAAACTCTGAATTTTCAGGAAGATCGGAAGGTCACACTTTATTTTGATGGTCCGTTTGTTGAATTTAAGTTATGTTGCATCTACATGCCAACTAATTCTCATTAGATTATAAGTAGACTGCTAGGTTGGGGTTAGGATTAGTGTAAGTTGACATGTACTTGCAAAGTTTATTATAGTCAGTTAAATGTCTGTTGAATGTCTGTATCAACAGATATTAAGCAGACAGTCTAATACTCAAAAGGACCATCAAAATAAAGTGTTACCAATCACACAATGTGTAGCTGAGTTATAAGTACTTCCCCTTTCTCAGTCAGCCACGGACACGCCCTTCAGCAAAAACTCTAGATATTCACAATTTTACATCACAAAGGCCTATGGATTATACTGACAAAACTTGGATTTACTCAGATAAAAATTCTAGGAGGAGTTTGTTACACTTGACATTTCCTGTTGCCAGTAGGTGGCGCCATAATTTTAATGATATAGATATAGATATTGGCATGTAAACGTGTTCAGGTCTCATATCAAACGTATGGATTTTGAGACAGATCAGACAATGCATGCAGGTTCTAGTTTCGCGGCGAAACATCAAAGTTTGTGAGACCGCCACAGACTGACAAAAACTCTAACAAATGTACATTTTTGCCACTTCTGGCATGTCCAAAGTTTTGCGAGTTTTCAAGCATGTCAAGTTCCTCAAAAATGTGATTCATTCTAGAAGAAGAAGAAGAAAAAGAAGAATAATCGAAGCAATTCCAATAGGACCTACACACTGTAGGTACTCTGTCTGTAATTAGAAACAAAGTAATTTCAATAGGGCCTATGCACCACAGGTTCCTAATAACAATGATTTAGGTATATGGAATATTTAGTGTATAGGTGGTACATAACAACATAAAAAACAATTTAATACAAATAATTAAATACAAATAATTAAACTTTTTCAGCACAATTTTCTATACATTTAATGTCCCCACTGCTGCAGTACATACAACAAGCAAGCAGAATGAAACTTTGCCAGATTTATGTTCATCTGTTTTGTATAAACTGAACATGCTTTTACAGCTATTCACTGGATATTTCACTTTTAAAATGTTATAAAACGTGCAAGAAGCAATATAATATCATTTTGCCACAGGCATATGTTATTGCAGGGTGGGCTGGTCACTTTATTGGTGATAAGGTGATGATGAAATATCCAAAAACTATGTACAGAGACAAAAAAATGAAATAAAAGTGAGATTTAGAGAGCGGCATAGTGTTCTCAGATGGCTCCAAAGAGCACAACGTCTTAGCTCATTATTATGAACATGTTTATGAGTCAATAAATTCAGTTGCAAAAACCATTCTGGAATTTTTTGCAGAGAAGGTGGATTGTGATCTTAACATAATTATGATAAATAATAGATTGCAAGTCGGGTAATTTACAGCTCGCAATCAAATTTTTGTTTGCAGATCTGGAGAGAACAGATGTGGGGGGAAAATGAAGCAATGAAACTACATCCGTAAAAAGAGCAATCTGTTGTTATTTGCTATTATTAGGCTTACAAAGCAATATGGTCAGCAATCCTGACATAATGAAAACTACCTGACATTTAACTGGGCCTAGCAGACACAATAAGGAAGCTTATATGAACTTAGCTGACTAAGCCTGATGTTTACATTTTGAAAAAAAAAAAGCATTTCAACTGCTGTCATTGTTTTTATTCCTTACCCAGCCGCTGGGACATTCTTATTTTGCTACACAAATTAGGATGATACTTTCCGCCAACATAGCATAAAGTCATTTAAGAGTTATGTATACAGTAGCTATGGGGAGAAAAATTAAGACACAATTCTCAGTTTTCGGATCTGTTGGATTTTTTATTCTGTAAAGCTCTTACATTCATTTAAATATTTTAATTTCTTGTGATTGGGAATCGGTTTTAGTTCCACTATATTTTATATTATTAACTTCTTTGCAAGTTAAAACATGGTATTAGGTTGTCTACAAATGAGAATAAACTTCTGAAAATGTGACACTTTTATTATGTTATGCAATAAATTCAGTCAATCAAACAACCAACCAATCAATCAAAAAAATATATAAATAATGTCATCTTAATGTCATCATTTCTATTTCCTAATTTGGAAGAATTATCATTAGTAGTTTATAGAATATAACAAATAACTGTGTCCTTGTAAACATTTACAAAGAGCACAATAGCATGCAATTAATTGATAAGATGATTAACAATATATTCTGATATCACAATTTATTTAGGCAATTCTGAATAGACACTCTTAGAAATAAAGGTCTGAGATCTGTCACCGAGGTGGTACCTTTACAAAAGGTACACATTTTTACCTAAGAGTTCATAAGAAAACCTCAATGGTGCGTATTAGTACATACAAGTACAAAAGTGTGCCTCTTCAAATATTTTGAAGTACCAGTGTGGACCCTGTAAGTACAAATGTGTATCTTTTGAAAAGGTACCACCCCAGTGACACCTCTTGTACTGTACCTTTATTTCTGAGTGTATAATATCTTTCAAATTACATGTACACAAAGAATGTTATACCCTAAAGTAATCAAATAACAAAACCTGTTTAACCAATCATCTGTGTGTCTAATACTTTACAATTAGCACAATCTAATAATACAGTATATAGTAAATTATAATCACTTTACATGTTTTTTTTCCTGGCATTACTGTGAATTTGTATGTCTTATGCAACCAGTTAGCAGCACACTCAATGTTTGTTATTATATTGTGAAGGAGCTGTTGCTTTTGTTTTCTACTCTCTATCCCTCTTTTTTCTATGATATGGAAGGTTAACGATTCCCTGTCTTGCTCCAGAATAAAATGTCAGGATAATATTGTAGACAAAGGTAAATTAGTCAATCTTGCAAACAGACCCTACAATAATATTCAGCTCATGAAAACATACACTTGTCTCTCACAACCAAATAGAGGCTGCATCTTGCTATTGAAGTAGCCAGATCATGTTATAATACTCTTGAGATACTTAACACTTAAATCAATAGTTCAGCCAAAAATGTTAATTCCAGCTGAAAGTGACTGTAGTTGTGACTCAGGACCACGAAACCAGTCTTAACCCTTCTGTAGTCTTAGAACTCTGTATATTCTGTTTGTCCTTTGGGTTAAAAAGAACCCGCCTTCACTAAACCTCTAAAATAAAGCAACACAATTTCATTTCAATTCTCAAATCTATTTTGCATGAATAAAAGAAATATATAGACATAGTTAATGTCTAATGTAGGTTTCCCTCATCAATATGTAGTATTTCATCAATATTTAATTAGTGGTCACCTCTTTTTTAATAAAGTAAAGGTTTATCTTTTCTAAGGGTATTTGCAAATCTAAAAAAGCAAAACAGTATTCAGTACAGTGTGTGTGTGTGTGTGTGTGTGTGTGTGTGTGTGTGTGTGTGTGTGTGTGTTGGAGTGTGTCTGAAATGTTTGTGCTGTAAAAATGGCCGTCGGGTCAAAATTGACGTAAACTGATTAAGTAGAGATCAATTTTTATGAAGATATTTTGTTAATTTCCTACCTAATATATGAAAAAAAATTAATCAGTAATACGCACTGCTAAGAAACACCATTTTGACAACTTAAAAGGTTATTTTCTCAAGGTTTTAAGATTTTTAAATAATTTAGATAGTAAATAGTATCTCAGCCAAATATTGTAATATCTCCAAGAACCATGGCTTTAGCAACAGCAACAAAAAAACAAGTTTTTTATTGTTAATCTTTAATGTTCTATTATTCTGTGGTGCATTTCTGAAGACCATCGTTAGCTAACTAAGGTCGCAAGTTCTGTCGTTACAAACATAGTATGTTGATTTGGCATTTTCCAAATCCGTTGTTACAACAAACATTCGCAAACTGCATCGCAAACTAGTGCGATTGTAACTAGACCTCTAGAGCTGTAGTTAGAAACATAGCTCCTGGTTGTGTTCTATTTCCTGTTACCCTATGTTACCCTATTCATTTAGAACATTCTTGGAATGATCTTAGATTTCTGCAGATTTTTAGCTCATCATTGAGTCTATTTATTTACTTGTGTAAATGTGTGTAAATTTATATTTATTCAGTTTTTTTAAATAATTTCATTTATATTACTGACTAATATGAAAGTGGTCATTTGATTTATTTACAATACAAGTTGTGAAGTAATATTTTCTGTCTTTTAGTAGATATATTATATGAGAGACTTGCTTTGTTTACCAAATAATGGATCTAGATGGATTTGTATCGTAAACATTAAAAAAAAGTTTAATGTTACATTAAATAAAAGCTTTTATTTTTTATTTAATATAGTAAGTTTTTAAGTTTTTTACGATACTCCCAAAATCATTCCAGATAAATCTGCATATTTTTTTTACAAAATTCTCCACAGAAATAGCAAAAAATGTCCACAGATTCTGTCTCGCAATTTAGGCTATTTTAGGCTAGATAGATAGATAGATAGATAGATAGATAGATAGATAGATAGATAG
>CAIGQZ010001336.1:23911452-23949720 GCA_903798205.1 Danio tinwini | reverse complement strand
ATAGATAGATAGATAGATAGATAGATAGATAGATAGATAGATAGATATATAAGTATGGGGTTTTTCTCTAAAGAAGTAATTACTCCTCGTTTAGAGCGTCATTATGGACATTTTACATTATAACTAACGTGGTTCAATCTATGGATCTGCGACAGAGAAACGATTTTGGCAAACACTCGTCACTACATCATTCTTTTCCCAAACAATGCATCGTACTATGATAGTTCAGCTGCGAGTTATGTTGTTGTTTGGGAAACGCACCCCTGTAAGGGAACTGTTTCCTTTAACTGAGAGTGACTGAACTCTTTGCAAGCCTAATATTTTTCCACCAAACATAAACTTTGATGTGAATTAAGTGTTATTAGTTCAAAATTAAATAGTGGCCATTATTTCCACATTGCATGAGTTAATCACAGTTAATTCCCAGAAACATCCTGGTAACATTGTACACTGTGTGGTCACAGACTTTATGCCGCCATCTTTGTCAGTCCGTTGGGACTCTGCTTTTATTGTTAGTTCTCCCAGCAGACCTGCACTGTCTGTCTGAAGCTCACACAGGCTCTGTGCTCTGCTGTTGTATGGGTTGGTAAGATTCTATTTGCATTAATGCTGACAGAACTTGTTGATCTGAACAGCTGGGACAGGTTATCTGGCTCCACACACATCTCGTGCTTGTTATCCCGTCCCACATGAGAACATCTGTGAAACATAATTACACAAAAAGGACAAATAATCTGTTATTGAAATGAGCAAAATTCAAAAGATGCCATTGCTTCTAATTCATCTTTGATGAGGGTGACATTTGATATTTTCAAGTCGTATTTTGAAATGCGCATAATATCTGCCAGCAGGAAAAACTCTAAATGTTACACAAAGAACTGTGGAAACTGTGGGGAATATCACTTTTTCTTTTCTTTTCTTTCTTTCTTTTTTTTTTTTTTGAATACCAGCTTTCCAAATGACCCCCAAAGAAAGTTTAAAGTCATTATTGTGATAAATTCCAAAAGCATAGACATTACAAAAAGTAACTTTTGAAATAACTTAAACTTACAAAGCATAGAATTTATTACACAAATATTTTTATACTGGGTGACACGGTGGTGCAGTGGGTAGTGCTGTTGCAACACAGCAAGAAGGTTGCTGGTTTGAACCCTGCCTGGGTCAGTTGGCATTTCTGTGTGGAGTTTGCATGTTCTCCTCGTGTTGGCGTGGGTTTCCTCTGGGTGCTCTGGTTTCCCCTACAGTCCAAAGACATGCGGTAGAGGTGAATTGAATAAACTAAATTGACTGTAATTATGTTTGTGAATGCAAGAGTGTATGTTTCTTAGTGTTGGGTTGTGGCTGGAAGGGCATCTGCTGCGTAAAACATATGCTGAAATAGTTGGCGGTTCATTTCGCTGTGGCAACCCCTGATTAATAAAGGGACTAAACTGAAAAGAAAATAGATGAATGAATGAATGAATATTTTTATACTTCATTGATCAAGTTTTATATAAATTTTTATGTACAGATGTTTACTTCATCTCCAAAACAGTTTGATTGTATCTTCAATGTTTCACAAAGCAAATCAGTTCAAACTGATTTGAATCAACATAGAGGGAGGTAAATGATTACATAAATGTAATACTGGGTGAACTATCTCTTTATTAATGATATGGTAATATGATACTTTTTTCTTCAAATAATGATGTAAAATTTCTCCCCTGTGGTGCTAAATGTCTTAAAGATTCATTTAAATCATTGAGTCGTTAATTTGTTTGATTTCTTCAAACAGCTGATTATATTAATTGTCTGTATTTGGAATGTTTGGGGCATATACAGAGCATTCAGAAAGTATTCACAGAGCTTCACTTTTTCCACATTTTGTAATGTTACAGCCTTATTTCAAAATGTATAGCACCATACCATTCACCGTATATATAGCATGTGCAGGTTAGGAGTCCAGTGAAGGATGGTTTCAGAATCCAGGTAAAATGAGACCCAAAAATAGCACATGAGACTGTGATAGAAGCATGTGGCCAAGATGCCTTTTCTCATCTAGTTTGCTTTTGAAAACTTTTATGCACTCTCACGGACACATATGAGAAATATGTTAATATATATACAGAAATGTATACCGCGGCCTCTGGTGGATTTACGAGAAATGGCACATATGAGAAAACGCATGCCAGCAACGTATTCGAGATTGTCAAAAATGTGCACAGTAGCCTCTAGTGGATTTGTGAAAAAAAAAAAAGCAAGACGATGCAGCCCAAGGGTAGATATTTGACGTTTCTCAAAAATGTAATCCTGGGTATACCAGGGTAATCTCCAGTGAGCTGGGTTGATTCAATTTATTATTTTGCTCAAAATTGTTCAAGTAATACCCCATAATGTCAACAGGAAAGAAATTTGTTTGCAATGTTGACAAATTCATTCATTCATTCATTCATTTTCCTTTGGCTTAGTCCCTTTATTAATCTAGGGTCGCCACAGTGGAATGAATCACCAACTTTTCCAGCATATGTTTTACATAGTGGATGCCCTTCCAGCTACAACCAAGTAATGGGAAACACCCATACACACTTATTCACACACATACACTACGGCCAATTTGGTTTATTCAATTCACCTATAGTGCATGTCTTTGGACTGTGGGAGAAAGCAGAGCACCCCGAGGAAACTCACACAAACACGGGGAGAGCATGCACACTCCACACACTTGCTGTGAGGTGACAGTGCTAACCTGTAAATAAATAAACACACACACATGTGCATAAATATGTTTTTGCTCATTACTTTGGCACCAATTACAACCTCGCATCTTTATGAGTATGATGCTAATATCTCAGCACATCTATTTTTGGGCAGTTTCTCACATTCTTCTTTACTCACCTCTCAAGCTGCAGAGATGCTCAATCAGGTTTAAGTCTGGGCTCTGTTTTGGACATTCACAGAGTTGTCTCATAGCCACTGCTTTGCTATCTTGGCTGAGTGCTTTGGATCACTGTCCTGTTAAAAATGAACCATGCTCCTGAGCAAGTTTTCATCATGAATGTTTTTGTGCTTTGCAGCATTCATCTTTCCCTCGATCCTGACTAGTCTTCTAGTTCCCAGGCGAACTGTCATGTTTCTTTTACCAGGATCCAGGCTTCCATCTAGTTGTGCTACTATTAAGACCTTATTGGTGGAGTGCTGCAGAAATTGATGTTCCTCTGGAAGGATCTTCTTTATTCACAAATAAATGCTGGAGTTTGTTTGTTTGTTAAAGTGATCTTAGGTTCATGGCCAAGACAAATGTATTAATATCACAGATCAGATTTGGTAATGTAATGTTATAGTTTGAATTACAAAATGGCTCATTCACCAGTACACTTTTTTTTTTTTTTTGTAAGTTTTGTTGCAAGATGTTTACACAAAAGCATAAATTGGCATAAAAATGTGTTAAATTTTGTCTATCAAACTTTACTAAGTCTACTGAACCAGCACAAGGTTTGTAAGATTTGATAATGTTTTAAATTTTCATACACTCACAGTGAAAAACGGTAATTTTGTGACATGCTACTGCCAATTTAAATGAGTCCTGATTTCAAATGTAATTTCTTTAGTGTTCAGATCCTTCTGAAAATATTCTAATATAATGATCTGATGCTGAACCAATAGTTCTGATTATTATTAATGATGAAAACCAATGTGGTGCACAAGTTTTTATGGACAATGTTAAAACGCTTTTTTTCCAGATTTTTGGACGAACAGAAATTTTTCCAAAAAATAATATTGGTGTAATATGAGGGATGCTGACAAAGTAGTGCGGATCCAAATGCAGGTTTATTTGGAGGATGGTCAAACAAGCAATGGTCAACATAGGGGCAAACAGATGTATACAGGAAATCCAGAGCCGTGGTCAGTAAAAGGCGGATGGTCAAAAGGCAGGAAGCAGACAGGAATAAATAATAAAACAAGGCAAGGGTCTAACACAGCAAGGCAAGGCAAGGAAAACATGTCATAATGTCACAAACAGTAAAACAAGACTCAGCAACTTGTGTGTGTGTCTGTGCTGCTTTTAAAGTCTATGTAATCATTTCTGAACAGCTTCAGCTGTGTGTTAGCAATCAGCAGGAAAACCAAAACAAGTGTGAGTGTGTGGTGCATGTCAGGATTCGTAGTCCATATGTTGACAGATTTGTAATCCTGAGTAAAAGTGAGTGATTCCCAGTGATCTACAAGCCTGGATTGTTGGTGATTGTGACCATTTGTAATATGCTTTATTATGTATAAATGTGAAACTCTTCTCTTCACTTTACTTTTTCTTGTTTCATTACTGCATAAGCAAACACTCAAAATAAAGTTGCAGACAATTGTTGTTGAAGCCCAATGCTCGAATGCAAGGCTGTTGCTAAGTAAGGCAACCACTTGACAGAAACACAACAACAACCACTGTAGTAAGAGAACTCCTGCTGCTGCATAACAAACCCACAGGTTATATAAAGACAAGTGGCGAAATTTACATCTACATGCAAAGGCAAGATGACTTGAGCTGTTGCAGGACTGCTGAAGGCCCTTATGAATGTGTCTTTCAGTGGTGCACTGCACTGAAGCATCCTTGTTAATGATATGCCAGTGCCAATAATTCCCCAACAACACTCTCGCCAGACAGTCGGATAATGAGTCGTGCTCTGCCTTCCACACTAGAACAGCTGTTAAGCTTCAACACTCAAACTTCCTGCTTAAGAAACTCTTAAATGGTTCCCTCTTTTCTGGACCACTTTCCTTGTCAAGCCTCGGACAGCAACATCTACACTACAAGAAATAAACTGACAACATAACACACGAACAACCCAAAATCACTCTAGTGAAAGGGTGCTCATTACCACAATGCCGCTGCTGTATGTTCCTCCTGCTCGGCTCGGCTCTGTTAGAAGTTGCTTGGCTGGGAGGAATGGAGAAATCCAGGGAGGATTTGCCGCCACTCCGTCCTCAGTAGTCTTTAAAAAGACTCATAAATGGGTTGAATTTATTTTGCTATGGAAGGGAGAAACCTTATTATATGTGTTCAAGAGGCGAAGGAATTCTGGAGGAAAACCCCAAGATCACATTAGGACTGCTAAATGTCAGCTCTTGGAAATATCTTTTGATTTTGAGATTTAAACTCGGTTTTATTGTTCCCTGTGCCATAGGAGCTCATCAAAATTAGGTTTATTTCACTCGGTGCTGTGCAATTTGAAGATAATTTTGGAACAGTTTCTAATAGCTTTGCTTAATTTTAGTTTTAACAGCTAACTAGGTCCTCTGAAATCCAGAGGGATACATTTTGTACTTATTACAATGTGAAGGCAATTAATTGGGTTGTATAAATGCTTTTAATATCTCATGCTCATTTGAAGCAAGGTGGCTTTAAGAGAGCAGAGGTTCTGTTTGCTTTTACCAAAAACTGATGGAAAGGCTACGCTGTCAGCACAGTTGTGACACCGCCATGCGTTTAGTTTGGCCTTGTCTAGGGTTTAACTAATGCTTGAAAGTGCATGGCTGGCAATATTCTCAGGGGAAAGTCACCGTGGCAGTGAAGACACCAACCTTTATGGTCACACTGACCTAATTTTTCACACAAAACAAGCTCAGGGCCAGGGCTGTGGAAACCCGATAGCATCATGCTATGTTTTTAGCACTTGCACTGATACTGGTAAATCAATATACAGTAGGTGCAAGTCAAACTTATTGTCACATTCTCTCCATAAAAATATGCACTGGATCGCAGGAATTATCAAAACACATATTTATTTACAATATTAACACACACAACAGGAACTGGAAACATCAATCGCTGCACAGGGAGTGTGGCAATACAATATCGGACCAAGGACTGAACAAAACACAGCAGTATAAATACACAAGATCTAATGAACTGAATACAAACAGGGGTGAGACACAGGTGGAACTAATGATCATCAAGAAATGGCGGGAAAACAGAACAAAGGAATCAACCAAAGTACATAGAACACAACACAGACACCTGATACTTATTGGTTTCTGTATGCATATTAACATTTTGAATTGCTGTCTATTTCATGTTTCTCTTTTAATCCACAGAAGAAGAAAAAAGCATGGACTGAATGGTGAGTCCAGAGGAAGGATTTACCACACACTTCCACCTACGACTAAGAAGGTGGCATATAGGAAGCTGTCAGAAGAGCAAAGCCTTTCTGAGGAAAGCATTACAATAAAGGAAGGGATATGAAAGACTCCTAGACAGAGAAAGGGGGTGAGTACTATGTTAAGACACTATTATTAGCTTGCACTTCCCTTTCTTCCCTATATATAGGCCCTCGCTCTATATTGTGCTAAAGATCTGTGGAGGCCTGTTCTTGCCTAAGAATTTGAGAAGAAGAAAAGGTGAGGTGAAGTTGAAATAGAGATACAAGTCACATTGTGGGTGATAAATGCACAATAATAATTTGTCTGCTGCAAGAAATAGGTTTAATAGTTTAGTTTTTTTAATTGTGTATAAAGTAGCAGTTGTGAGATATAAAGCATATATTGGCAAAAAAAACAAACAGTAAATGTAGGGTTATTAAGTACAGTCACATTGTAGTCACATCACTCAAAAAAGTCCCTGCATAAAGTAAAGTCACAGTGAAAGCTTATTATTATTATTATTATTATTTAACATTTAGGTAACACTTTATAACAACTACACACCATGAATCATCTATTAAGCATTAGCAAATAGTTAACTCTAATTAATTATTTGTTAAGCATTAACTCTACATTATTAGATATTAGTAAGCAGTTTATAAATACAGCTACAAATGTGCTTAATAGTTGTATTTTTATACTTTATTACTTGTTAATTGTTCATTACTAAATTCAGTATTGCATTATTTACAAACCATTTGTATTTAAGACTAGTTGGTGGCTTTTAGTAACCCTCAGAATGAGTTAGTAAAGATTAATAATCAAATAAACATTTATATATTTTATTTTTCAGGCATGTAGTAATGGCTATAATGTATGAAAATAAATGCTTTATTAACTCAACTTCATGCAGTTTTGTGACCTAATCTAAAGTGAGGACTATTTATGCTTTATAGATGCCTTATAAATGACAATTAAAGGCTTAGTATCGACTGAACTATAAAAGTTTGCAATCTTATCTAAAAAATTTAATTATTGTAAACTTTAAACATTGTCGAATAACAGGAGTGTCAAAATGCAATTAGAAATAAATACAAGTCAATAAAATTAGATAAAACAACAATAACTTAACAATATTATGATACAAAATTTCTATGTTATTTAGCAAAGTTTAAACTGTACAGTAATTTTAATTTACATAAGATTGCAAAGATTTGTTTTTCATTTCATACATTTTTATTTGTGTATTTTTTATTGAATAGAAATTAATAAAGTCATTTATTTTCTTTTTTTTCCTGTTTAGAATATAACTGAGCCTTTAATTGTCATTTGTAAGGGATTTACAAAGCATAAATAGTCCTCATATTAATATATGCCTGAATAATAAGATATTTGAATAGTTTGTTAATCATTTACTTATGCATTCTGAATGATCTTAAAATAGCACCAACTGCTCTTAAATAACTACTTTGTAAATACTACAATACTTAATTAAGAAATATTCAACAAATAATCAATAATAAGAATAAGAAAATTAACAAATAATCATTAACAAAATATGAAAATACAATCAATAAGCAGTATATGCATGTGCTTTTAAGTCAAGAATACAGCATTTGTAGCTGCAGTTATAAACTCCTTACTAACGCCTATCATTGTAGATGTGTTAATACTTAACAGATAAATGATTTCACTATTTGCTAATGCTTAATAAGTCATTCATAGTGTGTAGTTATTATAGTGTTACCAAATCGATATATTGTGATAAATTTGCAATTAAAAGGAATTGAGACACAATTATGAAAACACCCAAATGTAATTTTGAAAATAGTGTATTTTTTTAATGTTAAATTGTTTAAAAGTGTTTAAAATTTTGTTTTAATCATAAAGATATTGCAAATGTTAGATTATATTTGATAAACCAAGTTATAATTGCAAAATATAGCCCAATTGTGAAACAGTCACAACTATGTATTAATTAAGTAATAACGAATAAAGTAAAAATTATAAGCATGCTGCATCTGCAAACAATAAGCAATTCTGTGATATAAAGTTGCTGTTGCGAGATCTGCATTTGCAGAAATAACTCTGAAATACAAAGTGAGATATATAGTAGCAATTATGGGAAGTAGAGCTATTTTTTTCTGTATACTTTGGTGCAGAAACAGACTTACATATTGACCCCATCGGTAAAAAAAATCAACACTTTAACAGCATGTTTATCAGGTTTTCCCTCAAATTTATTGACATTACTTCATCATGAGCAGACTCACTTAACAGTACCAATAACAATAACAGGTGCACTTTAAAAGGACAGTGGTTTTGGAGGGTAAGACACACTTTATTACTACAGCATTAATATCCAATCCTGCACCCGTCTGTGCCAGCCGTGTTTTTCTACCTGGAATCCTTTCCCAGGATTTATGGGATCATTCACACAGAAAATGTGCACCATTAGGTTTTCGCACGCCACAATTCAATCACGTCCTGAAATCCCAGCGCGGTCACCTCTCCCGGCGCGTGTCATTGTAGGCAGGTATTTCACCCCATGCCGGTTAATTCCTCCTCGGACTCCAGCGGGAGAAAATCAGGCCCTGAAAAAATCATTACTTTCCATAATCCCTGTCTTCCATACGCCACCACATTAATGTGCGTATGACAAAAGAGGAGGAGGGAATGAGAGCGATCTGCTGAAATAAAAGAAATTGGATTAGAATAAGTCAAGAAAAAGGGAGATCTGTCCCCAAAAATTCAATTGCAGGTTTTAAGTGCCCTTGCTCCACCAAGGTCTTTCATTCCTCATATTTTAACTTCATTTTCTGTCGCAGGGCTTTCCTTTTTTTTCGTACTCCTCCTGACATGGCAAGGAAAAAAATTCCAGCGAAACTGTCAGATCGCTGTGAAGCCTCAAGATTAATGCCGCCGTTGACAGCGCGTCTGACTGGAAAACAATCGGGTTTGTATTTACCACACAGCAAATTGATTTACCGCAACCAGCTGATGGAAAGTCCTTGTCATTGCATAAAGTTGCATGTAAAGAGATGTTTTCGTTGAAACGTGAGGGAAATTTTACAGAAGCGTTGACTGTTTAAACGTGAGGAGCATTTAGCTCAACAAGCAGGACTGCGAGACACACTGCTGGGAATATAAACACATTGCAGTCTCAGGTGTTTACTGAGAGAAATTGAAGCTTAGACTCAGTAATGGTGTTTGGCAAGCTGGGGCTGGTCGCATCGAGGCGAAGATGCACTTCTACAGGGGGTAAACAGAGAGTACCGATAACCTCGACAAAACCAAAGACGCAGCCGATGGAGAGTGGGAGAAAGAAAGCTCACAGGTCCGACAACACACAGCATGATACTGTCTACCAAGCACTTTTCAGAAGCTCTGATTATACCACAAGCAAAGCTGTGGCCAGAATGCGGGGCTGGTAAAGAGAGTCAGAAATAACAATGGCAATCAAACTGTTCCTGCACGCACTGAGAGTGACTAGGCCTCAGCATTACCGTGACAAGGGCACAGTGCACTTAATGTAAGTGGTGGCGCTTGGCAATTAAGACAGCAGAATGGATTCTCAGCAAAAGCCGAAGTGGAGAAAATTACGCCCTAAAGTGGTTATGATTCACTCATATATAACTGTCACCAAGCTGAACTTTGGTGGCCTCCCTTGTTGTGCCAGATTTTATGTGAAACATGAGCTGGAGTCGGAGACACTAATATTTTAGTGGGCACGCTTTCAAAGGTCATCGACCATATGTTAGATGCATCGCTGTCTCATCTTGTAAACAAACCCCCAAAAATTCAACAATGCTTTTTTGGCTCCGTATCATTTCCTATGATGCTCATACAACGCTATTGATCTGTTTATCGAAGTGTATGACTGTGCAGGAAGTACTCGGATTCATCAAGTGCTTCCTTCACACCCTCACCGCCTGTCAAGCCCCCCCTCTGCCATACCAGGAAGGGAGTCTGATCATTATCACACCACAAGTTTTACTTCCCTGCACTTCAGTATCTCAATAACACATCACATCACACAAACAGCTATGAGAGAGGACAGGGGAGAGAAGGAGCATACAGAGATCCAATGAAGTCATGGTTGGTTTTCTGAGGCATTGTCTGGAACCGCTGCAGCAAATGGGATAGGCTTCAAATACTACAGACTCAAAGAAAGTGGCCAGAGACAGTTATTATATTTGGCCCGTAGTTATATATAAAAATTCTGTTTGAGATGCAGTGTATGAATGCGATTGGATTCAGCGCTCCACTCTATAAAGCTTACTGCAAAACGTTTCACACTTATTACTTTATGTGAAGCTATATTAGCTGGGCAGCTGATGTCCCATGCCATTTCTGTAAGGATGAGAAATGTAGAGATTTTAATACAGTTTTTTTTTTTTTTTGAATGGGGCTATTTAGATTAATTTCTTAATTGGCCTAAACTTCAAATTAAAAATAATAATAATAATAACAATAAAACAAATTACGTATATTGTACCAGGATTATTTCTGTCAAAAACATTATTCAAAACAAATCATTGGCATGATCAAGCAGACAGAAAATCTAATTTTATTCAGTTGCCAGTGTTGGGTAAGTTACTTTAAAATGTAATAGATTACAAGTTACTGATTACTACTAGAAAATTGTAATTTTATAACATTACTAATTACTTCATGTAAAAAGTAATCAGATTACTAATTACTTTACTTTGAAGTTACTTTTAAAACATGTAAAACATATAAAAAAATACTAAATAAACTGCAGCTCTTTCAGTAATTTAATTTTCCTTGTAAAACATTTGAATGGGTTTAACACAGCAGCTTGACAAATTCAAAAGATTTAAAAATAATTTTAAGTTTTGGGTGAGTTTTGATTCTCATCATTTACTTAATCTTCACTTGTTCCAAACCTGTTCGTCTTTTTTGTTGTTGTTGTTCTTTTAAATACAAAATAAGACATTTTGAAGAAAACTGGATACCTTTAACTATTGACATTTATAGTAGGAAAAACACATAGCTCACAATGTCTGTGGTTGTGGAGACCAAATGTAAATGCTCAAATGTTTAATCAGTGAAATCTGAAATTCGTGAGTGAGCTGCGTTGCTTGCGAGCCACATGCAAATCTCTACCAATATGCATGCGCAAGGCGCGTCTCCATAAAAAATAACGAACTTGCACTTGCAAAAGACACGATACAGATGTGGCTACTGAGAATGTATGTTTCTTCACGCGAAGTACTGCAATTTGTCATGTGCAGTCACACGTAGTACTGCAGCTGCAAAGACTGCCTTTTCTTAAAAAAAATATATATATATATATTTTTGTGCTTTGCACAATAGCCACCAGGTGACGCAAGGAACAATTGCTTTTCCATGGACTCAGTTGTCAATGTTTTTTGTCACATACAGTATAAAATTAGATTAGATTAGATGCTTGTATTTGCATGTGAGAGACCAGGCAAAAGAGCACTTGATTAGAGCTCCATCGATGCATCGAGCGGCTGGGTTTCTTTATTTATTTTGGAGATGATAAATAAAGATTTGTATTCACATATAAATACAACAGAAAGACAAAATTACGTGTCCACTTTTGTAGGTTCAACACAATTTTATAGATCTAAATAAAATAGCCTAAGCTATACTGAAATCATTTAAAGATATAAAAATATTGCATATAATAAAAACATTAAATAAACCAATATAAAACAAACAAAAGCTATAACGATTTAGGTATATACAGTATAATATAAATAAATTAAACCGTTTTAAGCCATTTTGAACTAATTTTACAAAGACCTATCTCAAAAAAAAGATTTTAGATATTTTCTAAAAACAAATTATATTATATTTGTATTAATTTATAATATTATTTATAAAGTATTTGGATACGATGACATTAATCAAATTGTGCAGAGATTTTTTTTTTACAAACAGATTGGGAAAAACTGCAGGTAAAAATGTGTTCTATGACATCAAACAAGTGTTTATGTTTTTATAAAACGTAGTAAAATTTTAAAATGAAATTAATCATTGCAAGAAAGTAATCAAATCGTTTGTTACAACATCAAAACCCATTCCTGCAAAGGTGAAACAAATGATGAAGGAGAAGTCAAAAAGAGATTTTGGGAGTGGGAAAATGTACAGCAAGCTAACAGGGAAAATGACGAGGTCACTCACTACATTAAAACCGCTGTCATGGATAATGAAATGGATGTTCTTGGCTCTGCTACAGTATATTAGTTCAGAATGTTCACTATGTTACATAATTGCCCCCTGCTGGCCATGTATTTCTAGTGTTAGACCATATTATGCTGTGGCGCACTTTACTGCAGTAATGTGCGACACTACTTTAGATCACTCGCGCATTCTTAGTAGCCATATCTGTATATGAACAGCCCCATAAGCAGCTACGTTTCTCTTCAGATTTTCAGAAGTTAGCTTCACTCCTGATCCTGCACAAAAATCCAATTTAGCATGTTTAGGCTGAGTTGGGCTGCTGTGTTTTTGGGCTCCGGTGTCCTCCTTGATGACACGTAGAATGCTTTCTGTACAAGTGAATTGAACAAGTTGCTGGTCGAGTTAAAAGCAGTCGAATGTTCTTTAGAGACTAAACTTAGACTGCAGACTTGTTTTTATGCGAAATGAAGTAAAAGAAATGTTTGTATTTCTACTTGAAGAAGCAAGCGCTTTTGTCAACAGCTATTTCACAGCAAAAAGCGAAAGCAAATTTAAAAGTGAATGGACATTAACTGACGTTGCAGCAGAAAACGTGCATTTCTTAAGCATTTCAGTATTAGTGTTATTATATTATTAATGACCTCCAGAATCAAGAGCATCTGTGCACTGCGTCTGACGCCTTCAAACGCCACCGCTTGTTCACTGCGTGTCAGGATTGCCCTCTGAGGCACAAGTCATTTATTAAATAAAGAAAAGATCGATCCAGCTTCTCATACCGCAGCAAATTCCGTTTCTACTGTTGATATTTGGCGCCAATTAGTCAGGTAGTGACAAATTTGTTCACTTTGACTCGTTGGATGGAAACGCTGCTTTATTCGCACATCTTTTATGCGATACTCCAAGTTTTGCGCATAAAGTTAATTTGCATTTTTGGATGGAAACATAGCTACTGACTTTAGTAACTGATTCAAATTACACAACTTTAAAATGTAATTCGTTACATTACTGTGTTCCCCAAAAATGTAATTAGAATACAGTAACACATAACTTTGGAACGTGTTACACCCAACTCTGTCAGTCCCAAGCTGTTTTTCCCTCAATTAATTCAACTCTTTTGTCTAGGATTGAATAACCCTGTTTTCATAGTTTTTTTTATTCACATAGAAGAGTCATTTGGAAATAGGTTAATGCTGTGGTCTCCTGAAAGAGACCAAGGCCCAATCCCAATTCTATTTTTGTACCCCTACCCCTTCCCCTTGGCCCTTACAACCAAGGGTTAAGCGGAAGGGCTTCAAAACTTACCCCTAAGAATTGGGACAGCACTTCAACACCTGCACACATCATCATATCTCCATCATATGTCATCACAATCTCTTGCTTCATTAGAGATCAGATGATCGTGACTGCTGTATTTAATCCAGTTGTGTTATTTTTTGGTATTTATCTTCAGGAAATCACTGAAGGCATATATTATGTTATCATAATGATATAATGTGTCAATAAGATCGTAACTGTACTGTGTATTTACACAGTGGCCGAATTCATTTATGTAAACACACGAAAACAACATGAACATTACAGCAGACACTGTAAAAAGCTCATTTTCAGCCACTAGACTGCTCTGACAGGGTTTGCGAGTGTCATCGAGTGTCAGAATGTTGTGGGACTGCTGTACAAGAGTTATGATTATGGATTATAGATCGCGAAATTTTGTGTGTTTTTTTTTTTTGTTTTGTTTTTAAAGCATGATGGTAAAACATGAACATGATATGAATATATTAAAACATATGTTTGTTTGTCGTAAAAATTCATAATAATGACAAAAAATACTAATTTGTGGATCTTCTACTTCCGGGTGCAGTGAAACTGCCGCTGTTGCAGGTGTATTCTGGGAAATTTTCTTACCCCTCCGTTTCAAGTGTGCTCCTGAAAAATCTTTGTTTGAAGGGGTGTATACCCCTTGCCCTTAGCCCTACACCTTCAAGCTAAAGAGAATTGGGACCCCACTACCTCTTGACGGGAATGCACAAAACGAAGGGTAGGGGTAAGGGGAAGGGCTAAGGGGGAGAATTGGGATCGGGCCTAAGTAACTACTTGACAGCTACCAGAAAATATTAGTAAAGCGATGCTTAATATCTGCTAGTGTAGCAGGCTAGCTAGTAGAAGTGTCAAAGCATTTTATGCACATTTTAGAAAGAGCAAAATAAAAATAAAAACACTGGATAGAAACTTCAAAATAAACTCTTTTATAAAGTCGGAAATGATGGTGCTCAGATCATGTAACTCAATAACTAGACTAGCCAGCACCACTCCGCAATACCTGAGCCAACATTGTCCTCAAAATAATTTGTTAAATTACCTCTAGAACTATCTTACATGATTGTGGTTCCAAACATCATTCATCAGGAGAGATGACAATAAAATGGTTGTCATTGGTTGTTTAGCTGGCATGCTCTGTGGTGCAAGTCATTTATAATGCATGAACAAAAAGCTACAGTGGTTTCCCTATTTTCCCTGGATGTAACCATTTTTCGAAAATTGTACTCGATTTATTCATATAGTTATTTAGCTCTGTGTGTGTTTGTGTTACCCTGAATTATAACATTGGGACATTGTACATTGGGAAACTGCAATGTACAGGTATATATCCCCACTAAAATCTTAAAAGGCCATGAAACCCCCCTCTTTCAGTTCAAGTCTACCTTAGAAATTAAAAAAAAAAATGCTCCTAGATGGGTGTGGTGCGCTGTGGGCAGAGGGAGGAGTGGGCGTGGCCGACAGTACAAGGAAAAAAAGGGGAGCGAACAACTGTCAGTTGGCTCACAAAACAAGACACAAACTGTGAGGAGACCCATGCTTTTATAGTTTACAAAGTTAAAATGAAAGAAATAAACAGTAAGTAACTTAATGTCCTGCTACATTTGTTATTTCTAAATTCATATACACATAACCACAATTTGTTATATCATTATAAAGATAATTGTGTTTATATAAACTCTATAAATGAAGAGGACTTCTCTCCTCCTCAATCCCGGGTCTGAATGCAGACACAGTGGATAGCAGTGCAGCAGGTCTCTTGCCCTGTCTACTCCAACCATTAACCCTGCCGGTAATCTGAAGGATTTTAAACAGCAGAGATAAAGGCGATGTGTCTCAATGGTAACCTGATGGTAACAAACTCAACTGATAAAAGTTTGCCATTCTCCAATTCTTGCACAGCTCTCCCGACAAAAAGGCTTGCTGCAAACCAACAGCTTTGCTGTATCGGCCCTGACAGCATCACTGGGGAAACCATGCAACAAACCCAGTGGATCATGTAAACAAAAACATATGACCTGTGTCTCACGTAGTCATTGGGTCTCACAGCTTGGCAGGTTTGCTTTGCCTTCAGAAAGCATGTGCTCTCATAAATAATTAAAAAGCATAGGATAAGAAAACTCCACTATAAATAATAATAAAAAACCGACACGTCATCACTCCACTAGCAGATTCGTGTTACATCAAAGATTTCAATCCTGCGCCCCAAAAAACCCAGAAGATGAAATTAGCTGACAAAACCTCAAAATTATCCAGTTTTCCCCACAATTAAAGCTAACTGGAGCTAACACACATAACTCTGTTAAAATCTCAAAAAAGTACTGAAGGGTTTCTTGAACCTTTAAAAACTGAAAAAATATACATACATACTGTACATACATGCACACATATTTATTTAACTTTGGACCAACTTTGGATGGAAAAAAGCTTTAATTTTAATTTTAGCAATGCTCCAATGTAAAGTTTCTAGGGTAAGCTACAATAGCTTGTAGCTGCAAAAGAAAAAGACGTTTTCATTAAAAGTTGATTTCATTAAATCAGTTGTATAAAGCAGCATTATCCTGTACTACTTTCTGACCCAGTACCCAGAAGGATAAGAACAGATAAATGTAATAAGTATGCAGATCAAATAATTTCTAGGTTTTATTTCTATTACAAAAGCTCAATGTTGTAGCTCTTAATTCTTCTCATTCTAAAGCATGTCTCTCATTCTCATGTGGACACAGAAGAAAAGATACAGTACGTCTTGGCTTCCATATTGGCAATATTCTCACCGTCTTTGTGGTTGGTCAACAGAGCGGTCAGTTTGCTCAAAAGACTGAATTTGTGGATCATTACACAGAATGACCCGAACAGCCAAAGAAAGACCACGTCAAGAGATGCAATGATTGTTCCATTACACTGTGACTCACAGACCTTGAAACAAAATGTGATATTTGACAGTCATGCATGTCTCCATGTCGTACATTATGTTCAACATTAGTGCATTTTGTGAGAACTGTCTCCGACTTCTGTATTTCTGAGAAGTACATCTAATATCAGTGGGACATAACCATGAATAAGTTCTTGAATAATTCTAGGAATTTCTCTGAGAGTTGTTGAATATTCAATGAAAGCTCTGTAGTTCATATCTAATTAATGCATTTGAACCTCATCTCAAGTTCTGTGTTTGATCTTATGCCATTTTGTAAATCGGGCTCCTCCGGAGACGTGCTTGCATGCTTGCTGAGTACATGACTTGATACTTCTCTCCAAGGTAGACATGAAAATGATCACATGCTTGATCGCAGAATGAGGTCTGTTCTTATTTATTTAATTCCGGCTATTAATTTATTTCATTGCCACTCCATTAAAATATTTGAGCAGAGGTCAGGGAGTACATGAAGTGTGACACTTTCGACAGTAAAAAGTCATAATGTGGTTCATGCGCTAAGTTTATGAGGTCAGCCATTAAGATTAATTGTTCCGACTAATGATTTAGACGAGGATGCTAATTACCAGTGATTGCCCATTAAGTCAAACACAAACGTAACCTTGATATATTGTCGCTCGGCTTTTTTTTTATTGTTGTTTTTTTTTCAACATCAGCTCCTAATCTCTGTTTTTGTAAAAATCAAAAATCATGTGACTTGTCGCAGCTGCTGGTGACAAGTTTGAACCAAACCTCTTCTTTTATGTAGGTCTGGTAGGTTGTATAAAACTATTGTCAAAGCACCTGGCAAAGGCACGTGCTGTTCTCTGACCAGCTGGAGCTCTTTTACCTTCTAGTCGAAAGCTCTGCCTTCACTTGTCCGTACAAAAGAGCCGCACCTGTGTTACAATCCACCTGCATGTGTTCATTGATTACTGCTGCACCTGCATCTCCTAATCAACCCATGTCAGATCCTCAGGTGTCGACCAGCAAAGACAAAGATGTCTGTTTGGCTGTGTCCGAAAACGTGTTGCCTCACTGCCCTATAAGGCAATGATTTTACAAGCAGCATTGGTGCACAAAGAGACCTAAAATCGAGAGGGATTTTGGTTGGGAGCTGTTTGGACAGAACTGTTGGTAGGTATAGTGTGTCCACAGTCATATTGGAGTGATATAAACACAATATGTCTCTTTTTTATTCCTGACATTAAAATAAGATCCAAATCCCTACCATTTTGTGGCCGTCAGTATCTTGACATAGAAGTGTGGTTTCCCTGCCCCCCGAATTGATTGACAGCCCTGTATTAACATATCTTTGTAGTAATGAGTATAATCATATCAACAAGACGTGCGCAAACCATCTGGGATTAAAAGATCTGTTCAGCTCGCTGTGATCATCAATCGTCATCAAATGTGATCAAGAATGAGTTTTACAAGTTTAAAAACGATTTGCATGTATGTAATAAAGTAAAGACAGTAAAATCACTGTAATTCATCACCACAGCCACATGTGAGAGCAATTATAAAAGAAGATGCCTCCCGGTTTGTGGACGTTAAATCAGGTTTATTTTGTATATCAGCATAACGGACATCCATACAGCAGTAGATATTAACCTGTATCCTGTCACATTTATCATGCAAAAACCTGTGCTGTGTTTGTGTGTGTCCACTTTGTGTCTGTGTGTGAACTTTGTAACTACATTGTGTGTGACTCATCATTGTAGGAAGTCTTAAATTAACTTCACAACAAATACATCAAATAATCACTTGGAAAGTTCTTACTGTAGTATTTCTCACAAAAGTTATATGATGTCTGTTACTGTGCTGTTTATCTGATGCAGCCAAGGCGGAGATTGAGGCACACTCTGACAGGCACGTGCAAACGGTGGGCGGGGAGAACTAGTATTAAAGGCACATGCAACAAAAACAGCTACAATATTCTGAAAGCTATAATAAATAATCTGATGGGTCTTTTGAGCTGAAACTTTACAGACACATTCTGGAGACAAAAATTTGTTATCTTAAATCTTGAAAAAGGCGTAAAACAGGGCCCCTTTAAATTTTTAATACTCCCGCTGAAGCCCTATGTGGATTTATTTCAATCTGAACATTATTAAGATTGCACCACTTTAAAGTTTATGTGACATAACAACATCAAGTTTATTATGTGACAGAGCGCAACCCTGATGGTTAACTGCTACAATATCAATTTCACACACACACACACACACACACACACACACACACACACACACACACACACACACATATCACATTTACACACAAACTGACCACAAAAAAGTTTCAGACATAAATTGTGCATTGTATTTTAACTGTCACAGAATCAAACTTGCAGGATTATGTAATATTGTAGGCAGTAAAGGTAAAATCCGTGCTGATTTCAAAGATTAATCAGATCACAAAATGATCAATAGCTGCAAATATCCTTCATACTGCACTAAAAGAAACTGCAAATTGAAAATAAACCTGATGATAACATGTCAATTTGGAAAACAAAAAAAAAATCTTGAATTAGGTGTTTAAGCAGGCAATTCCTAAAATAAATATTTCATAAAACTGCAATGAAAACATTGGTTGGTTGATTGGTTGATTGATTGATTGATTGATTGATTGATTGATTGATTGATTGATTGATTGATTGATTGATTGATTGATTGATTGATTGATTGCATGTTTCCTGACATACATAAAAGTTACACGGTCATCTTTAAAGTTAGGCTGTTCTGGATTCTTGATAAACAGATCATTTGTGAAATCGTGCACTATAATCTCTCAGAAACATCTCATAGATGACCACTCCCAAGTGTTTTCTTTTTGCCATTAGGGACAATGTACATCTAGGCGCTTGTTCTTGCAGAATTAAACTTAACAGGCTATCAGCAGCAAGAAAGAAAAACAGATCAATTCAGCTGACACTAACCTACAAATTATTTGGTCACAAGATGGCATCAAACTGTCAAAAAAATTTGTGTGATAATTAAGCATATAAATAATAACTATCGAGATGATTTGTAGTGCCCAGTTGAGCTTGTTATTAGTTTCAGTGTTGTTTATCTGGGAATAACCTACCTTTAAATGTCATAATTCCAGCCTGATCTCATGAGAAAATGTAAGTATTTTACGTTTTGTCAGTTTAGTGGCTAATTCGTAGGAAGTTGAGTCTTACGAAAATGTCAGATTTTAAAAAGGAGGTGTGGCACCCAACCCCTCCACAAAACCCAACCGTCAATAGGTGATGAGCAAATTGTCAAAATTGTACAAATTAGATCGTACGAATTCATACGAATTAGCCACTAAATCAAAAAGTTACAAATTGCCGTGTGTTTGTGATTTTATTTATTTATTTAGTTTGAAGTTTTAGTCACCTACGTAACCATGGATAATGGAAATGTTGTCATTTCACAAAAGTTTTTAGAAAATATTGATAAAGTTCTGTGCAAATCTGTAATGGAAACCAGCCTACTGTTGCTGTCTGTTGCAGCATTTTAAATGCAACCATCAATTGTCTCTTACAAAAGCTTATCATCTCTGTCCGCAATCTTAGGCAGCTCATTTGTTACCTCGCTGCCCTATCAGACAATCATTTTACATGCAGCTTTGTCCACAAAGGCACCTCAAACTGATTTCGGACAGACTTCTGAGGCAGCAGAAAATTGATTGAATGATAAACAACAAAACAGACTTCTTTGGTGATAAATAACCGAGTGTATAACACTAAGTGAATGTTTCTGTCTAGAAATTACATCAAAAGAGGAAAAAATTGTCAAAAAGGCACATTTATACGCAAATTGACCACCCACCATAATTTCAGATAATATCTCTATTTATTTTTTAGCCCAACTGTCACAGACTCAGACTCACAGTATGTGAAATCTTAGGCTGCAAATGAATGCATCTAAACAGCTTTAAAAATCTGAAATGGCAGCTCAAAAGACAAAATGTGACATCATGATTGGATCTGAATCTTTCTTGTTGTCTTCATACCACCATATGTTGCAAGGAAAAGAAACATTTTTAGCTTTTAGATGCAGCCCTTGACTCGCTCAGCTATAAATGGCCACAATCGTTTTTCTCAATTGCTGATTGTAATGTAATGTAATGTGTATTTATATAGTGTATATATCATGTATGGCCATACTCTCAAAGTGCTTTACAATCATGGGGGGGGGGGGTCTACCCTTTAATAGTTATGAAATAGTTTGCTCTGATCTTTATCTTAAATAATATTACTAATTAAAATAATACATAACACAAACATACATTTGACCACCCCTATAATAGGTCATACCATTGTGAATGCATGTTTGCACCAAAAATACTAATTCAGCGGATTGAAACCGGCAAATCTAGAGCACCAACAGATAGCATAAGTGTTCAAAATAATGTTTCTTGTAAATAGGCATTTGTACTGAAGGTGTCCATAAAACTAGATGCATAGATTGTATTTTATTATACACTTGCTTGCACATGGATGTTAAACAGTAAAATAAAAACATGTGCAGTCTTTCGTTGGACATCCATTAATAGGTGCAGGAATGCAGACCTGTCACTGTTTATTTAATATCACAAATGTCATTGAGAACCACTTAATATCCCTCAAAACACTGAAAATAAAAGTTTGATTAAGTTTGAATCGAATGTAATTTAATTTAATTTCACTGAGGCATATTACCAAACATAACCAAAAAAACTTGACCCCACCACCCCTACACTTTGCATGAAGTGCCATAGGATTTTTAATGACTACAAAGGGTCAAGACCTCGGTTTAACATCTCACCTGAAAAACAGTGCTCAATGACTTCACTATACTGGGGCATTAGGACTTAGGTGCCCCCTGCTGACCTCACTAAAAACACTTCCAACAGCAACATCGTTTTCCCATGTGGTCTCCCATCCAGGTACTGACCATGGTCAGCCAGTCAGTAACCAGATATGGCTGTGGCCATTATCTTTGGCTTTCCAAGCTCGTGTTACCTTGCTACCCAATCATACAATGACTTTACAAACAATGACTTTACAATGATTTGTGCTTGAAGGCAGCTTACAAACCCTCTGAGGCAACATAAAAGTTTAATGATCTGCACAAAAACAGAACAAGGTAATAAGTGAATATTTATCACAAAAATATACGTTTCTTGTTTAAAATTATATTCAGAAAAATTGGAAATAGTAACCCTTTTGCACACAAGCTAACCACCAAACACATGGAATATTTGTTGTTTACCTCACTGTCATGTAACTGAAGGTGCAGGACTGTGGGATTTTCATCTATTGTATGCTGTCTTAAAAAATGGATCAAATGAGAGAATCTCAGAGGGCCGAATCTGGCACAATCAGTGCATTTAAACGTGCCTTGTTGCCTTTATATCTCTGTATACTACCTGGGGTGGTAGCATTTTTCAGCTTTTTGGAAACAGCCCTTGAGCAATAAATGGCCTCCATCGTCTTTCCCAGAAGCTCACAGTCACACACAGACAACATTCTCAGCTCATGTTTTTATCTTGAAAAATATTTTACATTCAAATATGTTCAATGTTTTTGGAAGTCAGAGACAGCCCTAAATCTTTACCATTAAGACACTGTGTGCTATCTTACATGAATGCATAAATTACGGGCATTAGACATTTTTATATACTGAATTGAAATTATAACGTGAAAAAGAAGGCAAACGTTTATCTTTGTGAATCACGTAATGATGGATTAAAATAATACAATAGCAGGAATATGAGCGCGGGCTTGTGGTGATAAAATACAAAACATTAAGCAGCATGAGGCTGCAATGAGGACAATAACATTAGTTTTCTGGATGAGCTTAAACATTAAAGCTTTCACAAACACAGTCAGCGGTAGCGAATTAAACTGCTACATAACTTAAGCTAAACTCCCTTAGATAGCCGGTAATAAGGCCTGTCAAAAAAGTTGTGAAATAGCAACACAAATGCTAAAACAAAATAATATGATTTTTTTAGTTTGTTTGTTATTATACTCTAACACTCAGTATATCTCACATAGCAGTTCTGTTTCTTGTTGTTTATGGTCCTGAGAAAACACACTTCAATCACTCCAAAGGGACCTTGACCTCCAGAATGCTTATGTTGTAATGCTAAGAGTTCCTGTGCACAGTACAAACTCTTCTTTAAACATGAAGACTGTGTACCATATCAACAGCTGTGTATTCTGGGAAAGCTGATTTATTTCTTAGCAGTATGTTTCAAATCATCATGGTATTCAAACTGAACACTCTTATGTTTCACAGAATATTGCAGTATATGTTATACATTATTTAACTCTGCGGATCATTATTTTTAAGACGTACCCTTGTATTCTTTAATCAACAAAGCTTTCTTACACTCGGAATTCTTCTGCGAAACCTGTTAGTTTTCACATAAAATCAAATTAAAGAACATAAGGCTATTCCATTTCGCATACTTTTTTAAATGTATGCACACCTGCCCAACTGCTTGTTAACGCAAATTTCTAATCAGCCAATCACATGACAGCAACTCTATGCATTTATGCATGTAGTCATGGTCAAGACGATCTGCTGCGGTTCAAACCGAGCATCAGAATGGGGAAGAAAGGTGATTTAAGTGACTTTGAAAGTGGCATGGTTGTTTGTGCCAGACGGACTGGTCTGAGTATTTCAGAAACGGATGATCTACTGGGATTTTCACACACAACCATCTTTAGGGTTTACAGAGAATGGTCCGAAAAAGAGAAAATATCCAGTGAGTGGCAGTTCTGTGGGCGCAAATGCCTTGTTGGTGCCAGAGGTCAGAGGAGAATGGCCAGACTGGTTTGAGCTGATACAGTAACTCAAATAACTACTTGATACAACCAAGGTATACAAGGTATACAGAAGAGCATCTCTAAATGCACAACACGTCCAACCTTGAGGCGGATGAGCTACAGCAGCAGAAGACCATACCGGGTGCAACTCCTGTCAGCTAAGAACAGAAAACTGAGGCTACAATTTACAAGGCTCACCAAAATTGGACAATAGAACATTGGAAAAACGTTGCCTAGTCTGATGAGTCTCAATTTCTGCTGCAACATTTTGATGGTATGGTCAGAATTTGGCATCAACGACATGAAAGCATGGATCCATCCTGCCTTGTATCAATAGTTCAGGCTGGTGGTGGTGTAATGGAGTGGGGAATTTTTATTTTGGCACACTTTAGGCCCATTAGTACCAATTGAGCATTGTGTCAAGACCACAGCCTAAATAAGTATCATTGCTGACCATGTCTATCCCTTTATGACCACAGTGTACCCATCTTTATGTCATAAAGCACAAATAATCTCAGACTGGTTTCTTGAACACGACAATCAGTTTACTGTACTCAATGGCCTCCACAGTCACCAGCTCTCAATCAAATAGAGTACTTTGGGATGTGGTGGAAGATTTGCATCATGGATGTGCAGCTGACAAATCTGCACCAAAATCTGGCATGAAGGATTAAGGCAAAACGGAGTCCAACCTGGTACTAGTAACGTGTACCTAATGAAGTGGCCGGTGACTGTGTGTGTGTGTGTGTGTGTGCGTGCATATATATGTGTGTGTGTGTATATATATATATATATATATATATATATATATATATATATTTATATATAGGGGATTTCAGAAGACATTTGAAACCTTAAGTAAGGTTAGAGAGTTTGCATTATTTGTGGTATTAATTAATGATTTTTTTTCCTAAATATATATAATATATATAGAGATTTATGTTTTATTGAATAAGTGGCTCTTTCATATGAATTTATAGAAAATGTATGATTTTTTTTTTAAAGCAAGCATACAGGCCCACCCCATCTCCACTCTTAAACATAGCTATCGCTGTAACATGGTTGCCATAATATTATATTGATTATGATGAAATCACTTCCAACCAAAATTAAAATGTAGGTTAGGGTTAGCTTTTTAAAGGTTTTTATCACTGACAACACACAAGAGTTGACATTGCATCCACTGATCTATATGGTAAGATTTATATAATGATATATATAATTCTCTATTATAGGTCAGTAGTTCAGCCATGTTTCTATCTGACGTTTGTGGTGACGTTCATACAATTATATTGCAAAAATAATCTTGTGCTCCAGATCTATTTTCAGAAGTCAATGATAATCATTTTGATTTGACTATATATGTTTGTTTGTTTGCTATCAGAGCATCTGTAGCTCTTGAATTGTATTTTTAAAGTCACGACCACAGTTTCAGGTAAATAAGAATGTTTTTGAAATTCTACTTAAGGAATAAAAAGGTACCTACATCTTTGATGCACTGCAAATTTTTCATTTTGGTTAAATTTAGTATTAGGGGGTGCGAGAGATCTGCAGAGTGGATGGCAACATCAACAGCATTTGTGCTGCCCATTACATTACAAGCCACAGGAGAAGGCAAATTCTTCAGCATGATAACACTCCTCATACTTCAGTCTCCACATCAAAATTCCTGAAAGCAAAGAAGGTCAAGGTGCTCCAGGATTGGCCAGCACAGTCACCAGACATGAACCTTATTGAGCATGTCTGGGGTAAGATGGAGGAGGCATTGAAGATGAATCCAAAGAATCTTGATCAACTCTGGGAGTCCTGCCAGAACGCTTTCTTGGCCCTTCCAGATGACTTTATTAATAAGTTATTTAAGTTATTGCAGAGATGTATGGATGCAGTCCTCCAAGCTCACAGGAGTCATACACAATATTAATTATTTTTCCACTGCAGCATGACTTTATATACTGTACATTATTTATGTTAAGCCGCGACTTTTGTCTAAGCAAAGTCAGACCTTACTGTCCTAATTAAATAATTAAAAATCAAGGCATGATCATATTTTATTTTGCTAAATAAGCATAATCTAGAGGCTTTTGCCTTTCATATAAGCCACTTCTGATACCAAAAGATCAACTAGAAGTTATTATTTATTGTTTTCAAAAACTTGAACAACACTTTTGTCAGGTAGTGTATATTACATATTTATTGCAAATATACTGTGTGCATTTGAATTACAGCAAAAAAATCAGATCATATACAACGGTCTTTCATCAGATCAGTTTGTTTATATCAACAAAGTGTTCACCGTACCCAGATGTGTGTGTGTGTGTGTGTGTGTGTGTGTGTGTGTGTGTGTGTGTGTGTGTGTGTGTGTGTGTGTGTGTGTTGTCAATATCCTCAAAAGTAATTATTTTATTGTTAACAGAATCAGCAATGCTTTAGTGGAGACACTCAATCAGCAACAACACCAATCATGTATCCACACAGTTTGTTCATCATTCATTACGCCATGTGGCTCATCCAGCTTGCTGTCGTAAATGACTAATCACGAGTAGATGGATGAGGAAAGGGGACTGCTATTTTCAGCAAATCACAAGACTGGGTGGCTTCTGAAAAAAAGGAGAAGACATTTGAAACCTTTAGTAAGGTTAAATAAATCTCCTGAGGTTTGGATCATTTGTGGTATTAATTAATGATTTTTTTTTCCTTTTCATGTTAATGCTAACTGTCACTAATTAATGGGTGGCAGTTTCCTTCCCTAATGAGAGTGTGGTGAAATGATGCAGCCCCTGAAAAATAACAGTGAGGTATTTTTTACTCGACAATACGTATCCTTTATTATATTAAGGATATATATATCCTTTATATAATTTTTTTTTTAACCTGACGGCTTACATGGAATTTAAAGGAGCTGATTTTAGCCCTTAAATTAGATACTGCCATTTCTTTAAAATATAGCTTTAATTAATTCCCACCTTTTAGGAATACATTTAATATTCAGACCAAAATGTGCCCCACAGCACTCATAATTTGGTCTGAAAATCTTCTAATTGTCCAATAAGAACGGCCCTGGAAATTCTGCCGTGGTTTGAGCTAAATCATTATTGGAATGACAGCGTTTGCACCTTTCAGCCATGGCAGCATCTGTTTAATCTCTGATGGTTTGTGTCCGCTGAATTGGTCTGAGTTAATTGCAGTTTCGCAGCGAGGCAGAGTGGCTTCTTGTTGAATATCTAAATGGGTCATTGTGTGTTTTGTTTTGTAGGGAGCACTACATCACTCGATGGGGTTTGTGTCTGTGATAGCCACGGGGTCCCCTGCAGATGATTTATGCGGATAATACTGATGCTAGTAATAATAATAACAATCTTTTATTGGAATAAGAAATGAAATTGGGTCAGCGCTAACCGACTGATTCAGTGTCGAACCCAGGCATGCCTTCAGAGGCCAGACGCATAAAGACTCATCCATCAATAACATCCACCTAAATTTAGCCGCTGAAATATAGCATCCTGCTCTTCTGCCCAGGAATGATGGAAGAAATATGGCTCTTGCCTGCAACTGAGGTATTATTCATGAAGTCATACTTTGATTATATAACTCATTTTATAAAGCAGTTCAAGCCTTCAAATTTCCTGGAGTGCTGATATACAGTCTGACAGAACTGGAACCTTTCGATGTTTGTAACTCTCCGCTTGTCTGTATTTGCACGTTTCAAGCTGGCCCTTTAATCTGCGAATTAGTGGTGGGATTTTCCAGTTTACAGCAATACGCCGGCAGGTGGCCATTTTATAATACAAAGTGCATAAGTATGCAAATATGAGTAAATCATTGAAGTCAACAAATTGAGTCATTCAATTGAGTCTTTCACCCCAGCCGCACTAATTTTATTTACTTAAAAAAACATTTTCATTGATAAATTAAAAATAGACAAATTTGACACCAGTCATAGGGGTCAATCTTTTTTGAATTTAAGATTTAAAAAACATCTAAAAGCTAAATAAGGACAATATATGGCAGAATTTTATTATTTAAAAATCTGGAATCTGAGGGTTCAAAATAAAAAACACTAAGAGAATCACTTCTAAATTTGTATAAAATAAGCTCTTAGCATGCTTTATTATTAGTCAAAAATAAGTTTTGATATATTTACACACAGCAAAAAAATCTGAGTTCATTTAACTCAATTTGAGTTTAACTTGTTTAACACACTAGTTTAACACACTCCTTATGTGAACATATGACTCCCTCCATTTTGGAGTTAAAATAACCCTTTCTAAAGTGTGAAATTTGTACTTTACTCTCAGAGCTCATTTTAACACAGTAAGAGTTTATTCTTACATCGAACTGGAATGTGTTACCCTTGAATAACACATTTTTTCCTATATTATCAATATGCGTGCGTAACTTTTTGATTTAGTGGCTAATTCGTATGAATTCTTATGATCTACTTCGTACAATCTAGTACGATTTGCCCATCACCCAATGACGGTTGGGTGATGGGCAAATTGATGACGGTTGGGTTTAGGGGCGGGTTGGGTGCCACGCCTCCTTTTTAAAATCTTACATTTTCATATGACTTAACTCGTACGAACTCGTATGAATTAGCCACTAAACTGACAAAACATAAAATACTTACGTTTCCTTGTGAGATCAGGCTGGTGTGACAGATAACAGTGATCAAATATCTTGAAAATTGTTTTAATTTATTTAATGTTTAATAATCTTTTCAGAAATAATTTCAATTCATTCAACTCTTTGCATTTTAAAATACAACAAGACATGTTTCAAGTTTAAGTAAAACATACTGGTTTGATCACTGTTTGTCTGAAAGAACTGGTTCCAATAAAAAAACTGGACTTCCCATCACTAGTGGGAAATACACTGCATATTTGGGTAAAAAATTTTAACACTGAAAAAAGAAGCCTCTTAAATATACGCTCTTTCACACTGGTGCATTAAGTTGTACTCCGGTTTTAACACTAAACAACACCAAAAAAAAATCACATTGTATATTTAACACTGGAATTTTTGCTGTGCAGTAGGTAATTTACAAAACGTTTTAATAAAACTTCATTTTTTCTTATCATTCTGATAATTTATTTTCATAAAAGAAAAGTTTGAGTTGATTCATACTGTGTATTTTTGGCTCTGCACACAAATAATCTTAGTTCTTAACTTAAGATATTCATTCATTTAATTAATTTTCCTTCGGCTTAGTCCCTTATTTTTTAGGAGTCGCCACAATAGAATGAACCACCAACTATTCCAGCATGTGTTTTACGCAACAGATGCCCTTCCATCCACAACCCAGTACTGGGAAACACTCATACACACACACACACACACACACACACACACACACACACACACACACACACACACTCATACACTACGGCCAATTTAGTTCATCCAATTCACTTATACCCACTCAAACATGGAGAGAACATGCAAACTCCACATAGAAATGCCAAATGGTCGACTCAAACCAGTGACCTTCTTGCTGCCAGGCAACAGTGCTAACCACAGTGCTAAACTGTGTGAATTTGTGATTGACTTAATTACTTGTTAGTACATGTTGTTAATTAATGTTTTAATTAACATTTAAGCTAAATCTAACCAACATGAACTCATGAGCTGTTAATGCATAATTATGTCATGACTTTACTTGGAGTGGCACATCACCATTAACTCATCTTTAGCTCCTCATGAACTCCTGTGTTTAAACTGCTCATGTTAATGTTGACTGAACACTTTTCTATTGTTAATCAGTGTAAACGCACTAGACATACGAGCATAAGGAGTTCATGAGTAGTAAGGAATGAGTTAATGATGATGTGCCCCTTCAAGTAAAGTCATGATATAACTATACATTAACATATCATAAGTTCATGATGGTTAAATTAAGCATAAACTAATGTGGTAATTAATACAATGAACAAACATGTACTAACAAGTAATTAAGGAAGCCATTATTCATTCATGAACTCTAGTTGTAGTTAAAGTTAGTTCATGATTAGCGCGTGCCTTAACTCATCACTAGTTCATAATAAAGTAATGTTTAGTTTATATGTTAACACATCATTATTCATGTACTATTATTGTAAAGTGTTACCGCTAATCTAAACTTCATTTTGGGATTTGTATTCTATCTTACAAAATCGTTTGTCTACCTAGAAAATCTTACATTTCAAACGTTCAACAATCCACTCTCAGATCTGTAACCAAGTAACTATGACAATGTGCAATATGTAGTGAGTAATTGTGAACAAAATGAATGAACAAAACCAATGAAAAAAACAGAAAATGTGATGCATTAAGAGATTTTCTACCATTAAACATTAATAAATGTAATGCCATTGTTGGAGTGCTCAGTTATAAGTTTTTTTCTTTCTTTCAAATAATTTAAAAGTGCTGCGCGGTGGCGCATTGGGTAGCGATGTCGCCTCACAGCAAGAAGTTCGCTGGTTCGTGCCTCGCTGATTCATTTCACTGTGGCGACCCCAGATTAATAAAGGGACAAAGCCGAAAAGAATATGAATGAATAGATGATCATTTAAAAGTTAAGACAGTCGTTGAGTCGTCCAAAAGTTAAAAAGTTACGTTTTTAGCACCTTCTGTCTCTAGTCAAGATGAGAAACTTTTCTTAATGCTGTACTGAAATGGATTTTGTCCTAAATGAGGTGCTAACTGAAATTACCATGGTTACCAAATTTACAAGCTAAAAAAAGCCATGAACTGCTTGTTAATGCAAACATATAATCAGCCACTCAATGCATTTGATAATGTAGATCAAACTGAACATCAGAATGATGGAGACAGGTGATGAAAGTGACTTTGAACCTGACATGGTCATTGGCACAAGATGAGCTGGTCAGGGTATTTTAGAAACTTTTGATCAGGGATTTTCACACAACCATCTCTGGGTACTAGTTCAGCTAATAGAACAGCAAGAGCAGTGCCCCACCAGTGCCACTCCTGTCAGCAAAAAAAAAAAAAACAAAAAACAGGAAACTGAGGCTGTATTTCACACAGGCCCACCTAAACTGGACAACAGAAGACTGGGAAAGGGTTTTCTGGTCTGATGTGTCTCGATTTATGTTGCAACAGTGTTGGATAGGGTTAGAATTTAGTGTAACAACATGAAAGCATGGATCCATCCTGCTTTGTATTAACGGTCCAGACTGGTGCTGGTGGTGTAATGGTTTCATCATTTAAACATCACAGCCTACCAGAGTATCATTACTGACCATGTCCATCCCTTTATGACCACAGTGTGCCAACTTTGTGATGACTACTTCAGGCAGGCTAGCATGGTATGTCACAAAACTTAAATTATCCCATATTGGTCTCTTGAAAAATGACATATACTGTAGTCTTGATATATTACACTGTCACCTATATTCAGTTCACATAGTTCACTACATTCTGATGGCCTCCACTGTCACCAGATCTTAGTTCATGTGATCTGGATGTGGGTTATTATAGAGAAAAATCTCCAAGAAATATTTCCAGCACTCTGTTGCATCTATAGCAAGAATCAAGGAAACTTTAAAAGAAAAAAATGATTCAAAAATGTATTTTATAATCCTGAAGTTAAACCAGTACAAGCAAGATGTACTTACAGTTGAAGTTAGAATTATTAGGCCCCCTGAATTATTAGCCGCCCTGTTTATTTTTCCTCAATTTCTGTTTAATGGAGAGAAGATTTTTTTAGACACTTTTATACAGCTTAAAGTGACATTTAAAGGCTTAACTAGGTTAATTAGGTTTAGGCAGGTTAGGGTATTTGGGCAAGTCATTGTATAATAATGGTTTGTTTTGTAGACTATCAGGAAAAAAGTAAGTTTAAGGGGGCTAATAATTTTGACCTTAAAATGTTTTTAAAAATAAAAAACTGCTTTTGTTCTAGCCGAAATAAAACAAATAAGACTTTCTCCAGAAGGAAAAATATTATTAGACATACTGTGAATATTTCCTTGCTCTGTTAAACTTCATTTGGGAAATATTGAAAAAGAAAATAATTCAAAGGGGGGGCTAATAATTCTGACTTCAACTGTAACTGATAGTTTTCAGTCACATGACCTGTGCAGAAACCTGGTAGGCAGAACAATAGGCCATCATGTCAGCTAACACTGGGATCTTCATAAAAATGCAGGACAAGCTGGCTAGATATCCTTCTGATGCAAGCTACAAATATTTGGAAATTTTGGGCACTTGTGATCTACATAGAGTATCTGCCATTGCATTTTGTTACGCCCCATCTAGAGGCAAGGACATAACATAAAAGGGAAAACTGTAGGGGAGTGCTGGGCACAAAGTAACGTGGGGTAAAATGTAACAGTTTTAAGGTATTTGCTCAGGGTTAACCATGGCATGCTTTCACCACAGTGTCGGCAGACGTCTTCCTGCTAATTATTAAATAAATTTGGTGAAATTTGGATGAGAATCACAGGAGTAAGCATTTTTGCAGCATAAGAGTATTTTTTTATTATACTCTCTATGTTTTTTTTGTTTGTATTTTTTTTTTTTTGAAAAGTAGTGAATACAGTGAAAGTAGTTATAGTTGTGATTACCGTCTTCTAGGCTAAAAGATTAAACCATTTTGAAAGATGTAAAAAACACAGTAATTACTAGCCAGTTTTGAGGAAAACATGACAGCAGGGTTAGTTGTAACAGGGTGTTACAAATAAGCCATACACTGTTGGACACCAATTAAACAAACAAAATAATTGTTGAATTTTGAGTGTAATGCTGAGAACTTGTTATAAATATAAAAAAAGTTTTTTAATAGAAAATAATTTTGAATAGAAAAAAATATATTTTACAGCTAATAATGCTAATAAATCCATTGTAAAATAATGGATTATAATGCAAATAAATCCAAATGTGTTTATCCAATAAATAAATAAATAAATAAACAAACCAACAAACAAACAAACATGCTGTGCTTTTTAGAATATAAAAAATGAGTTAAATACTGAGGAAAGATTCTGTTCTATTTAAAGTAAACTGAACTTAAATTAATTGTGGGAAATCTGACTTTTTGAACATGTGTTACAACTAAACCTCCGTGTTACAATTTGCTGCACAGGTAAATAGTAAAATTTTTTACTCCTGGCACTTTTGGCAATACTGCACAGAAACCATAGAGCCGGCGATTACACCTTCAGTGCTCATTTGCAGGAGAGGCTTGTGTGTTGTTGGTAAAAAAATATAGTTTGTCCTAATTACTTTGTTTGTTATTTGGCCACAACCAAAAAGTGTTATTTGTGCCCCACTCTCCCCTACACATAACGCTGCTTATGAAAATATATAGAGATTTTATTTACTCAATGGTTTTCTCCTAAACAAAATTTGTCTTTTTCAACTTCAGGAGCTGACCAGGCCAAAATAATAAACAAAACAATCTAAATTCAAATTCCCTCTAACTTCCCTATTTCCAGCAAAAGAAAAGAAAAGAAAACACACTTTAATACTGAACTCCCCTGTCCACAAAAACAATTAATAAAAAGAAGGTACAAAAGAAAATGGCGTCAAGCTCCCTACTTATTATGTACAAATATTTACATTCAGCGAACAAATCTAAAAAGGCCAAAACAGCAGAGTAGTCAGTTAACAGGCAAAGGTCTGATTTTCAATGACAACAAAGCGAGAGCTCATGCACTAAATGCTGTAACCGATTTACCCCAGATACATACACAAACTCCAATTCAATTAGTCTCACTAACACACAATTTCCTTCTATGAAAGTCAACACATCACTACCAACCACAAGTGAGCTCAAAACAGCTAAACAGGAAGTGATAAAGGAAGAATTTATAGGCAGCCAGGAGTCAGGTGACTAGACAGGGTGTGTAACACTAGTAACAATTGGAGCAGGGGCAGGACCAAGCCAAGGAGCAATTAGCTGCTTCCTGCAGAGAGAACAAATACACAGAACACTTCCCAAAAATAAAAAGAGCAGAATTAACACACAAAGACATGACTATTTCCTTTACTAAAAAACAACTAAAGTCTCTTAAAAAAAAATTCAGTGGTTTTCGTGATTTTTCTTGTGGAGAATCTCTTAGCAATTCATTCATTGGTGGTACAAAACGTGGGTGCCTGCTTTTGTATTTGGTCTCTGTTTCTTTTTCTTAGATTAATATTTGCTTGCAGGGAAAATGTATTTATTCACATTTGCTATTTATACTTGACTTTGGATTTTAAATTATGCTTTAACTGAAGTTAACGACAACTTAGTAAGAAAAATTTTAAAAACTTAAAACGCATACAAAAGTATCGACAACTAAAAGTATAGGTACTTTATCTCAGTATGGGTCAATAATTCTCTGACCTTCTTGCTGTGAGGTGACAGTGTGAATGTGTGAATAACGACTACCTTAATTACTTGTTAGTTCATGTTGGTAATTAATGTATTAATTAACATTTAAGTTTAAGCTAAATGCAACCAACATGAACTTATGAACTGTTAATGTATAATTATTTAATTCATTTAATAAATTAACTCATCCTTAACTCCTCATGAACTCCTGTGTTTAAACTGCTCATGTTGATGTTGACTTAACACCTTGCTATTGTTATTCAGAGTAAACGCACTAGACGGACATGCATGAGGAAGTAGTTAAGAATGGGTTAATGATGATGCCCCTCCAAGTAAAGTCATAATATAATTATACGTTAACATATTATGAGTTTGTGAAGGTTAAGCATAAACTCGTGTGGCACTTAAGTTCAGTTCTGTGCCGTTTGACACAAATTCACAAATTTATTCTGTCTTCTGTTTTATTGTCAGTAAAGTATATCCTATTGAACAAAAAATATCTGATATTTTAGCAAATAATAATAATCACCAAACTCATTGTGAGTTAGCATTGATTTATTGCCTGCCAGGGGGGCATTTACCTAATGATGTCACATGAAAGCTATCAATAAAGTAGTAGTCAAAGTAAGAAGTCACTTCTAAGAACTCATGATAAATATATAAGGTTTTAATAATAAAGTAATATGTCATTTTTTATGAATATTAAAAAAAGGTCATACATGATGCATGAGAACACTGTATTGAACCCATTCCTATTAATCAGCTGATGTACCCATTCATTCTCAAAATATTCAACAAATGTTTTTGGTTTTAACAGAGAAACACTCCTTTAATTATGTCATTGGTGTGTGCAAATTCAATATAAACTGTTTAATTTAAATACTTAAGATGTGCAACACACACACACACACACATCCATACACAAAGCAGTAACAAAATATAGGAATGTCAGTACCAAATACGTAAGGTGCATAGGGTCCCGAAAGTTAGAGAAGGCACCCTGCCACCCTGTGAAGGAACCTAATTTCAGCCGCATGTATCCAAAATGTTGTACTTTCGGTCATGACCGAGTAGGAACGTAGATTGAGTAAATTGAGAGATTTGCCTTTGGACAAAAAATCTGTGGAATTCTGCACATTTGTGTGTGTGCAGATTCTGTGTGGTCTATAGCTATTAGATATGCTCATATGATTTACACGCATAGACACGATCTCCATCTCTCTCTCTCTTGCATATGTGCTCCCTGTCTGTCCTCCAGGGACTGATTCAAAAGTAGGACTAGGAGATCTAACATGTTATAACTGATGAAAATGTGTTCATATATTACGCGGCAAAAAGCATAACTCGTTTTAACTTGCCTATAACTTGGCAAATGACCATTGAATAAGCTTCATAATCTATGACTTGTCATAAGTTCATTCATTCATTTTCCTTCGGCCTAATTTATTTTTTTTATCAGGGGTCACCACAGCAGAATGAACTGCCTACTTATCCAGCATATGTTTTACACAGCAGATGCCCTTCCAGCTGCAACCCAGTAGTGGAAAACAACAATACACTCACATTCACACACATACACTATGGCCAATTTAGTTTATTCAATTCACCTAAGCGCATGTCTTTAAACAGTGGGGAAAAACGGAGCACGTGGAGGAAACCAACCCAAACACTGGGAGAACATGCAAACTCCACACAGAAATGCCAACTGACCCAGCTGGGACTTGAACCGGCGACCTTCTTGCTGTGAGGCAACATCGCTAACTGCTGAGCCACCGTGCTGCCTGCCATATGTTAAAGGGTTTTTAGACAGCCGTCATATCTTACGATCAAGGACTTGAACTTGTTATTGTTTGAATTTTGCTAGCGTCCATGCACTCCCCAAACCACTGAAGATATTTCTGACATATGTTCAATTCCCATTGCATGATAGTTCTCGTAGACTAAAGACTACCCGAATAGAGTCATTAATAACGGACAAGCTACATTAGATTTGTATTCTCTAGATGTTCGTTTTTTTTTTCCAATGAAGGTCAAAGTAGACATGATGCTCCATTTGACAACTAGTGCAAGACATTCATCTGTCTACAAGAGCCAGTGTGTGTGTGTGTGTATGTGAGAATGCAGGCATGTGTGCTGTGCTTCTGTTAGAAGTAGGATAGCTCGCAGGAGAGCAGCAGCAAGAGACAGGGAGTAAAAGGTGATGACAGACTCGTGAGGATGAAAGGGTCTAACCCTGTTAACAGCCCTACCTAAAGCCTCTAAATAAATGGAGTGAAAACTAGGTGACTAACTCAAGGAGGAGCACCACTCTTCCTCTGAACCAGACCAGACAAGTGCAGACAGATGTATCGCTGAACGCTCTCCTTTCGTTAAAGTGTCATCCCTCTGGCACAGCCCATCAGCTTCCTTTGGATTAATTGTGTCTTAAGTTGTTGTCACCGTGAACTGGCTAATCTGAGTCATGCATGTGTTATGCTGATAATGAGTGCTTATAGACAGAACTTGGGAAGCTGTGGGAAGTGGGAACAGCTAAACTCGCGCAGGTCCTGTGGGCAGTCAGTCTGCATCTCTAGTGAGATCAACAATAGATATTTGAATGAAACACCAATTAAATTGGCTTTGTGAATGTTTGCCCAATTATTAATTCAAATTATTACACTTGAAATGTGCTTGCTACGGTTTCTTAATTAGATAGCATTTGAAATGATTGTTTAAACTCATCCCTTCCTTCACTAAGGCTCTTGTACTGAAAGAAAGCCAAAATACAACAGAAAGCATTGTGTAAGTGATCCAAATGTTTTCAACGTGGCAGATGTTTCAACAAGTACAGTTTGTGTGTGGGTGATTTTAAAGGCCAGTTCACACCTCATGGACTAACATTAATGGAGATTAATGGAAATGAAATGGAGATCTCTTCACATTGTTTGTTGGTTTTTATTTATAGTAAATTTTCAGAGTTATCAGAAATGTTTGCATTTTATTTTGCTCTGTGCAGCGTTGATTAATTGGGGGAAGCAGTTTTTTCAAGCGTTTAGCATGAGGGACAAAGTTAAGGGGGGTGAATACTTTTGCACATTATTGTAACGTCAATGTTCTGAAACTGAAATAAGTGGAAACTCAAAACAGTAAAGCCATAAAGCCTTGTGTAGTGAAATTAGGTGGCTTTGGCAGTTTGACACTCCCTCTGAAACACTGAAAATCAAGGTCAACAGGCTCAGAGCACCGAGCACAGAGTGTGAAGAATCCATTTCAGGATGGAATATTGCGCACATTAGCTATTGTGTAATAGTCTTAGCCATCTATCATGCTGTAGGAACTCAGTTTTGAATACGGCGACACATGTACAGCTTGTCAATCCCAGATCTCTGTCTATCCATCTATTTGAAGCCTACGGTACTGAGGTAGCTCGCAAATAGTAAATGGCTGTCTCTTGACATTGCGGTCACGAAATGGTTTTGCTGAAATTGAGTAGGGCCTTTGCAACTCAACGCCAACATCAAAAAAGACAAGTGGATCCTCTGGGGAATGGATGGTGGAAGGCTGACTGTATTACTGACATCGCTCACCTTCCTTTGGTTCGGCTTGATATTCAGTGCAAAATATTATGCACATAACATTTTATTACAAGCTTTGAGGCATGAGTTCCTTTTTTTCCCCCATTACAACATAATACATGATGTACAATAAAGGCAGAAAAGCACCATGAGGCTTTTTTTGATTTCCATCAGTGTTTGGGCTAGGCATCCACAGCTGCTTGCACAAGTCTGTGTTTAGATGTGTGCTGTACTGCAGTCTTTTGTAGCTATAGTAAACATGCTTGGGGGGAAAACTAACAAAAGAAAAAGACCAGAGATCTGGCTCTGAACTGCCTTTTTATAAAACATGAAATTGTTTGTGTTGCACTGGCTCTGCGCCTCTGTAATACACTTTAGGTGTACTTTAATAAAATACAGCCCTCCACACAAAGATACTTGCGATAGTGGTATGCTTTGGAATAATAGAATGATAAAACACCTAGATTTCTCACTGTTTGTCTTTTGCAGTATTTGAATGTGTCAGAGCTTAGCTTACACCTTAAACAATCATAAATTTATGCAGTTGTTATAAGGTGATGAAGAGAATCAAAGATGTGTAACTTAATAATGGGAAATTTAATTATGAATAACAACAGAAAAAAATGTGTGTGAAAATATCTTACGTCAGGGCAATATTAAAATGCATCATTTTGGAAAAGAACAATGTAGTGACAAGTATTTAAATTTAACCAAGTTAGTTATAACGTAAAACATGCATAATGATGCCCTAAACACGGTGGAGTAACTTCTTCTTTTAAAAAAAACATATTTTTTTGTCCAAATTATATTGTTTTACATGCACACGCATTGTTGCAGATCACCGGTATACACACAGATCGCTTACAGACTCCAAATCCACCATTTCAAGAACTAAAAGTTCCAGTCATGCACTAGACACAGGGGCGGACTTAGTGATTTGGGGGCCCTAAGAAATTCCAGGTATGGGGCCCTAGCATTGTTGAAAAATGAACTGTATGTTAAAAGGTATGTGTATATATGTGTATATCTGTGTGTGTGTGTGTGTGTATATATATATATATATATATATATA
>CAIGQZ010001336.1:23893379-23906452 GCA_903798205.1 Danio tinwini | reverse complement strand
AGAAAAATGTATGGGTAAATACTGACAGAAAAGAAGTGCAGAAAAGTGGATGTACACTAATGTGATTTGCATCTTGTTTTTCAATCCAGAAGTAAGCTAATTTCTGTGAATGTGTGAGACTTCGATTTATTAGCCACTGTATGGAAATGACGAAAAGAAAAATAAAGCTAAAACAAAGTGCAACAAACCAGTGTGTTTATAATTAAGCCAATACATCACAGTAAGAAATGGCAGTTTGGAATAATAGGAAGTATAGCGAGCTTTTATCATGTCCATACACAAAACATTCCCCTAATATGGGGGTAACCAAAAACTATAACCCTACCAGAACTTCTATTTATGTAAAGAAAACTTTCCTGGCTAACCAACTGAGAATGTTCTGGAAGCAAGACATCCCCATAAAGTTGGAAACCAACAATTGTTAACTGGGAAAATAGCTAGGAGCAGACATTCAATTTAGAAACCAGTTCTATTGTGAAAAATTCACATTTCTTGCACAGTGTATGCCATATTTCAAATGCCTGAACATGTCATTAGCACATATGCCTGCAAAAGTAGTAATTAGCCACTAGATGGCAACACTGACAGGTTTGGTCAGAAAGAGGATCATGAGAAACGAAAATAATAACAGAAGACAAATGTGGAACATCAGAAATGTGAAATGAGGTAAGAAGGTTTTCATATCTGTGCGGTTTGAGTAAAAATAGTCTAAAGAGGACACAACTCCATGCTGGTCAGGCACAAATTTAGCATGTATGTGCAAATCCAATAGCACAGACTCATTTTACAAAAAAAAAAAAAATGTCTTAAGCTGTATGCTGTCTTTGTCAGACAAAAGCACCTAAAACCCACATTTTGAAGTGCATTTTTGTTTTGTTGGGTGTCTTAGATAAAACAAGGACTGAGCTCAAACCCACATTGTAATGTGATTTTTTTTTATTTTGGACCAGCCATGAAATCTGGTTCTTTTTGTATATCAGCACTAAAGCTGACACTTGCTGTGGGCATAGCAAATATAGTTGAGCCTCCTTCAGGTGTAGGTGTATGTTGACCATGTCTGAGATCCTGTCCTGCTGTTTTCACAGCTAGCTCTAAAACCTATTAATTTAATTTTGTGGTGCAGCCTACACTCCTGTCAGGAGAAATATAATTAACAGGGTTTTGTTGCTGGTGTCTGCAACCATCTCTCTTACAGTCTAACTCACACATTTATATAATGAGCAGCCTCCTACATGACAGCTTGTGGTTGTGAATTATGACCATAAACAGCAGCCCTGTGGTTAAACTTCCTCACTGATATAATGAATATACTCACAGAAACATGATGGCTTGTGGTCTTGAATTAAAGTACTTGTTTCGGCCCCAAATCTGGTGTGAATAAACAAACAGAACAGACTTTGTTAAGAGATGTAATCAGGAACACAGCATTGTGGGGTTGTTTTATGTGCTTGCGATGATTTCCATGTGCCATAATTGCTGTTGCTGGCAAGCTGTAAGAAGTGACCTGAAAAATCAACACTCTCTTGTGTTTCTCTATTGACTCAACCCACATATTTAAAAACAAAACCCTTTTGTTTTAGCCGGCAATCTAATGAGGCTAGGTCTTACATTTTATAATGCTAATCAAGGATTCTCACAACCAAAACAGTCGTAATTTAGTTTTATATGATCATTTTTTACTCTTTAGCCCTGCTCCCACCTTCAGTGGCTTGGACGATAATGTGACCTGAACTCATTCATTTTCCATGAGAGCTGGCAACATGAGCGACAGCGGCCATTGGCGGCAAAATATGGCCATGTTCTACAACATGACAAAGCTGAGAAAACATTCACATTACAGCATCTATACGCTGCTTTGTTTTGGTGCTTTGGCAGCCTTTGTTCACACACAGTGAATTGTTGTTTTATGCTAAATATCTATATTCCAAGTGTTATTCTGCTTCTCTGTTTAAAAACAAGACAGAATTTTCCTTTTCAGGTGAATAATTTAAGACTGAAATTAGGAATGAAAGTATCGTCCTTCTAACTTCAGCATAACTACATGTTTGAACACCAAATAGGTGTGACTGACATGTATTGGTGGTTGTGCTAATGTATTCATCACATTTAGTTTAGTTCCAACATAATACATATTTTTGGAATGGGCAGGGAGTTTTGACAAATTAATTTTAGCATTATAAATCAAGCTATTTTACTTCAAAATCTTATAATATGATGCCTTAAGACCATGTATACAGTTTCATATACAGTTGTATGTTTGGCAAAGTTTCTATACTTACATTTTAAAATGTATAATGCTTTGTTATGTCTTTGCATTAAAATACACAAAAAATTGTTCATTTGCATTTATTTAGTGGTTTTGGGGACAATTTAGCATATTCCAGGTATGAATCCCAAACACATATTGATATATAGATATACATATGCATATGAGCAGTTTTAATTGTATTACTCTATTATAATTATTCTTCTTCTGCCGTGATTTGATTGGCAGCCCATATAACCAAAGGAAAGTTATGACATTTGGCACATGGACAGAGGACATTGAATTCTTTAAATAGACCAAATTTGGACCCTGTAAGTCAAACAAGTTGCAATTTTTTAAAATGCTAATAACTTTTAAAGTGTAGGTAAATCTTTTTTTACCTTGACCCGTTGGCTTATGGCAATGAAAACTGACTCCAAATTTCAAAAATTGTAAGATGTTGTTTTTTTTTCTAAAATTAAGAGTTTGTAAAACCAACTTTTTCGAACTCATCCTAGGTTAGTCCAATTGTCACCAAAGTTGAACCAGATTATCTTCAGACCATAGTGACAAAAAGTTTAAAAAAGACAGAAAGTTAATTAGTGAAACGGTTGTGAAATAGTACACAAACCAATTGTTGTAAAATTGACCATGAGGCCATATCTCCTCAACGCTTTGGTTATTCTCAACAAACTTGCTGTGTGTTATGACAACTATGTTCTGAGGTAGCTTGCAAAGTTTTGGCGCAGTGCCACCTAGTGGTCATACAAAAAATTGCTATTTTTGCTAATATCTCGTAAGCCCTTGGGCTAAAATTCACTAAATTGTCTCATTATATGAGTGACATTCTGAGTCGATTGATTTATAATTTTCCCATATTTGCCATTTTGGGTGTTGGCCATTTTGAATCTTGACCAAAAACGCAATATTTTTTAAATGATTTGAGGTATTGTCACCAAAATTGGTATTCATCTTCAACTCCATGTCCTTAAGATGCTCAAAAAGATTTGGAGAAGCGCCACCTTGTGGCCAAAAGTTATAAAAAATTTAGAAAAATGCTAATAACTTCTGCTGCATTAACCTTATTGTCACATGACTGGTCTTGATAGATTCTTTGGAAAGTCTATCCACACATGGCTGTTTGACACTTTTCTCAGCACCTTTTATTCCATTAAAACAACACTCTTCCAGCAGTTCATAGTCGCATCCAATATCTCGCTTGTCACGGGGGGCATGAATTAAATGTTCCTGAAAGAAAGTGAAAGTGCCAAACTGCAGTTAAAGTTGACAAATGAAAAATTAAACACCCGAAATTACATGAAACTCCAGAGGAAATGTGGAAAGTGTGGTGACGCAGTGGCATTAATCAAATTATGTGCTACAACATGTGAAACATTTCACAGAGATGGGTTGCGGCTGGAAGGGCATCCGCTGCGTAAAAATTGTGCTGGATAAGTTGGCAGTTCATTCCGCTGTGGCAACCCCAGATTAATAAAGGGACTAAGCCGACAAGAAAATGAATGAATGAATGAACATGTAAAACAGGATCACGAAAGGAACACTCAAAAAGCAACTCATGTAAACACCTCAATCATATTATTGTCTTATTCAGATTAAGGCAAACAATTTGCTTAATGATTGATGTCCATTTAACATAGTTACTGTTGTCATATCCGGCTTCCCTCTGACGTCAGTTTTATTTCCACATATATCACAAAAGCACATTTGCAAGTCTCAAATATATGCACAATTATTAGTTGCAGCGTCTTGCTATTCATTCATTATTGTTTCCTATAAGTTATGTCGCCAAAAATAACTCCATAAAAAGGGAGACGTGAAACAAGGATCAATATTGGCATTTCCAAGATGGAGAGAGATTGCAACAAGCTTGGACTAGAGAGAGACGTTGATCCTGCATGTGTTTTATTAGACAGGTGAGCAGCTGTTTATATGATGTTCTAATATTGATCTAGCTTACCGCAATGTGAAACACCACCCACTGAGCTAATACATACTGTAGAGCAAAGTTGGAGAAGAACAATCAACACACTCTAATGCATTTTTATGAACGTTTTGACCATGTAAAACAACACTGTGTTAGCATATGATTTAACTTGATAAAATAAAATATTTGAGAAACACCTTTGTTAAATTTTGCATTTAACATTACATGTACATTTAATATTAAAATATTTAGCAAACACTTTAATCCAAAACAACATACAACTAACAGAGATAGATAGATAGATAGATAGATAGATAGATAGATAGATAGATAGATAGCAGTAATATGTAAATGCTACAACATTTTCTGTCTAAAAAAAGATTACATTAGCGCTGGAAAATTAACAGCAATTTTCCGCAAAGGGATCATATGTGGATCATAGGCCCTTTTTGAAAATACCGGTAAATTTGTTACGGCAATTTTCCGGACAGAGAAGTATAAGTAGTAACACTACCGGGATTCCATTCGATTTGCCAGAATGCTGCTCTGTGTGATGTGAATGCAGAAGGAAAATTCAGCACGTTTCAGCACACACAATCCAGGACACACAATCTATGGAGGGACGAACCATACCTGGTTAATGATGGATCAGGAGCATTATCGCCACCTACTGTATTCGACAAATATGGCGATCGAGACAGTCTGAACAGTTTAGAGTTTCCCATTTCAGTCATTATTTCATTATTATATCGTAATGATCATTTTAACATCTGTGCAGTTTTGGTACTCATATAAAAAATGGTAACACTTTATTTTGATAGTGTATTTGCATATTAGACTGTCTGCTTAATATCTGTTGATACTCCTTCAACACACATTTAACTGACTATAAGAAACTTTGCAAGTACGTCAACTTACATAAACCCTAACCTCAACCTAACAGTCTACTTATAATCTAATGAGAATTAGTTGGCATGTAGATGCAATGTAACCAAATTCAACAAACGTACCATCAAAATAAAGTGTGACCTAATCAGTTAAAACTGTAATGACTATTATTTGATTAAGCAAATTAAAACTATTTAATCACTGGAGTAATATATTAATATAGTGTTATTCATTTATTAAATGTAAAAAGATCTGTATTACAAATAAAGATGTATTACAGCCTATACATATTAACTTGCTATTATTTCCTTCTTTATAATGAATCCATTTTATAAATGAAACCTGTCCAATTTAGATCTTTTATATATCTCTGAAAAAGGTTTCAGCAAAGCCAGCAAACGAGTATCTGCTATATTGACAGATAAATAATGACTCATATGATCTGATAAAAACTGTTTAGTGTATTATATTAAATGGCATTTGGAAACAACGTTCCCCATTTGCCCGTCTCGATCGCCATATTTGTGAAATAGTATACACTATTGTCTATTTTGCACTCTATTTATTAACAGTATATATATAATTATTATATATAAAAATATATTGATAACAAGGTCGTAGAAGACATTATTAACATTAACATCTGTTTTAACCATATATGGTTCACCCCTGCCTAGATTGTGTGTGCTGAAACGTGTGTGGGTCTGCAGCTGGATAATATTGTGGAAGCAGCACACATATTATGTACATCTCGACATGTGAAAGTGTTCCTCCATATATTTTCATTGAAGTTGTTCACAATACTAATCCATCCACAGAATTTGTAATGTAGTCAAATGTAAAAACACTAAGCTGCGGTTCGCGCTTCTACCTTTAAATGTCTCTGGGACAAAGCAGCTGCATGAACGCTAAAGCTTTAAATAAAAGTGAAACCATCAACAAAAGCCTGACCTCTTCAAGCGCAGCCATTTGCTTCTGAATAATGATGTCGGAATAGGCTGGTATTTTGGAATGGATGTGTGATTGGTCTTTTCCGGAAAAATTCTGGACATCCTTGCCTGTGTGAACAGTGCTTTTTTGAATTTACCGGTAAAGTCGACACAGCAATTTTTCTGGGTATTTACCGGTATAGATGTGTGAAAGGGGTTATTGTTACTTTCAGCTATTTACTTTTGGATTTTCTAGTTACTTCCAGACCCTGAATGCAATGGCTGAGAGAGTGGAGGCAAATCTTCCTCTCTTCTGAACAACATAATGAATCTCTCTATATGTTTTCGACTCTTTTCATAAAGTAACCGAAACACTGTTGTTGTTTTCATCTTGCAATTGAAGCAAAGGAAATGCAAAAATCATATTTGTTGTAGTTTCTACTCATCCCTATAGAAGTTTTCCCAAATGTGATGACTTCTGCTTTTGAGAACCCCATAAATGTGGGGAAAAAAGCTCTATTATTCATCTCCTGGAAGTCATTTCAAAATCAAATCAGCTCATCTGGATAATACCCCCCACCCCCCACCCCCACCCCCCAAAATCTGAATCCAATATCACATCAGGATATTTCACCAGCTGGTGCGATAACGCATTGTGCAAACATCTAGGCCTGCTTGTCACATCACATATACATTTGCATAGATTACAGGTGAAAAAGGCGGCTTTGATATGATAACAAGCATGTGTCACTTTCTCAGAGATCCTGCGAGCGTCCCTTGTGTGCGTTTGCAGAGCCCCCCATATCGCTCACATCAGTACATTACTTATATGTTCATTTCCATTTCCACTCTAATTTGACTTTCTCTTTGTGTCTCCGAAATTCAATCCAAATTTCGGGAGACAGCCATCATGTTGGTAATTATGCTGAAGTCTGGATGTAATTAATTTTATTGGACCAGTTAATCGATTCCTGATGAAAAGGGAGATTAAACTGATAGCTCTCCTCTCCAGTCACTGGGGCTCCTCCCTCCTGGATTCGGGCTTGCGCGCACGCTTTGGCTAAGCCATTACTCCTAAATGAATCTGTAGTGTGACTCTGGCTTCGAGCCAGGGCAGATAAAATGCTCAGACAGTCTCAGTCGAAGCAGCCATGGCTTGATCTTTGGGAGAGCGGCCCGTTGGGTGGGGGATTGGTTATGCATGATGTCTAAACAGGTGTGGTGCGTCTATTAATCAGTTGCAGCCATTGCTTATCGTTTGATGCAGGTCATAATTTAGTTAGTGTCATTTTTTAGAAGCGATGGCGAAGCAATACTGTGTCTTTTCACATTGACTATGTGAACTAATTGGCAAAAGCGACGATAATAAGGCCCCTAATGTGATAACATACAAATTAAACTTATCGCTCTAAATGATGAAGCACAAAGAGTCATGAGCGGGTGAGCTAAATCAATTTAGCAAGGGAAGCGTGTTTGGGAAAAGGGAAGAATATGACAAGGGAGATCTGCTGTTGGGGGAAGAGTGCAGATCCTGGGCGAATGAGAATAAATCCGACAGCTTGCTTTAATGATGAGAGACAGCGTTCCGAGTGCCTTCTGGCAGTTTTGTATTACCTGCTAAAATGAGCTGACATTTGCATTTGAAAATCCTCCCTCCTGAAAAGATACAATTAATTCTCAACACCTAATGGTATTTGCTTGGCAAATCTGTGGCACGTCACACTCAAATTTAAGCCCTCTGTTGAGTATCTTGGCAGTACATTTGCTCGGAACGTGCAAGTTTCCGGTCCAATCTTCCAATCTAGTCACCTTGAGCTCCTTGCAGACCTTGCTGCTCTTTTGTTGAGGCAGAACACAAGATTTGATATTCCATGTTTGTCATTCTCTTTGGAGGACTTTATGTATTAGTTCTATTGTCAGGCTGTTCTCTAGGCACAGGAGGTGATTCTTGGCCAGATTTAGCTGCATAGAGAAATGATGAAATAGCTGTGACATGTCACAATGTTTCACTGTTCGTGTAAACATCTGCTATCAGACAATACAATGTTTGGCATACAGCCCTGTTGTTTTCAGGGTTTGGAAAACGGAGACAGCAATTGACAATCAGTCCATGTTGAAATGCCAGCATACGCTTTTACTTAGCCGATATGTTCAGTAATATCAGACCGAGTGGAAAATAGCATTTAGTAAAGCCTGAGCAGATTGTTCTACAGTCTTCGCTGGATGAAAGAAAATAAAGGCACTTTTAGAGACTGTTTCTTAATCGTTTCAATTAGAGGAACTTTAAGAAATGCTATATCTCAACTGCACAGACAGACGAGATTGTCATGCACAAAAACCTCACATCATTTTTTTTTTTTTTTTTAAATTTTGCTTAAACTGTTTATGGAAGTAGAAACAATGAAAGCGGATGTTGTACAGAGTACACTGTCATACAGTGCTCAGCATATATAAATACACCCCTTACAAATCTATCTTTTAAATTCATATTTTTTGTAGGAAGCTATAGAATATTTGTGCATATACATTAGATTAGTCAGTACTGAAGCCAAATCTGGCACGCAGATTGCCATAGAACAATAGAACAAGACTACAGATCCAGTCATGCACCGCTCACTCGCACCTGTTATGGATTCCGCTGATTAAACACACACACACACAGCCGGAGGATCGTTATGAACTGATTACATGAACTTTAAATACAGGGCACACACAGACACCCACTTTGCTGAGTCTTCTTTATCTGTTACTGTGAACAATATGATGCATTTCTCTTGTTTTTTTTCTCGTGTTTTGACCCTCGCTTTGTTTGTTTATGTTGTCTGCGGCCTGCCTTAACTGACCATTCGCTTAATTATGACCACGACTCTGCATTTACCTGCATGTAACTGTTAGACCCTGTTGACCATTGCTTGCCTGACCTTTCTTAAATAAACCTTGCATTTGGATCCTCAACTCCCTTGTACAGCGTCCCCATCACATAACGGAAGCTTATCTGACAAAATAACTTAGGATAACTTTTGGTCCAAAAACTAGTACACCCAAATGTATATGTTATAGAAAAATATTAAATACAAATTTTAATAAGATTGAAATAAAAAAATGTAAAATTTTTGTTGAAATGTTGTCGGTTGTTTTGATTTGTTTGCAATATTTTGCTTGAATTTAATTGTACTATCTTTTAATTTCTAAATATGTTTGTTGATTAAAATATTATTTAATAAATATAGCTGTTTAATGAATCTGTTTTGTTTAAATGCACCAAAATACATTGCCTATATTCACTGAGAAATTGATAAAAATATTCATTTTCAAAATGGGCTACTCAATTATACTGAGCACTGTAAATGAACATTAGAATTTGATTTAATTGCCACATTCTATTTACCTATAGATAGATAGATAGAATAAGTCAATGGAAGAAGAAAGAAACCCACTTGAGACAGAGTAAATAGTGAGCAAATTTTCATTTTGGGGTGAACTATATCCCTTTAATTGAAAGAATGAGGTCAATAGCATATCTAAAGTGCTAAAAGCACAAAATATACCTCACATTTCTTTTGGTTTTGTCACAAAAACAGAAATACATCTTCCTCTCCTCTTACAATGGAAATGTGCTGTCTTAAACTGTCCAAAACTCAACTGCAAACAAAACCAGCTTTGTAGAGCAACTGTCGCGAGCGCATATGCGAACACCGCTGCCCTCCTGTTTTTCTTTAAACGTCACCAAAAACAGGACTTATGTAGCAGTTCTTAATAAAGTCGGCGAGAGGGGCAGGATAGAATTATGAGACATTTCTGACTCCTCGGCTGTAACGGCGCCAAAAAGGTGTCAAGCTGATATCGATGGCAAAGGTGCCCACAAGGACTATGAATAGCAAATACATTTCTGCATTTATACTCTGAATTTGAATTACTCCTGGCAGGATGAGGTTGCAAAAATCACATCTACGGCTATCTGTGTCCTGGGTTGTAAGCGTGACACTGCTCCGTAATCCTGCCAATCCATATTCATGTATCATTCTGCCAGCTTCTATCAGGACCAATTCTATTACCAGAGCCAAGGAAGCAGAGCCCCGGTAATACATTTAGATAGATCATTATTACGCTTAAAACTTTAATATTGAAGTTTGTAATAGCAGCATGTGTTATAGTTTAAGCCTGCACAGTCAAGTGTCTCTTACCATGACGTTTCTTCCGTGTTGTGTGATAAATAGTTTTTCGAAAAATAACTATAATATTAAATGCTTGTATGGGTTAATGGCTTGAGGAAAATGCATTTGAATTTTTTTTTATAAACAGTCATTTAAATGCACTTTTGGATGAATGTAATATTATATGTCTGTGTTTAAAAATATATGTATGTATGTGTGTGTAAGTATTAGGGATGTCCCAATTAGGTTTTTTTGCCCTCGAGTCCGAGTCCTTTGATTTTGAGTATCTACCGAAACCCGATCCGATACTTTTATAATACATAGATCCAGATCCAGCATGTTCCTTATTTTTGATTTAATTCACCTTATTTTAGCATTTAACAACTTTGTTAACAAACAGTAGCTTGAACAATCAAGTAATAAATAACATCAATTCTTTACTTTTGGACTTCAGTGCAACAGTAAATATAAAAAAGTCTAATATAAAAACAAATAGCACCTCAACCTTAAACACCCCACAGGCAATCCCAAGTTTACATATCTCACAGTTTGCTACGGCAATGTTGTCGTCATCAATTTTATAATAACCTCGTGTTTTCCACGTCAAACTGTTTCCGTGTTCTATTTTGCCGGCATTTAACCAATAGCGTCTCTGCAACAAAGTGATGTCATGCCGTACACGTTGCTGTTTCTGTGTAAAGTGAAGGAAGAGGTCCAACTCTGTGCCACCGCATAACTATAGGTGTGTTCAAAAATAATCAGAATATATAGATACATATTCGAGTCCTGATCGGGAGGTAACATCCGATTCCGATCGAGTCTAAAATTGCGTGATCGCGTCTGATTTTCCAATCACGTGTTTAGATCTGGACATGTATGTATGTATGCAGTATTAAATTCATTCATTCATTCATTTTTCATTGGCTTAGTCCCTGTCAGGGGTTGCCACAGTGGAATGAACTTCCTATTATAAAAAGAAAAAAATGTAGTTTCTTCATTTTTTTTACTATTTATTTGGTCAGAGTACTACAACTGTCCCAATGTCATAATAAAAAAAGTTTTTATTTCCTATACTATCACTGTGCCTGCTGCAGCCACGATACGGCAGCAAGGTTTCTTGATTATTACACTGGAATGAGAGTATAGTTCCTAGCCATTTCCTAATACAGAAACTTTTCATTTTCTGCCAGACTTAGCACATGATGTAACAACAGAATAGTTACAGTATAAATAGAAAATGTATCAAAACTATTTTTGAGTGAGATGCTAATGGTGTAATCTCTTTAAATAATTGATGCTCAGCTAAGCTAATGGTGCTCCCACCAGACCAAGACATTGGCTGGAGGAAGTAAAAACATGGTAAAACACTTTTTACCTAGGGGAGTTGTAAATGAGTCTATAAAATGAGTGTTCCTTTAAACTGCTGTAAACAGGGTGCAAATTACAGAGGTGTGCAAGCCGAATAATGCTTGATCCATCCTCAAAACAACATGTGGGGGGATCTGCCCCTTCAATACTGGAAATACAGTTTGCCTTAACTTGTATGTTCAACATGGGCTCATTTTGAAAACGTAGCCCTATGTACATTTCTGGAAATCGTGAATTATGTAGCCAGGAGTACATAAGGCTGCATTTCATCTTTAAAATGAACACTATGGCGGTGTGATGCCGGTCCAATTCTCGTTTATCAGCTGATCATATGGACAGCTTTTCCACTGTTACCAGTTTGTCCGGTAGCTTGTCATGTACATCAGCTGCAGAGCGCCGTTGACTATGACAACGGGGTCCGAGTCTGGTGAAGAACGGTTCCAGAAAGCAGGTAAGACAAAAACAAAATCTAAAAAATGAAATAAACAAGCAAATAACAGGGTGAGAATGTGTTAAAATGTGGTAAAAATCAGGGGGCTGTTATTTTTCTGGACTGCTTTTTTAAACACTGCGGATGGGTTCGGGGAATGGGGTGGGCAAGTCAATATGTGCTTTTTAAAACACTATTGGTTGGGTTTAGTGAAGGGGGAGAGTGGGGGGATATCGGTCGGTTGATCAGTCAGTCGACAGTGGCCTCTGGTGGATTTACGTGAGAACAGCATGTGCGAATGGCCCTAGCGAGAGAAATTTGAGATCTGAAAAAGTGTACACAGTGACCTCTGATGGATTTGCGAAAACAAAAACTGCAAATAAAAAAAGTAGCTCCTGGGAAGTATTTTGTGCTCTCCAGAAATGTATATAGGGGTACATAATCAGAATGAGCCTGGGTTGTTTATTTAAATGTTTAAAAATAATAAAAAATATATATATCAAAATTGTTTTAACCTATAATGGTTCATAGTCAATGCATGATTGTGCCCAGAAAACTTTAAATGAAAATGTTCACTGGTAGATCTTGCCTGTGACTGATCATTGTGTTTAAAAGACACTTTTTGCTTGTTAATGGGTTTTTGCACGTACATAGCCTACAAACAAAGTAAAAAAAAAATTATTGATCTCAAAATATCTAAATATTTTTGATTTGCTTCATAAAACGCACATCAGCAAAAAATCAGAATGGGTCACATTTAAATAGCAGTGAAAACAGGGCCTTACAGGTTGTCCTAGTGACCCTCAATCCAGTGGTTCTTCTCTCATTTTTGCTGTTATGGTCAGTGTGCTGCAGCCCTTCAGGACTGTGTTAAATATTTTTCCAACAGCTCACTGTCCATCTGAATTCTGACCCAGTGTTGACCTCCTACAGAAACTCTTGTCATCACACTGAACAATCTCTCACACATACACACACACCTGCACAAAGCACTTTTTGCATTTTTGAAGCATAATCCTTTGTTAGGTTCTCCATTTCAATTGTGTGGGTGGCTTGTTTTTTTACTGCTCAGGTTTTTTTTTCATCGTCTTCTCTAAAGCAATTTGTCAAGAGC
>CAIGQZ010001336.1:23842835-23883379 GCA_903798205.1 Danio tinwini | reverse complement strand
TTCTGAATGATTTTGAGATATTGAGCTTCAAAGTTTTTGCATTCCATAGCAAACAGTGTGTGTCTAACATTTGTTTTTTAAATAAAATGTCTTAAAAATGTAAACAACTTCTAAAAAACATCCCATAATGTAAATAAGTTGCCATTTAATAAGAATATGTCAATAACTCAATTTTGACAAAAACGTCAGATAGAACCTTATAATTCTAAGGTGACGATATAAAAAAGCCAATGCTCATCACAAACAGCTTATCCACAAGCAGAGAAACATATTAATATAATGAAGGCACTCAGTGTCATTATCACATTTAGTAAACACCACCATAGTAACTCATATGAAACCAAAGTAATGCAATGTGCATTATTTATCAACATTAGATTTTACATAAAACTGATACGATCAATAGTAATGTAAAAAAAGAAACAGTGAAGTGTCATTCTGGGAGTTCTGGAAAAATTAATTCAAGGAAACTTATCCAGGTAACAGACTTTTTACTCTGGTATGTTTACTTTTTTTAGGAGCACAAACTGACAGGACTTTAGTTTAGACTTTTTTAGTTTACACTTTTGTTTGTTTGTTTGTTTGTTTGTTTGTTTGTTTGTTTGTTTGTTTATTTGTTTCTAAAGCTTTCAGCATGAGCATCTCAGTCACACAATAGTACATTGTAAAAAAAAGCATAAAACACACTTACAGCGGAGAAAAAAAAGTAAAGAACACATCTCCATTTTCTCAAAAAAACATATTTCTAAAGGTGCAGTTGATTTGAAATTTTCCCCAGATGTTGGTGACAAACAAAGAAATCCATATATGCAAAGAAAACAAATGTAATTAGTTTACAAATTAAGTTTTGCATAATAAAATTAAATGATGCAAAGAAAAAGTATTGAACACATGAAGAAAGCTAGGTGAAGAAAGGCAGTAAAAGCCTTGATAGCAGCTGAAATCTATCTCTCAGTAGTTCTTCAGCAACCCTCTGCCCTTCGTCAATGTAAATGAATATTAGCTGCTTCAGTCCAACATCTACATTATCAGTATGATGAAGATGAAACCAGGGTGGACATTTCAGCAAGACAATGATCCAAAACAGTCAAGGAAACTCTCAAAAGCTTTCAGAGAAAGAAAATCAAGCTGTAGAATGGCCCAGCCAATCACCTGACTTAAATCCAAAAGGAAATACAATTTACTGATCAAATTTGATAGACAATACCCACAGAACCTTCAAGATATTTACACTCTGTTGAAGTCTGTGAAACACGCACCTGAGCAATTCATGTGACTTCATTCTCCAAATAAGAGGCGTCTTTAAGCTGCCATCACCAAAAAAGCCTTTTATATAAAATATTAAATATGTTTCAGTAGTTCAGCACTTTCTCCTTGTGTCATTTCATTGTTATACACGTAACAAAATTTTCAGATTCTTTATTTTTATGTTTTATTTTTATGTCTGCATTGTTTGTGTGTGTGTGTGGAGGGGGGTTACCAAAATGGGGTTCAATTCAATGTCAGCTCCTTTAGAAATATTATTCCCAGGAAAAAAACATGATGCAATCAATACTTATTTTCCCCACTGTACATATATGTTTGTTTGTGCATGCGTGTGCATGAATGTGTGTATGAATGATTTACTCACCCTTTATTTATAGATATGTAATATTTACTCACCCTTTACTCACACTCACATGCATACCTTCTTTTTCTTTTTCTGTAAATATAGTTCATCAATTGTGGCTGGAAAGGCATCCGCTGCATAAAACATATACCAGAGTAATTGGTGGTTCATTCCACTGTGACTACCCCTGATGGATCAGGAACTAAGCTGAAGGATAGTGAGGGATTGAGCGAGTGAGCGAGTGTCAATAAGATAATATTTCTTTTGTGTTCTGCAAAAAAAGAAAAAAAAAATGCATTGAATAGTGCAAGTAAACAATGACAGCATTAAAATAACATTACAGTTTCTGTCAGAACTATAAGTTGAATGAAAGAATGATATCCTACATGGTAATATATACCATTATATACAGACATACACACACACTGCATAACCTTTATGGTTATTATAGCAAGGTAATCCCTGCTGTCTGCGCTTTGCTCGATTCATTTCTGGTGCACTACACTCTAAGCAGCTTGCTTATGGAGAGAGAAACACTGCATGTGAAGGTGGAGTGAAAGGAGATGAAAAACGAGAGGGAAACGTCAGGTCTCCAGAGATGCAGAAAAGGAGGGGGATGTAAAGAAAATGGGAGGGAGAAAGAGGAGGGATGCACAAAACAGAGTATGATCGCCCCTGGCCCCCTCCGAGCTCTTGCTGGCATCTCACGCTTCATTAGTTTTCAACCATTATGAACAATATTTGTCATCTTCTTTGCCCCCTGGAGCTGTTAGTTTACAAGCCACCTGATAGAAATAAGTACAAGACTTCACATGGAATTACATGTGCCTCGCTTTTCTCCTTCTTTTCCAAAGGCCATTTCTCTGGCTCCCCCATTTTTTACCTTCTGTCTGAATTTTTCTCTTTTTTTGGAGGGGATTTAGAGCGTTTGCCCTGTGATCTCTTGGGGCGATGTTGCCCAAGCTGCGCTGCGCGCTCTGCGGCTGAGGGACGTGACGGCCCGTAGCAGCTCAATTACAGTGTAATCTCTCTAATTAAAAGTGTAACCCGCATGAAAATCATCTCAGTTAAGGGTCAGACAGACAAACACCGGCCGCTTCTTTGCCGGAGCCACATCAGTATAATAAGCTTTGTGTTCGCCAGATCTCACCACTGACATTGCGTGTTCATTAGCCTGCATCAAAATTCCTCCCACAAAAGAGACTAACAGAGCGTATAATGCCTGAAAACATAATTGATTTCATAAATAACCTTTCACTTGTAAAGCAACTCCATCCCAAGTCTCGAGTTTCTGGTGTGACGTGTCGAACTGTAAGATTGAGTGATTCAATGTGCGCGCGCTAACAGATGGAAACCAACTGTTCTCTAGATTTACTCCCTAAGCCTGAACGTATCAGATGATCAATAAGACAGAAAAGCCATTATTATCATATCACAGTTCATAAGATTATGCTCTTCAGGATAATATCTTCTGCCTCTGCAAATTGATTGAGCAAATGTATTAGACTTGTCGCTTAGAGCTGCTGTGAACTTATGAAAATGCATCTATTGAAGTAGCTGCTTATCCTCTGGGGTTTGTGCACCATCTTCCAGCGCGATGACACTTACTTGATTTACTCTGCACGCTCACTGTTGATTCGGGTTGTGAGGAACGAGGCGTTTTAAGAGATGTCTTTACTACTCCATCTGCAAAATCACACTTCAGACCATTCTTCAGGATGGATGTTATTTCGCTACTGAAGCAAATTTGATTTAAAAAGCGGAATGAAATGCATATTTTCATAATGGACGACCATAATCTGGCAGTTCAAGATATATAGAGGCATATTTCCTGAGCCGAGCCCTGAAAGACAGGACTAACAATGCAAAATGGAGAACAAACTAGACAAAATATTTAAAACGATGAAGAGCTCTGGGGAAACCATTGGTCTAGAATCTGAATTCTCCTATTAGCAAGCTGTAGAGTCGTCAGATTTCCAATCAAAATGCCATATAAGAAAATGCAACCGTCACAGTTCCAGAGAGAGAAGGAATAATGTAAAATTCATGATGTACAGATCAGAAGACACATTAGGTTTTAATCTCCACTGTTACACTGCACGGCTATTGCTTTTATTCATGTTATTGAGGGTTTAAAAGCTATACTAACCTTAAATGTCAATTTTGGGGCCAAATGTTTTTTTTACATTTTAAATAGTTTGAGGTAAAGTGGTTTGCTGTTTTGTACTAAATCAAATGTGGATTAGTTCTGTATACTTGTATAGTAATTAATCTTGCAAAAGGCTTTTGAAATTCAGGATGGCCTGTCTGGTTGTTAAAGAGACAGTTTACCCAAAATGGAAAATCTGCTGTAATTTATTCAACCTTATTCAAACCATCCAAGATTACCTTTTACTGCAGAGACAATTTTTATCTGACATCATGATCCTTGATTTAGAAAATGTGATGGTTACCAACCTTTGAGCGTCAAAAGCATATATTGTGAGAACAAAATTAATTCATGTGCACTGAAAAAAATGTTGCAAACAATTTATTTGTGTTGAATTTAAACAAACAAATTAAATGTAAAAAAATTCTACTTAATTAGTTTGTTTAAATTCAGCCCAAATAAATTGTTTACAGCCACTTAAAGTAAAAAAAATTAAGTAAATCCAAGGAATCATCTCTGAATGATTTTTTTCAGTTGGATCCAAGGGTTACCATGGGGTTTTATGAAGCATTGGCATTCTTATAAATACTTATCACTGATTCACAATCAGTTCACATGAGTTTTAAATCACCCGCTTCGAATTTTATCACTCGATTGAGTGGCCGTTATCAGTGGTTATTAGCTGATAGATATGGGCCAGTAGGTGCCTTCTGCTGGTAGGCTCTGCAGGCTGTTATCATCCATCCACTTGGTTAATCAGCTATACTAATAGAGAAGACTTTAGATCAAGATCTGTTTTTACATTACTGTGACGGTTGGGTTTAGGGTTGGGGTAGGAGTAGACGTTAATAAAATACAATTAATGGGAAATTTAATAAATAATATAAATAATTATCATGGTTAATCAGCTATACTAATAGAAAAGACTCAAGATCCAGATCTGTTTTTACATTACTGTGATGGTTGGGTTTAAGGTTGGGGTAGGGCTAGACGTTAATAAAATACAATTAAATTACAATTATAACTTATATAACTAAATAACTTGTATAACTAAAATACAATTATAAATAATTTTCATTAACTTCCGGCCACAGCTGTATGTGATCTATAGTTGATTAACCATGTGGATAGATGATAACAGCCTTCTTAGCCTACTAGTAGGCACAAAAAGACCCCTACTGGCCCATATCTATCAGTCAATAACCACTGATAACCCCCATTCAATCTAATGATAACATTCAAATCAAAAGGGATAGTTCACCCAAAACTGCTGAAAATTTTCCCATCATTTAATAATAATTCACTTGTTCCAAACTTTTGAATTTCCTTTTACTGTTGAACTCAACAGAAGATATTATGAAGAAAGCTGGAAACCTGTAACTATTAATTACCATAATATTGTTTTTCATACTTTTTTTTGTTTTGTTTTCTTCCAAACATGTTTCAATGTTCAACAGAACAAAGAATCTTAGAAAGGTTTGCAAATAGTGAGTAAATTAAACTTTTTGGGTGAATTATCACTTTAAGGCTTGATAGTTGTTGACTTACGTTTTATGAGTAACCAAAAACTGCAGTTTCAGCTAAATATCTCCTTCATTGATTTACTAACAAAAAGTCTCCCACATCTTGCATGTCTCGACTCGAGGGTGAGTAAATTAACACAAAATAATAACAGTAAAGTGAGTTTTCCCTGGCGACATGGTGGCTCAGTGGTTAGCACTGTCACCTCCCTGCTGAAAAAAACAGCTTAAACCAGCCTAAGGTGGTTGGCTGGTTTTAGCTCGTCCACCAGCCTGGTTTTAGAGGAGTTTTGGCCATTTCCAGGCGGGTTTTTCAACCATTTCCAGCCTTGTCTTAGCTGGTCAGGCTGGAAAATGACCAGCTTAAACCAGCCAAAACCAACTTGACCAGCCTGGATTAAGCTGGACATAGCTGGGTTTGGCTCGTCAAGCTGGTTATAGCTAGTTAACTCCCAGCCTGACCAGCTAAGACCAGGCTGGAAATGGCTGGAAACCAGCCTGGAAATGGACAAAACCCCTCTAAAACCAGGCTGGTCGACCAGCTAAAACTATTAATTGATGCTAATATACTATATACTATACTAACAACAAATGATGCTAATATACTGCGCCTATAAACAGTGTGCTGTAATACAACCCCCCAAAAAATAATATCCTAAACTTTAATCTCCATACTTAAATCTCAGATGACCAGGTAGTGTTTCATGTTTTATGAATCATTAAAAACTGGTGTCCAGAGCACCACAAGCACAGAGAGCATAGTGTGATTTTTAAATGCTTAACAAAATAAAAGTATGGTATGAATAAATACTGGTCAAAAACGGTTAATGAGCTATTTTCAGTTTAAACAAGCTTGAACTAGGAAGGAGTTTTGCATTAATCCCAACTTATTAAGAGGATTAATGACCCTGTCGTCGGTTAGCTGTTCTTTATGCTAAGATGCTAAAATGCTAAACAACCCTCACTGAGAAATAACAGTGTAGTTTTAAAAACATCTATCATTTTTAGATATTTTTGATATATTTTTAAGCACAAAGCATACATTTTTTACATGAAAAAGTCTTGGCAGAGTAATTGTCACACAGAAACACGATGCCCTGCTAACACGTGTAGCCTACACCTGATGCAGCAACTTTTCCACCACACAGAAGTAAAGCACCTGTGCCAGCTTTCTGTGACAATAGGGCAGCTAGTGAAAAGATTTCATTTTTACAAGTTGGGTGAGTCATCACCTGAAGGGTCCTGAGCGCTGCAAAGCAGATAAAGTCCCAACCGTTACAGATGGGCTTTAAAGGAGTGTATGAAACTCCACAGCAGGTGAACTGCTGGGTTCTGCAGGAGACTGGGTTTTATCCACAATTTTCCTGCGGCCCATGATGCTTGCACAAAATTTTGGCCGCATCTGCAGGCTACTTGTTAACAAACAATGATTATAAATAAGCAGAAAAAATAAGTTTAAAGTGATAATTTAACTAGAAATGAAAAGAGAATAATCATTTACAAACCATTAGGCATTTCTTTCCTTTTATGGCCAACAAAAAGAGAAAATGTAAAAAAATATAGATATTTTTTAAGCTCCTGCTCAAATTTGTCTACACAACAGTAGGAATAATAGTAAACAACAATATATTTTTATGAATGTATCCAAAGTCATTCCTATGTGACTCTCCTATTCATATTTTCCAGGCTGACATGCATGACATGCTTTAGTTTATCAAACAAGTATTCTTTAAAAAGCATATATTTTATAAAAAATAGCAGCAGACTAAAACTTCATGGATATATTTTACTGATACTGTCAATATTCTAAATACAGTGATTAATATAACATAATGACAATAAATTGAACAAGTTTAAATACATATTCAGCATAATCAGTCAACAAAATCATACATACCATTCTGCACCTTCACATGAAAAAAAAAAAAAAAAAGAAAAGGAAACACACACACACACACACACACAAAAACACACATACACACACACCCAGCATTTAGACTCAAACCAGTTAAAACATACTCACCTGTAAGGCATGCTGGGTAATTGGTAGCAGCACAGCAGAAACTGAGGGAGAGATAAACAATAATGAAAATAAAACAATGATTACAGAAAGTAGTGCAAGCAAAACTACCCGTGGCGACTGCCCACATATGTTAACAGTCTAGCTTCAGCCTGAAATATGAAATAGCAGTAAAAAATCTAAATTCAAGAGCATCTATTGCTTTATTCATGGTACAAACAGTTGATCAATATACAAGTGTTTTTACACACAATTCAGGGAGGGACAGTATCTTCAATTCACCTAACCTGCATGTCCTTGGTCTGCGGGAGGAATTCTGAGCACCTCGAGTAAGTCTATGCTGACACAGAGAGAACATGCAAATTCCACATAGAAAGGGATTCGGTCCTTGCCAGGGTTTGAACTCGTGACCTTCTTCCTGTGAAACAACAGTGCTAGCCACTAATCTCTATAGAGTGTGTATGGTGTACACATACATACCCAAATTCACATGCATGAAACCAAATTCATGTGTGTAAAATATTTAAATATATATCACAAAAACAGTTCACATGCTCAAAATAAAAATATATTTTAATAAAATACGTTTCGCAAAACACCATTTACAATTATATAACAGTGTACAAAAAGTTTAGCATGTTTACAAATGTGTGAGTTCATCCTGAATGAGAATGTGCAAATGCTCTTTTTTACCTTAATGTTAAATGTGGCTAGTTTAGTAAACAAACATATAAACTAATTAAATAAATAAATAATAATAATAATAATAATAATAATAATAAAGCATAAGTATTTAAAAGCTTAAAACTCAATTTATTAGAACTGACGTGATTTTCCTCAACTCTTTTCTGTGATGCAGTTGTCGGTTGAAGGACAGGTTATTAGAGCAATAATACATAAGAATAAATATTTTGTGCTCATGAATTTGGTGTTATGCATGTGCATTTGGCTACACGTGTACATCATGTTTTTTGCATTAATTACTTTTAAGACTTTTCTAACTCCATAGTTCTGCCCCAAATAAAACTACAAACCTCTGTAGTATTAATTTTGGGAGGCAAAACATATAATGAAAACAACCCAGTATGCAATTTTATGTATAAACATGTCTAATAGAACAAGTCTAAAACAAGTCTACATTTGGGCTGTCTATCTAATGCTCCAATCCATGGGCATCTAACAATAGTCAAATAATAGACTAGTCATCAAATAGACAGATTACACAAACTCTGTAGTCATTAATTCATATCTATTTTTTGAATACTGGCATTGTTAGATGTCTTAGATTTTCACTGACAGCACAAATTTAGCCTTGTTTTAGCCAAGACCAGGGGCGTCGCTAGACCCCATTCACTGGGGCACGTGCCAAGTGTATTTATTAAGAATCGTAATTCCGAAATAAAGACGTTATTCTCTATGTGCAACCGAACCAACACTGGTGAAAGCAATATAGTTTAATCAAAAAGCAAACTGAGCACGTGCACAGAAAAAAACATACCTGTGCGCCTCACACACCTCTCTTGCTTGACACTGACGTGCTGCTCTGCTCCCGGTTTAAGTCTCAATTGCGAACATGGATGCTGGAAAAATAGTTGCGCTGTATACTGGCCGCTCATGTGTTGTGAACAGTGTTGGGAGTACGGCGTTACAAAAGTAATACGTTACATTACTAAAACATTTTCAGTAATATTTTACTCGGTGCACGCGTGCGTTACAACAAACTTTTCGTCCGACATTAACAAATATAAAAATACTGCAGTTATATTTCCTGTTCGTGGTGAGTGAATATACGCGTGTGTTGTCATTAATCTCCCTCTGGCTATCGGAACTTTTTACTTTGACCGCGGAATGATTTCAGCCTCTGAGCTCTAGGTCCGGGGCTCAGCCAGGTTCGCAGTAACGTTAAGCCCACGCGCAGCGAAAAAGCTGCAAATAGATGAAAATGGCAGATGACAGTACATTCGTGAGATGGACGTACGTGCATATGCTGTTATTTTACTGACAATATTACAGTTATTTTACAGTATTACAAGTCCATTTCCTCTGTTCATAGACAAAACTCGCGTGCACTCAAAACACTGGCTGGTCTGCTCACGTGCGAATGATTTGCTCTCGCTCCGTCAAATGATGCAGACTCACAATTTGTGCCTTGTGTATCCTCCTCTTTTCCTGCTTTTGCTCTCCAGAGATCCTCCTGTTATATTGTTATGCCAAGAATGTTGATATGGTTTATATATTGCTACACTATTTACCTACAGGTTAAGGTAAATTATTTAATAAATACTAGTGTTTTAAGTGTTAGGTGTACTGCCTATGTTTTAGGCTAGTATTATTTACAATATATAGTCAAGCTATTCACAGATATTGCCAGATAACAACTTTACCTCTACCATACTTTAACCAAATCATTTGTGAATCTGACTGTCACCCTTTCTTGCATTGTTTTGAGCCTTTATGTTGGCAATTATATACTATATTGTTAGATAGCTGTAAAGTTAGTTTTATATTTGCACATTCATTCATTTAGAAGTCTCTATATTGTTTACCATGTTACTTTGAATATTCGATGAAAATTAGCATGCAAGTATGATGTCAAAACAACCTTAACACTATCTAATTGACTGTGAACAATGTTGTACTTTGATAGTCACTGGCTGCTTATATGATTTGCCTATTTAGTATTTGCAAAGAATACTTTTCTGAAATTATATTATAATTAGAAAGTCTGAATATCCGAATATAAAACCAACTTTACCTCTATTATTGTTAGTAGCCTGGATAGGTCACAGTCCTTCTGCTACATAATATCTCTTTCTACTGGATGTAACATGCTCTGCCGTACATTTGGTCGTTTTAGAATGTTAAGTTCTAATTCTGTAGTTTTTTTTGGTGAAAGTAACTAAAAAGTAATATAAGAGTAATGTAACATATTACAATTTTGAGACAGTAATATTGAATGTAAGGGCTTGCTTTTAAATAACAGTAACAAGTAATCTGTAATGTATTACAGTTTGGAAGTAACTTGCACAACACTGGTTGTGAAAGTCTTCTGTGTGGAGGTGTTGGCACACAGTTTTGCAAGTCGACAAGCAAAGTTAAAATTATATGATGGTGATCTTATTTCGACTAAGCATGGCTCCTTCTATATGAAACAAAAAGGAGGGATGATGAGTCAAGGAGGTAAGACTTAATAAACCTAATTCTCAGCCATGAGTCGGGTCTAAGACAACATTCATTCATTTTCTTTTTGGCTTAGTCCCTTTATTTCTAAGACAACACACAACAGATAATTCTATAAAATATATTTTTTTGTATTCTACAGAATTGTCTATAGAATTTCATTTTAATAAAATTAATATTCATGCAAAAGATTTCTTAAATTATCTTAGCATCATTCCAGTTGTGTCTTTAGATTAGTTTTTTAGTTACATTTAGGATTAATTTCTGTTATTTATTTAGAATAATAATTGTATAACAATAATACTGTTATTTATAATTATATATATATATATATATATATTAAAGGGGGGTAGAGCTTGAGGGGGAGTAGAGCCTTTATGTCTAGCAACGCCCCTGGCCAAGACATATATGTTTAGATGTCTATTAGGTGTATTTTTAACACACTCACTTCACTTACTGAGGGAATTATGGGCAATCCCAAAGTGGTTCATTTCAGTAAATGTTCATCTTGACATTCATTCAGTCATTCATTTTCTTTTCGGCTTAGTCCCTTTATTAATCCGGGGTCGCCACAGCGGAATGAACCGCCAACTTATCCAGCACGATTTTTTTTTGCCCTTCCAGCCGCAACCCATCTCTGGGAAACATCCACACACACTCATCCACACTCATACACTACGGACCCTACCCAATTCACCTGTACCGCATGTGTCTTTGGACTGTGGGGGAAACCGGAGCACCCAGAAGAAACCCACTGCGTCACCCTCATCTTGACATATTACTTAAAAAGTTACTCATTTACTCACTCTTTAAGTTTCACCTTTTTTGTTACAGAAGATGTTTTGAAGGAGCAGACAGACCACAGGAACCATTGACTTCCATAAAAACAGTGGAAGTCTATGAGTGCTATTAACTTAATTCTTACATAAAGCCATTTTAATATTTTAAATGTCTTATAAATACATGTGCAAAACATAACCCCTATAAGCTAGCAGTTTAAAATTGAAGCGTTAAATGTACAATTTCTACCATATGTCATCGGAAGCATCAAATTGTTGAGATATGTTCCACTGCACTGAAACTGTAAAGGTCTCCAATATTTTGAAACGCAGTAGGCAGGCTTGCTCGTAATATTGTGGATTGACAAGCTTGTAGAGCATGTCCTCATAATTCTGGTCTTTGCAGCCCCACTCTTAGTCGCACAGCAGGCCGAGGTTATGCTTCCCACAGAGACAGTGTAGGACATGAGCTTTCCACTTTCAGAGAAACAGAAACACGCAGAGATGGTTTAAGATGTCAAGGGACACTCAGGCCATTACATGCTCTTCTGGCAGTACATGCTTTAGATGCCTAGTGGAGTAATAATATTCAAAGGCAAGGTTTAGTCAATAATGTGTAAGTGTCTCCATTTATTGGGAGTTGCTTTTATAGGATGGATTATTACTATGTAAACAACATTAAAGATACTTTGATTAAAAAAATTGGTTGGCTTATCTACTTTCAACTCATCGCATTTATATATATATATTTTATAAATATTTTAGTCACCAAACATATTTAGAAATTGAAAGATAATACAATTAAATTCAAGTAAAATATTGCAAAATAAAAACTACAACCTACAAAGTTTTAACAAAATTTTTCAATTCTTTTTCTTCTCTTAAATTTTCTCTTTTTTTAAATTAGTATTTAATATTTTTCTATAACATATAAATTTGGGTGTACTAGTTTTTGGACCGTTATCGTAAGTTATTTTGTTAGATAAGCTCCAGAGTTTGCTTCAGCATTGACTAATCTAATGTATATGCATGCATATAATATTGTAAAGCTTCCTATTAAAAATATGAATTTAAAAGAAAGATTTGTGAGGGTTGTACATACACGCACACACACACACACACACACACACACATATACACACAGTAGTTCCGTACTTTCTCCTTGTGTCATTCTATTGTTATTTGACTCTTTTTTTTTATATTTGCATTATTTGGATTTTTACCAAAATCCGGGTCAATTTCATCTTAATATCTTTTTTTAACATTTTAATATATATTAATATTATAAAATTTTTGTTTGTTGTTCTATTTTTAAAATATATACTGTAAAAAGTGATTAGTTACTTTACCTTAAAAATCCATTAAACCCATTGCCCTAAATGCAGCAAGTTGATTTTACTTTAAATAAACCATTAAATTCATTGACTTAACTTTTATACTTTTTTGCACATAGTTTAAATTTTTATGCATATAGTTTGTTTACTTAATATTTATAAAGTAAAAATTTAGCTTTCTCTTTTTTAAGTCAACAAATCGCTTTTTACAGTGTATTATGATTTTTTTCTGAAGAAAGTTTTTTTATTATTATTTGGCAGGAATAAATTAAACATTTAAAACTGCTTTGAGTTTTTTTCCCCACACTGTAAACCCTGCTGTTGTCATTACTAAAGATATTACGTTAATATAACTTGACATTACCTAATACCAAGTTTTGGCATCAAAGCTTAAACAGGTTTGTTTAACTTACTCATTAGGCAGCAAAAAACTTTTCATTCATATTTTAAGTTCTCTGAACTTAACATTTAAATTTTTTTAAATGACTCGCCATGTCTCTGTTTAAAATGATTGGTTGTGCTTGAAATTCTGCCCTGACAACCGTGCTGATTGGTCTATATATGTTATGTGATGCTGAATTTTGCTGAAGCGCAGCAGGACTAGCGGCACTACCTGAACCTATCTGATAAAAAATGAAAATTAAATTGGTAAGATATTTATATTCCTTTTTTTTTTTTGCTTATATTCCTTTTATATATATATATATATATATATATACACACAGGGGTGACAAGGTGGCGCAGTGGGTGGCGACGTTGCCTCATAGCAAGAAGGTTGCTCGTTTGAGTCCCGGCTGGGTCAGTTGCCATTTCTGTGTGCAGTTTGCATGTTCTCCCAGTGTTGGCATAGGTTTCCCCCACAGTCCAAACACATGCACTATAGATGAATTGGGTAAGCTAAATTGTCTGCAGTGTAAGTCCTGGTCCTCCAGGTTGGGGGTTGAGCAGTGGGCTAACCACCCACCTCGTAAAAATTTGATGCTATGAAACCAACATGGTGTGGCTAAATATCAACTTTGATATAAACAGCCCTGAGAGTAAGTAAAGAATATAAAAGCTGAAAAATTTGAAAGTTTAGTCTATTAGCCATGTTAAGTTTTCTACTAAAACGTTTACGTTATCTTCAATAAATATCTTCAAGTTAATTCAATAAAGAGACCACATTTGGTCAACTCAATTGATTGAGTTATCGATTTCTTATTACTCAAACAAACTGAGGGAATCATTTCCCTTAAATCATTTAAGTAGTCTTAACTTATTAGGGTTTACAGTCGATTGAGATTTTTTTCTTGTTTCAATTGGTCACAGAACAGACCACTGTTGTCCATCGACTAGCCTAATAATCCTAACTTGCCTAGTTTATCTAATAGACTTAGATAAGCCTTTAAATTGCACTTTACGCTGAACATTTCTTGCAAAATAATAATAATATTAATCAAATAATACGTACTGTCATCATGGCAAAGACAAAAGATAGTGGTTATTGTAAAATAAAGTAGTTATTCAAACGATGTTCAAAAATATGTTGGAAATAATCTTCTCTCCATTAAACATCATATAGCTATGTCATATATAGCCTGTCTAAATGGCAGCCAGTTCCACCATATGTGAGCAAACCAGCATTATGGCTCCAAAGTGCAATATTTTCAAGAAAGAGTGCTCCATACAAGTGACCCATAACTTTGATGTGCAGAGGCACCACTGAGTGAGTGGATGCGTTCAGCACTCATCACAGACGGTGATTGATAGGTTCACCGGAGTAGTTCTGGCCAGAGGAGTGTGGCTCTCACTCACACGACTGCCATCCCACAGCATCTCTGTTTACTCTTATGATTTACTTACGCCACTAGCTCCCACTGCCCCGCTGAGACCCGATGCTCTCTTGAAACGGAAAGCTTTTAGAGAGCTCAGTTTAGAGATCAAACGCTTGTGATCCCCAAATTGCTGTGTGGTTGCTGTATAAATATTACCAACCGGTGGCTCTTTGTCATGACATTTTACAGCTCACCAAATGCAGAATACCTGTCAGGGTGACTCATTTCTGTGATGCTTCATATTTTGTCTGGAGTCTAGAGAACATTTTAGAATACATTTACTATTATTATTCTCTTTTTTCTTAGATCAGATGACAATGCTATTATTTATATAACTTATTTTTGCTCAAGATATTTTTTCTTTCTTTCTTTCCTGAGTATTGTCAAATATGGTTAACAGTCAAGCCTGTAGGCAGCCTTGCGAAAGGGGTGGTTCTTTTTTCTCAAAAAATTGACATTTTTTAGTTCTTTGCCTCATTTTCTATTTAATAAGAACATTTGAATACTGCATTTTTGTGACATTTTAAGCACTATCTTTAGCTGGATTAGCTTGCCGGGTGTTCATCATAACCACACTTTCTGATGAACCAAAAATATTTCCTAAAGTTTTAGAATAAAGAAATATGAATAAATACTTATTTTTAAAATACAAATTTATTACATCATATATCATTAAGGAAAAATGGCAATCTGTTAATGTTTTTAAATTAAAACTGTAGTCGATTGTCATTTATTATAACAAACTGGCCAGAACATTCAACTTTCCTCAATCAGAATTTGAATTAAAACAAATTAAAATATAAGAATAATAATAATAATTATGTAGAGTTTAACGATTTTTCTAGGCTCTCTTGTCAAAAAGTACATTTGATAACTCCTGGATAACAACAATAGCCAAATTAGTATCTAAATTGTGGTGCTTCACACCTTTTATTGGTCGAGTATTTACAATTAAGGTTACTTAAAAAAACATTTAGTAAAACATTTTCTCTGTTTAAAAACAATACAGTAGGTCAGTAGTGAAAGATGACTTCATTCAGATTGTATGCAGCTAGATATTGAACTCATGATAATAATTCATATTTGTTAGCATTGGCCAAAACTGATTAGCTGAAGAAACCACAGCCAACAGATGATTCTGCTTAGTCTTAAAGCTTTTAATGGGTACTTTTCACATAGGACAAATGAGCTCATGTACAAGACAAATTCTGGACCTTTTTCAGTGAGGGGTGGGTTTTTCGAACCACTCAAAACCCCCCTGGCTATGGTCTGGTGGAAAGATACTGAAAAATCCTACTCAAGTACCATTGATTGGCAAAAAAAAGTAAAGTAGTTGCGCAAGTAGAGTAAAAGTATCTGTAAAAGTACACTAAAAGTATCTGTTTTAAATACTCCTCAAAGTATGAATAAAGTATACTTTCCTAAAAGTACCAGCAATAGTACTCAAGTAACTAGTGAGTATTACACTGTGAAAATGATGATGAACATTATAGTCCATTCACAGAGTATCCATTTTAAAAGTGAGATTTATTTAATGTGAGAACACTATACATTAATATATGCGCCTGTAATAAGCTAGCAGAAAGCAGGTTGAGCTAAATCATTGTAACTCATTCATTCATTCATTCATTCATTCATTTTCTTTTCGGTTTAGCCCCTTTAATGATCTGGGGTCGCCACAGCAGAATGAACCGCCAACTTATCCAGCATATGTTTCATGCAGCAGATGCCCTTACATTGTAACTTAAGGGGCAAAAATTTTGCTGTGCTAACATGATTTAGTCATGTTTTAGCTATGCTTTAGTTATGCACTTTAAACCCTGGGTCCAGCAGTTGGCACTGCTTGTACAACACTGATAAAAACACATGCAATTTGTAGATGTATTTGAAAACGTAACACTATATAGTGCATTTAGGTATTGTTTACGGCTATCTTGCAATTTCAGTCATCATACCGGCATACATCATGTACAACATAGGCTGATTCTGATTTAAACTCTTAGTTATATTTCTAGAGAGTGCCAAATATGTCCCAGGAGCTACGTTTTTTTTTTCTAGTTTTTTTGCCATTTGCGCAGACTCTTCTAGCGTAAATCCACCAGAGGCCGCTGTTGACTGACTGACTGACTGACTGACCAATTGACTGACTCAACCAATAGTGTTTTAAAAAGTATGGATTGAGCAGGGTATCCGCGGGGTCTTAAAAAGTCTTAAAATGTCTTAAATTTTTGAAACAACATTTAGGCCTTAAAAAGTCTTTAATTTGCTTTTGTGTTGTAGGTCTTAAGTAACTTTAAACAGGTTTTAAATTTTCTATCTCCAAGTAAAGCTAACCAATAGGCCAAGATCCATCCAATCACCAACAATCCATCTCAATAAAACTTTTTTGTTTACGTTTTTTATTGCAAAGAAATACAGCAATTTATCCAAATTAAAATCCCTCAACTAAAAACAGTTAAGAACTGAGCAACATATCTCTTTACATAATCTTCCATTTATACAAAAACTATTTACAGAAGTAAGGGGGAGTGGCCATAATGTTTATAACTAGACATGAAACTTAAGGTTTTATAACAGAAACACATTAGGTTGAATAGGAGTTATACTTAATCCATTTCGACCAAAATCTAACAAATACTGTATATATTTTTGATTATGCATTTAATTTCCTCTGTAATAAATATACTTTTAACAATGTTAAACTTCTTAATAATCAAAAAAAAAAAAAAAACGAAAGATGTATGTTGAACAAGTGTATGCAACTACAGTAGCTTTCTTTTCTTTTTTTGACACATTAAAATATGTGGCTAAGAATTAACTCCATTTGATTACATTGGGCCGTTATAAAAATAGCCATGTATTAGTCTTAAATTTCGTTTATAATGATCTTAAAAATGTATTTAAAAGTCTTAACTTTGACTTGATGAAACCTGCAGAAACCCTGTTGACCTGCAACCACCCACTTCCCTAAACCCAACCGTGTTTGCTAAAGCAATCAGAAAAAGAAAAGTCCCCATGGCCCCCTAATTTTTACCATATTTTCAGATTTTTCCACATTCTCACCCTGTTATTTACTTGTTTAATTTCTTTTTTTTTTGGCTTTTGTTTTTGTCTTACCTGATTTCTGGAACCGTTCTTCGCTGAACTCGAACCCCGTCATCGGGGTCAACTCCACTCTGTCTTAAGTCCACAAACATACATGGTGAGCCACTGGACAAACTGGTAACAGTGGAAAAGCCGTCCATATGAAGGTAGGCGGTCAGCTGGTAAACATGAAAAAGAATGACCTATAGCATTGTTTTAAAGATGAAATGCAGCTATATGTTCCTCTGGCTGCATAATTTATGATCTCCAGAAATGTATATACAGTAGAAGTATGTTTTCAGAATAAGCCTATGTTGGTTATGTAGGCATCTTTAATCTTCTTATCAGTGACAAACAGGTAATCATTTGTTAAATCAGTGTGATGATTTTGCATGTTCCTGAACACATTTAATGCTTCCACAATGTATGTGTTTTTTAAAGCGTCCATGAGGTCGGTCTGTCTAATGCAGTTTTTCTTTGTGTGATTTGTTGGACAGATCACAGGGCTGATTATTCTACTTAGACAATCACTGTAGAATAAAGTAATGACTGCAGAACTAAAAATATACACAACTAAAAGTAAAGTACACTTGTTTTATTTATTTAGAAAGGTAAATTCCTGAGAATTACTTCATTACAGTAATTAGAGTATTTGTAATTTGTTACTTTATACACCACTGATGGTTACCCACTCACTTTCATTATATGGAAAAGAGTCATTCTTCATCTCTCCTTTTGTGTTCTGTGAAAGTGTAAATGAAAGGGTAAACAAATCATGGCAGAGATATCACATGACTCAATGTGTTTCTGCATTCCACTGCACTGGGGTTCTGTTTTTGTATATGTGTAAACTTGCGTCATGTTTGTCTCATGTCTTCTTGAGGGTCTAGCTCATGACACAGCACTCACCTTTTTTAAAAGCGCACCTCTATGCTAGACCTAATATTTTCTTCATTCCACTACCCTGCATCTCATGTTTTAAACATATTTACATCCCATTGCTCTACTTTCCCATTGCATTTTTATGTAAACATGCACTCCTCTAGATAGATGTGTTTGACCTTTCTGTTCACTTTTCGCACATGATGCATTCTAAAAATGTCACGCTTAATTCTGGGTTCAGACTACATGATATCAGCCTGATTTTGGCACAAACCATTTGATGTAGGGTGCTTTGTTATTGGGAAATGACATTAGGCATGCAAGAATCTGTTTATTTCAAATAATGTGTTATATAGTGGGCAACAATGGACAACAATGGGCATTTTTCAAATGTTACCAATGCAAACTGTTCATATTTTCAATATGAATATCAATTCATCAAGGTGAACATATTTAGATGGGTTTTGAACCCTGTTTTGTTTTCAGCCAATTTGAAATCAGCTTAACGTCACTTTTAAATCCAGGACAAACATTATTGCTGCTCATCAAAGTCAAATGTCACAGTTGCTAGGCGACAAGGTCTGTCCTACAGGTTTGACCATCCCAATTCAAAACATTCAGTTCAGCTTTTGTGGACTTCGAAGAAAACACCTCTGTAGTCTGTGTCCTTTGAAGGATACAACCTCTGAATTTAGGCACAACTATTGTAACTGCTTCAAAAAGATGCTCCCAGTGCTGGAAATAAAAGACCAAGACTGCGTTTGGTTTAAAATTAATTTCATAAACAGTTTAAAAGTTTGTTCTATAAAGCATCATTTAAACATGCAATATATTGGGGTAATGAACCACTGCCATATCACCCTGCAGCCCAATACTCACTGAAGCTAAGTAGGGCTGAGCCTGGTCAGTGGATGGGAAAACTAGGTTGATGTTGGAAGCGGTGTTAGTGAGGGCAGACACCTGCGGTCTGTGTGAGTCCTAATGCCCCAGTATAGTGAAGGGGACACTATACTGTCAGTGAGAGCCGTCTTTTCAATGAGATGTTAAACTGAAATCCTGACTTTCTGTGGTCATATAAAATCCTATGGCACTTCTCGAAAAGAGTAGGAGTGTACACATTACAACATGCATTATATTGTTATCGGCACTTCAATATACAGTAAATAATTACTTGGGTCATACTTTATTTCATTAACAAACCATTAACTAGGACTTTTAGATCAAAAAACTACTTTGCTGCATATTAATAGTTAATATGGTAGTAGTTGGGTTTAGGTAATGGGTAGGATTAGGGATATTAAAGTAAGATCATACTATATAAGTATTAATGTTACCAATATCTTAATAATAAGCAGGCAATAGTTAATAGTGGAAATTGGTACTTCAAAGTGTTACCTAGACTTATCATTTGAACTTTTGTCCTAGACAAAACTGCATGTATGAGCTGAATTAAAAAATAACTTAGTGTGACATAAACAAAATCGATGTCAGTGCCATAGAATAGTTTCAAGATACAAACCAGTAAAGTGTTTTTCTAAGTAATTTTTATAAAAGTTGCTCTGTCTTACATGTAAAAGATACTGATTAAAAAAAGCTTTGACTATTATGTCAAGTGATCTTTATTTCTAAAGCGCTTTCTCAATGTAGATTATATCAAAGCATCTTATGAAGACTACAAAATAAAATGCTATAGCAATATTTCAGATAGTGGAAACATTGCAGGATATCAGAGCCTCTAGTTCTTAATCTTGTCTTAAAAGTCTTGTTAATTAGTTAATTTAACTAAATTCATGATGAAAACTACAAAAGCATTCATGTATATGTGATGTTAATTTCTTAGTAAATTCCTAATAACTTATTCAAATCAAACGTCTATGTTTTATTAACATAGTAACTGTAAAAATAAAAAATAAAATCAAACTTAATAAGCTGTATCCTTCTATCTCTTCTTTGTGTAATAGATGCAAAGACGCTGTCGGGACCTATGGTCATATTTTCTGGTCCTGTCCAGAAGTATCTGAATTTTGGAAAAATATCTTCGGACTTTATTTCCAGGCGTTTGAAACGACATTAAAGTTTATGTGGACCTAGCATTGTTTGGATGTTCAGACCAGGCTCTAACTTTGCCTAAACACCAACAAATCTCTCTTATGTTTGGCATGGTGCTGGCCAAGAGAGTGATTCTGCTGGAGTAGAAATCCACGACACCTCCATATTATTATTATTATTATTATTATTTTTCTCTTTCCTTTTTACATGTCATTCTATTTTAGTCTAGCTGAGATTTTGTTTTGATGGTGCTGTATAATTGCTGTATGAATTGCTAGTGTTTTGGTGCATGTTCAAGTTGGTGTCAGGTAATAACACTGAGATAATTTTGTTAACATATATACACGATGTACACTATTGGGTGTTATGTTTCCATATAAACTTTTATAAATAAAGTAAAAAAAAAACTGTAATAATAAATGTGATTATTTCCCACTGTTGATTTTAACACATTATCTAAGGTTTATTAATGACACATTATTATAAAGTGTTACTGATTGTACTTCAAAATTATTGGTAATTTTTAATCATTTACTCTGAACATATATATTCAATAAAGCATTATTTTTGTTGTTGCTTTGTTACTATATCTGTTAAAATATCTTTTTTTGAAGCTTATATCGTGATAATTCCATATGTCATGATAAAAGGTTCAGCAATTAACTGCAACAAGAAAATTGATACCATCATAAGCCTATCAACTACAACTGTGTATATGAAATTTGGCAGTACTACATAGTCATGTTGCCACTTGTGTTTTCATTCACAATGTGACAGTGAAATGACCCTGAACTGCATACTTCACAATCTCTTCAGAAGATGCATCTGGGTACTTCACTTACTCCTTTAAAACATTATTATTATTATTATTATTATTATTATTATTATTATTATTATCATTATTATTATTATTATTTATGTATAAATCTATTTCCCATAGATGGGTTGCGGCTGGAAGGGCATCTGCTGCATAAAACATATACTGGATAAGTTGGCGTTCATTCCGCTGTGGCGACCCCAGATTAATAATACAGAGACTTGCTACTACCAGTCTATTTACAGACAGGCAACCTGAGAATATAACACATGGATTCTGCAAGAATAATATACTGTATATATAACCCTTGTAGCAGTTCTAAACACAGGTGGAGCTGGGGTGGAGGAGGGTCTCCGAAAATCACCCTGCAACATTACAGCGTAGAACAACACTGAGCATTTAAAATGTTGAGAATCAAGCACATTTGCCATTGGCAAACCAATCCTCCACCATGTTAATGATGTAGGAGCTGATAAGGTGACCTATTAGCCTTCGCACACACAGAGTTACACAACAGAACTTTGTATTCATTTTTTCCCCCTGGATGAATCAAAATGTGAAACAAGTAAATGATTTAGTGATGATTTGAACTCGCTCTCATTTCATCTTTGAGGACTTGAACTCACTATCATTTCATTTGGACTATTTTCTCATAAACCTTTGTCTTTTTGTGTTATATGTCATCAAGCTTTACAGAACCAAGTCTGTCTTGTTAGAAAGGTGTGTGTAGATGTGTGTACCAAGTAATTGCTGTCAAATTGGAGGGGTGTCAGTTTGAGTCCCCGGGGTCAATCCGGTGGTTTTGAGAGAGTGTCAGAGAAAAGCGTTATTCTAGTGCCTGCAATAGTCTCTACTTGCACAGGTGAAGGCTGGAGAGATCTTGATGAAATATTAAAGGCCTGTGAGCTGATGCAGGGCCAGGGTGAGGGCACTCAGGGGGCACTGTCTCCTTAATTACTGTGTGCGGAGGTTTCACTATTTCATTTGGGAAAAATCCCAGATTGAGGTTATGTTCAAATTGCCCTTCTTTTGCCACAGGCCGAGCTGGACTACAGTGCCCGGAGGACACGGCTCCTGATTTAATTAATGCTTGGGTGTGTTATGCCCCATGTTAGTGGGGGGTTTGACGAGTCATTAGGTAATAATAATGCCGGCAATCTCCATTAAACAGCATATTTAAGAAACAATGAAGGCGAATCGATGACATAAAGTTGCAATCAGACATTTGAACGGTGTAACCAGCTCTTCAGATTAATGTTCATTATTTGCACAGATGAAATTAAACATACAGTCCAACTATAAAGGGGCTTTGTATGTGCGCCGGCCCGTGTTTTAAAGATTGCCATAGTTAAAGAGCCAGCCATGGTTATTAGTGTTATTAACGTAATCCCTCTCTCCTCATGGTCTTCTGGAGCATTGATCCTCCAAAATGGAGTATGGATCCCACTTTATCCACTGTCTTACAACAGCTCTGCCTCACCTTGTGTGTTCTGCCTGTTCCTTCATCGACACTGGATATTCAGAGCTGCTTATGTGATAATGTGGATTTGGATGCAAAACAATTCATGATTATGTGTTTAATAGTCAACCTGTCAAGATTCTGGTGACTACTATAGGTTTAATTTTCTCAGAATGGAAACATTTGGAATTATTCATTTAGGTAAATCTGGAAAGTTCATATCTGGACTTGGAGAGTTGTATTGCTACATCAGGTGTTTTCATGTCACTTTGGTTGAAGTAAGTTGGCAATTTTCCCACATATATTTTAATATTCAGAAGAGGGCACCCTCTGGTGGCTGGGTGAATGACACACTAGTTATGATTGTACATTAAGCCCTAAAATTACTAAAACTGCAACTGAAGTAAAAGAAAGAAAAAAAAACACTGTCATGTCTGCGGTGCTTATAGGAATCACAATGCAAAATCTGACAGAAACAAGTTTACTGAGCCATAAAGGAGATCACAGAAGATGCTAAGCAATACCTCTAAAATAAAGATGGTAATTGGCAGAGAACAGAGCAAAATAGAGAGTGTATATACAAGGTAAACTTAATGAGAGGCAGATGCAAATCACATGTAACCATAGAAACAGGTACAAGATCGATGAGTGACAAAACAAAATTTCAGTCACATGTACATAATAAAGTAAAACTTTAAAATATGCATAACAATAATACAAAAAATCTAAAATATCAATTATACTATAATACTATATTTAAAGATATATTTTAAATCATTTGTAAAAATGAATGGGCAGCACAATCAATACTGTAAGATCCCATTCTATTGGCCTAACAACGGAGTCCAATTAATGGTCGAAGGTTAAATGCGTGTAAGCTTTTTCTTGTGCCCTATTTAAGGCAAGGCAAGTTTATTTATATAGCACATTTCATACACAGTGGCAATTCAAAGTGCTTTACATAAACAAGAATAAAAAAGACAAGTATAAGAAAAAAAGCAAATAATAAGAAGGATTAAAAACAGATAAAAATGTGTTAAAACATGTTATAAAAGAATTAAAGGAAAAGAAAGACACAGTAGTGTGATCTGTTGGACGTAGCTCATTCAGTAAAGGCACAGCTAAACAGATGTGTTTTCAGTCTTGATTTGAATGTGCCTAATGTTGGAGCACATCTGATCATTTCTGGAAGCTGATTCCAGCAGAAAGGGGTGTAGTAGCTGAAAGCCGATTCATTGAACTCTCAGCCAATTCGTTGAAATCCTGCTTTGACTGAACTCTTGGAATTTATAGTGTATATAATCCTAAAGATCTAAGTGATCTATTAGGTTTGTATTCAGTGAGCATATATGTAATGTTAATAGAATTTATTTATATTTGTTTTCAACTCTGAATTCTAACTGACTCCAATTTTAAGTGACCATCAAATTTAGACTCTTTCTAATTAGGAATGGGTCACATTTGTCGTTCATGAGCTAGAGTTTTGATTCATATCTGATCCCATACTCTTCAGTTATACGTTCATTGCCGCACAGAGTTTTCACGCCCCGGGGTTTATGTGTTAACGTGAACGTGAACATGCAAAACGAGGGGTAGGGGTGTCCCAATTCTCTTTAGCTTGAAGGCATAGGGCTAAGGAGAAAGGCTAGATAGCCCTTGAAACCTTTTCAGGACCAGTCTCAAAACCAAATGGTTCGAAAATTTCTCTGAATACACCATCTACAGTGACAGCATGGCTGCACACATCAAGAGAAGTCAGGAGATGCACAAATTAGTATTTTTTTTGTCATTATAACGAATTTTTAAAACAAACAAGCATATGTTTTAATACATTTATAACCGTATTCGTGTTTTACCATCATGCTTTTTAAAAATAATGCTAATAAATGCCAAAAAAAAACACAACTGGAATAACTTCAGCAGTTGCGATCGTGCCTCATATGAAACAAGAGTTTGCGATGACATATGATGATTTGTGCATTTGTGCTGTCCCATTTCTTAGGGGTAAATTTTGAAGCCCTTCCTCTTCACACTTTGTTTCAAGGGCCAAGGTGAAAGGGGAAAGGGGTAGGGGTACAAAAATAGAATTGGGATCGGGCCAAATCTATCCTGGGCCTTTTTCTTCAGATTCCAGAGTTCTTGTTTTATTACAAGGAACATTTAAGTGTGAGTAAAATCCATTCCTACAATACAATAGAGTAACATTTATTAATATTAGACGATGCATTAGCTGAATGCATTAGACAGAGCAATACAGTTTTACAACAGTTTTTCATTTTTGTTTGTAGAAAGGAAATTGTTCATATTAGTTCACAGCGCATAAAATTATGTTAACAAATACAACTGGATTTTCATGATCTGGCTTATTAGTAAATGAGCATTAAATAAAATTAGTAAATGCTGTAGTATAGTATTTTTCATTGCTAGTGAGGTATAATTTAGAATTGCAGTGTTACCTGATCATGCATCACAGGGTTAAATATGAATATGCTTTCATGATATTATAATAATAAAATTAATAATATGCTTGAAGCACATGTAGGGAAACTTTTTTTTTATTTTCTCCATGAGAGAAAGTGTTACAGGTCGACTGATCTCTAGTACACCAACAAAGCCTCATCACTTGGTTCCCCCTGGACACCAGAGAGTGCGGCAGAAAATCCGTCAGCCCTAAAAGAGCTTGTTGCTGAAATTGATTAGCATTTAGATTGTATCTAGTTTGATTCAAAGGAGGAGAGGCTACAGATGGTTCGAAAGCAGCAGATTTAGAAGTAGATTTCTGAAAACTGTCAGTAATTGGATGAATTTACACGCAACTCTTTCCTGTTTTCTTTTAGGCCTGCGCATCCTCATCCCACATTGTTTTAAATAAGGGACCCGGGTCTGTTATCTAAAGTCCTGCCATTACTCACCATTAATATTTTTAGCTCATAGTAGCAACAGTGAATTTATCTACTTCATCAGAGATTCCTCTTTTGGGAAAAAGGCCCGAACCATGATGTCTGATCTCAGATACTAATTTTATCATATGATACATTTATTAGTATAAATATAACATCCACTAAAAACCGCATGACTATAAACCAAATGAAGTTCGTTCATCTTCCCCTTCCTGAAGCCCATGTGCATTCTTCATCGCAACGGATAATTCTACAACATATTCCTATCAGTATGCTCTTTCCAAGGGCTTGACATTAAGAAGAATAAATAGCACTGGTTTCACAACACCACCTAATTCATCAAAGTCGCTGCCACGGGTACATGCCCAGTGTGAATGATCAAACACTGGCTGTGCTTTTGGCTCATGCTGAAGGCACCAGTGCATTAGAAGGCATGAGAACTGTCTGCTAATCAGGAAAACTATCAGTCCCTTTCATGAGATGCATTAAAAGGCCACGGTTCTAGAGTTTCAATACAATAATCCGAAAACGAATCAATTTTCTGGCAAAGTGAGCTACCAAACATCAAGGCATGGTTTTTTTTTTTTTTTTTCATTTAAATGCACAAGCTGTTACCGAAACGCTGAATGTAATTCACAGTCACTGTGTGGCCCTTCTGAATTAAACACATTTGCAAAGCATCAGGTTAGCGCCTAGGAAACCACGGTAAGGTTCACAATACATCACACCGCTCAAGGCCTGACTCATCTCAGCCTTATTAGTGTAAATGACAAGTCTTTTGAAGTGCAAAGAGGAAACGTGGAGTTGGCACCAATGAACAAGATTTTTTTCCCCCAGTTCTTAGGTGATTTGTTGCTGATTGTAGTGAATTACTGGATACTGATAAAACATTTCTGGTCATGCGTGTGTTGTGGGATCTTTATTTATCTGCTGCCCTCTGCTGGCGACTTTTTATTAGGAAGTCTAGGTCTGTTATTGAATTTTAACCAATTTTAAGCCAATCTTAACTCTTGAGTGCTTAGGGAATGTGTTATTCAAAAATCATAAATGTGAAAAAGCAAAAGCATACAAAAAATTATGTGAGAAACATTTACTAAAGTAGAAAAGAGCTTCATTTTTTTTTCTTCATTTAAAGAAGAAAAAATATACAACAGAATTTAACAGCTTAGAAGATGGTTATGGTTATATAAAGAACCTTTAATATCCACAAATCTCCATGAACCCCCAACAAAAAGACCTGAACCACAATGTCTGATACTAATATTATCATATGATACATTTATTAGTATAAATATAACATCCACTAAAAACGATGATATAATTATTAATACATTTATTAGTACAGAGATGTCCAATGGTGTGAGGCATCATATGAACATATATATATATATATATATATTTTTTTTTTTAAATATATTAAACTCTTAAAAACAAAGATTCTGCTTTGGCATTTATGGTTAGACGAAGAACCATTAATATCCATGAATCTTGATGAATCTCCATGAAATCCCCTCCTCCCCCAAACAAAAAGTCATGAACCCCAATGTCTGATCTAAGATACTAATTTTTTCACACACTCTCAGAAATAAAAATACAGGAGCTGTCACTAGGGCAGTACCTTTTCAAAAGATACATATTTGTACCCAATAAGTTTACAGTGGTACCTCAAAGGTGTATATTAGTACCAAAATGTACCTAAAAAGTACCTTTGAGGTACCATTATGGACCCTTCAGGTACAAATATGCATAGGTACTGCCCCAGAGACAGCTCCTGTACCTTTATTTCTGAGAGTGTATGATACATTTATTAATATAAATATAACATCCAAAAACCACATGCTAGCAACATTTTATGAGGAAATCTAGGTTTTGAACCTAACAGTTCATTCTTCTTTTGTGAGGTTTGTTGTTGATTTTTAACCCATTTTAAGCATTAGAAAGCACCACTATTTAACACTGTTTTAACTCTAGTCTGGAATCTAGGGAATTTGTAATTAAAAAATCATAAATGTGAAAAAGAAACAGTGTTATTCACCTAAAGGCAAAAGCTCACACAAAAAAAAGCCTTGTTTTTTTAAAGCAAGAAATGACAACAAAACTGCACAGCTGAGTGTACAAGAACTCTACAAGAATGTTTTAAATTATAAACGTTATACAATAATATCCAATATTACCTTACTATTACCATCAAATTACCTCATAATTAACTCTCCCACGTGGTTTTAAAAACTTACAAAAAATTCTTTCTAATATATCACACTCCTAAAAACAAATTTTTATTTATTTATTTATTTAAAAAAATGTATTTGCATTTATGGTTCCATTAAAAACCTCTGATACCCATGCATCTTTCACTAAAAGAAAGGCTTCTTTAGCATCACTTTAAACCCCCCCTTTGGTTTATCCTGGCACCTTTATTTTTAAGAAACTACAACATTAAGGTAGATTAAACCCCATTAGCGGCTTTTTTTCGTAAGAATTTTTTGAACCGTTCATGTGTATCATACAGAACTATGTGCTCATTAATAAGCTGCCACATTCAACTTAATACAGTTTGATACTGTTAATTACATTTATCTGCTAAAGACTTATCAGTTAATATCATATCCATTGCACCATTCTTGCACTTCTTTTTCAGTAACCATATACTAGATATGCTGGGACTGCTTGCACTTAATATTCTCAATATAAACTCTGTTCTACAAATAATAGCATGTCAATACTATTTTTAAAGCATGCTGTGCGTAAAGGAATAACGCTGCAAATAAACTACACAAATGCTAGACTACAGGCTTTGCAAATGTTTTAAAAGTATGAATTGTCATTATTTTCCTTCATTTCAGTTATCCCACGGTGATGATTACACTCCATATGCATGTGGTGCCATGGAAAATCCATTTGCATTGTGGCTTTTAAAACATTTCACATTAGTAGTCTCTTTAAACTGCATTTAAATAGTTCCACATTAAGATAAGAAATATGACTTTGTGTGGTTTTACTTGTTTGGGATGTTAAATGTTCCATTTATGATCATCGTGAGCAAAAGAAGCCATTTGGGAACAGTAAGACAGATTTGCTATTAATATTTGATATATACTTTATATAGTGATGCATAGAAACAACAGGAAAATATTCACATAGCAAAAGATACAAAGATAATAGATGTGTCACAACATTTTCCCTTCAAATGAGAAGATATTTGATTGTACAGTCACAAATTGAACAGTATTTGCATTTGTAATCATCTTCTCTTATACTCTTAGACATAAAGGTACACGAGCTGTCACTGCAGTGGTACCTTTTCAAAAGGTACAAATTTGTTCTTAAAGGGTCCATATTGATACCTCAAAAGTATATATTAGTATAAAAATCAAGAGAAACACTTTTGTGCTTTTTAGGTACTAATAAGTACCCTTGAGGCATTAATATGGACCTTTAAGGTACAAATTTGTACCTTTTGGAAAGGTTCCACCCCAGTGACAGCTTGTGTACCTTTATTTCTGAGTGTATAATACAGTAACTAAGTAACTTTTTTAGGAATCATAAGGCAGTTTCACAATCATTACGCTTCTAAATGCAAACAATGCAGTCTCTTGGTAGAGAGAATTACATTCAGTTCACTCACAATGGCATAATTACAATCGCATGCATCTCACAACATAACACTGTAAAATACTGTTAGCCACCCATTTGGTGGAAAACTATCATCTTTGTTTTCCAGTCAAATTGAATATGCCTGTGATCCAAGACTTGGCATCTGTTTCTCATCTTCAATGGTAAGCAATATCTTCTTGTCCTTTTCACACTTCTAAACGTTCAAGTCTCAAATTCATCTGTTACAGAATATATACAGTGCTCAGCATAATTGAGTACACCCCATTTTGAAAATGAATATTTTTATCCATTTCTCAGTGACTATAGGCAATGTATTTTGGTGCATTTAAACAAAATTTATTTATTAAACAGATATATTTATTAAAATAATATTTTAGTCACCAAACATATTTAGAAATTGAAATATAATAAAATTAAATTGAATTAAATAAACAAATATTTTCAATTATTTTGCTTCTCTTGATTTTTCCTCTTTTTTAAATTTGTATTTAATATTTTTCTATAACATATAAATGTGGGTGTACTAGTTTTTGGACCGGTATGGTAAGTTATTTTGTTAGATAAGCTCCCGATGTGGCTTCAGTACTGACTAATCTAATGTATATGCACAAATATAATATTGTATAGCTTCCATGGTTTCTGCTACATTCATTCTTCCATGGCGGGGCACCACAACAAAATTCATCCTGCCACGGCTACATTACAGCTTCTCATTCAAAACAGTCAGTCGTTTTTTTTTTGTTTTTTTATAGCAGGTTATAATCGCATCAAAGCATATTAAAATGTAAGTGAATTATAACAGTGCAGACTTTTCTGTAATCATAGTAGTGATGTGCGTTATTTGTTTAACCCTTTAAGGTGACATGCTGACTGACTGACTGACAGGCGCATGATACGTAAGGTCAGCAAACACGACATAGCTTTCAGTTAAGATGAACACAGTTTCCATAATTATACTTTATAGATAAGCGTCTATGGCTCTGCATATAGTGGCTTTATCTTGCTGGAGTTTATAGCCGTTTCACTTTACTTCAGGATAAGTAAATAAATGTTGGAGACATACTTGTTACATAAACGCACTAAATCTCACTTAAGCAGCATTTATTTGAGAGCGCACAAGAAACCTTGCGCTTGAGCAGCGTATATTTGAGGGTGTGCAATAAGATTTGTGCATGAACAGAGGAAAACAGCACGCAAGCAAAGAAATTTGCATGCTCATATTACATAAATGTGATCGACTTGTTATACTGGGCTCATGACATTTGTCATTGAAATAACGCCATAGGTAGTTGATAGATCTGTGTAAAAGGCCAGCCACCACAGCTAGAAAAAAATCCTAGAGGAAACACTGCCTTCCTATTAAAAATATATGAATTTAAAAAAAAGATTTGTGAGGGGTGTACTCATATATGCTGAGCACTGTTAACATGACCTAAAAATACTGGAATCAGAGCACAAAACTACTGGTTTTGAAAGCAATAATCTGTCTGCAAAAAGACAACCTTTGAGGAAATCATTCTGACACATCAGTATAAATCAACATTATCTTTTAAACAATTATAAAAAAGAATGACTGACTGTGTGTCTTTTATAACCCAGCCTCTCCATCACAGGCCAGCATGTATCCTCAATAAGTTGAATCTCATTGGCGGCCATGTTCTCCTTCCACATGTTGACTTTGGCTGGTGATATATCTGCTTCATATATCAGATTATACAGATTTGTGGATGTAGCATATGTCAGCTGGTTTAATGCAGCTGGTGCAACTGGTATTCCAAGAAAGTTATGTATCGTTCTTGCCGTCTCTTCAGGATAACTTACAATGTCCTCGAATTTGACTATAAGGTAAGTCTGTGTGGGGAGGCCTGAGCTCACCTTGAGCCCGGCTGAATTGTGAGCCAGCCATAGCTGAGACAGCAGCTGTACGGGGTTGGGATCTGGCTGGGAGAGAATCGTTTTTAAAGGAAGGAACTGTGAGTCTAGTGTAGCACAGCCCTGTTCCACACTATCAGTGTTCTGCTTAAAAAGGGTGGTGATGTGCCTTTTTATATTCTTACGCAAGTACAGGCTTGGTTTGCTTTTGTAGAGCATTAGATAAATCCATGCACGTGGGTCTCTGACCACATGAAGTGAGCGAAGTGAATGACCTATGACCTCTTGAAGATATGGCAGCTTTAGGAACCAGCCACCAGTGCCCAAACTCATCACTGGTCTTGCGTTTGGGTACTTAACCAGGTGCTGCCTAAGCTCTTGTATGTATCCAATGTCCATAGAAATACCCTTCCCTCCTCCAGTCCTTGATTGTTGTGAAAGCAACATTCTTCTCTTTCTTTGTTTTTTCACTTTGACATCATCCCCTGCTTCATCATTGATCTGGTGCAACTGAATATTCTGTAGGTGAAGTTTCACATTGTGGATTATGGAGTGAAACCATCCCTGAATGACTCGAAATCGTCCATTTTGCGCATCTTCTCTGGACCACTCACAAGCATCCAGCAGGGAGCTGGAAGGAGATATGGGCAACCGCAGGTAGGCAGAAGGGATTCTGAGGTATACAAAGTCTGAGCTGTTATCGAAAAGGTGCTGAAGGATCTCTGCACCCGTGCCAGGCATGGATGTGATAGTGATTACAGGGAGGACAACAGGGATGCTAGAGTCTGGTGCATCATATATGCTGCTGCCTTTTGACTTGTTACACAAGAGCTGTTCGCAGCCATAAAAAACAGACAAGAGTTCAGTCACCCACAAAAACAGCACACAGACAAGAGTGCAGTGAATCAGCATATTGAATGACACGTGAAACTTCCTTTTTTTGATTACAAAAGCTAGAGCAAAACATAAAGTCAGCATTGCAGAGATATTAACCAGAAATCCGAAGTCATACACAAAATCTTTTGCGACTTGACCTGCCAAGGTTTGAATTCCCCTGCCAAACTGAACTATTCTTTGGTTGTCCTCTGTTTTAGCGAATCCTGCAAATCCCAAGTAGCCGTGTCTAGCCTCAATGTCAGCATAGTTTGTCACAACTGACACAACAGTCTCTGTGTCATTAAGAGTCACTGATATCTTTACTCCGTTTTTACTGTTGTCAATGAATCTGCAATCTGAGATCTTGACATAAGGGCCATGCATCAAGTAAGCCACCCTTGTGATGGGATTCTCCATGCGAAAGGTCACGTTTACGAACTGTGTCCATCTCTTTTTGAATTCGGCAGCTTGTTCAGCTTCTTGTATCCTGGCAACAGGACTGGATCCTTGCACGTCCAACCAAAACATTTTGTAATGTGCGTCCCACACATCCATCAAAGCCCCATTGTATTTCCCAAATGATCTGTGAGGAACGTACCTGAAATCAATGTCTAGGTTGTGAAAAAAGGCACTTAAAGAACTGAGAGGAGAGTGCTCATGTTTTTCAATGTGATCCAATACAAGCAACGTTTGAGAGTTGAGAAGTACAAGTGACCTATACACACTCTTTAGTTTCATGGCAGATGAATAGGCTGACACAGACTCTCCACTCACAAATAACATGTCCTGATGTGACACAGCAGAGATGACCTCCCCGGCTGTATCGCCGACTTCCTTTTCTCCCCATCGTAACCACTTTGAACATTCGCCCAACTGTCCTTCCCATGGCTCATTACACTGACTGGTGGGTGAGGGGGCAAATACCAGCACATTATTAAGATAGCTGTACTTAGGTCCATACAAGGCCTCAGAGACAAACACCTGTCCATTAGGTGCAAAAGTGAAGGAGTTTTGATCAGGGTGCTCGTGCCCTGGGTTGAAGTTCATCCAGCCATCTACCCAAGAGTAAGGTTGAGCGTGGACTATATCATAGACTGCTCGTCCTCCTAATTTTCCAGATTTAAATGAGACAAAGGTATTACCCTGAGCTTGAGTTAACCCTGCTCCATATGTCACCACACCCCAGTTGGAAAAAATATGAATGGCTGCTTTGTTAAAGTCAGACGGAGGCTGCGGAGTTAACTTAGAATCATACCATATGTACTCTGTATGTAAAGTAGCCCAGCGTTGAGCTGCTGATTGCATCATGGGGCCATCTTTAGGACGATGCTTCCTAATTTGCTCTGCCAGCCAGTTTCCTGAGCCATTCCGGAGCACGTATGCATCCAGAAACACAAGCTGGCTCTCTGGCCCATAGAACCAGTTGTAATTAGAGTCTGCAATGCCAACAGTTCTTTGAAATCCAGGAAGCAGAGTGGCGAAGTAAAACATAAAATGAGCTCTAAGCCAGTTGTTCTGCGTGTTGTCTATCTGAAAATGACGCAACGCTAAGTAAACATACTGAGTGATGGATTTTGCCGTGTAGCTACCATACGCAACCCCTTCATCAAGAGAGCCATCAACGATGTGACTGAGGAGAAACATGGTCTTTTCCATGTAGTTCACTGATATTTGTTTCCATATCATGGTCTCGGGATCATTATGTTCCCCTGCCACAAGAGCGCCAATTAGGATGGCTAGTATGTTAGTTGTCTGGTGGTTCTGCAGAAACTGCTTTCCCCATCCTCTGTGCTTGGAGAGCTCGAAAAGCTCCTCAGTAACAGAACGTATTTTTTTGAGATATCGCAATCTTCTCAGAGAGTCAAGAAAGGGGTAAATGAAATCATATGCTGTGGCAAAACCAGTGAGAGAGTGGGCGATCGGAACCTCATCATTTGGAGCACTGGACACCATCCAATCTGGATATTCCACCATTCTGTCCATGTACTCAATCAAAAACTGAGAGGCGGCAGCATCCTCAGGTTGAAGCAGGCAATATAGTGCAAGAGGAGGCAAATTGTTGCCATAAATCTCATTCCATTTCTTGCCGAAATCCTCATGGTTCAATGGAGGCTGGTAAACAGCTGCATTAGATAACATAATAGAAACAGCATTTCGAATCACTTGGAATATGCGTCTATGTGTAGTGCTGGCCCTCTTTTTCATTAAACGCACCTCTGTATGATCAAAGTATAGCTTGGGGTGAAGGTGTTCTGACAATGTGGCATTGTCTCTTTGGTGCTCATTCAGAGACACATATCTGTCTGAGGCAGATGAAATTCCACAGAAAGCAAGTCCCACTGCCAAGACACAAAGCAGAAACGCAGACCTCTGCATGTTCTCCATGACCATGATCCAAGAAACAGATGTGGTGCTTTTCTCTTCGAAAGCTCCTCCTCTGAAGCGCCCAAAAATGTTTTAATTAGTCTAACTTGTACTCACATGTAGGGCTGCAAATATTTTTTCATTTTCATACACAAAAAGTGTCCATAAAGAAGTATAGGCAGCAAATAGGAACTATTCACATTTCTATGAGAAAACATGCTTTAAATTCCCATATATGGACATCCGTGAAAACGTGATGACCCACGCAAAACTTCCTAATTTGTTTGAACGCTGCTGTATTTGTCTAAATATAAATGTCATCAGCCTCGCGGATATTTAAAACGTTATTTGCGCGGAGTGACAACGTAAATGTCATAAATGCAAATGTGTCAAAGAAACTTCCGTTGTTAGTATCCTGTTTCGCGCGAGTCTTGTGGAGTTTTCCAGAGAAAGTTGCTGCGTTCGTCAGTAACTCTTCACAACACCATGTCACTGTTAGCGCCTTTTACTCAACTTGTGACACGAAAAGCGAGATAATCCATTAATCCACTTTGAGATGAGGGAAACCGCTTGCTGGGACGATCCTATGTGGTGATGTTTTCTCTTTAGGGATACGACCGAAGACCATAAGCAGAGTTCATAATGCTTACAAGCCATTTCAATGTCTCTTTGTAGGTTTAATGATAAGGTTTTATCCATCATATTCATCGTCCGCCACAGAACTGGCTCATCTTCATCAAGGCAAATCGGTTTTTATCATCTTCCTAGTTATCTAGCAGCCTAACTATTGCTTCTGCACTGGTAATTTTTAATGTGGTCAACAGATGGCGTCGTAATATCACATTGAGTGGCTTTATTAGGTAGTATTTCCGCTATTTTTATCACTTGATTTATAAATGATTAATCAAATGTGATTGCTATCTACTGTTAAGTAGTTTAATATATATGATTTATTGTATTAGGATGTTGACTTTGAAGAGGAGAGTGTGTCCTCTTCACTTTCAATTTTTCAATTCAAAATTGCATCATTGGCATGACTGTAAATGATACAATGTTGCCAAAGCATGAAATAGGAAGACAAATATAAAACCTTAATAAAATATTAAAATAAAAGAATAGAAACAAAATATCATAATGATTCAAACTTAAATGAACAATGTAAGAAATAAGGACGTGAACATTTCAATGTTTAACATATAAACACACACACAGGGATCACGGTGGTAGACAGTACGGAAGCATACAGTACACACAATACACACACACATAAACTAATTTATCTACTGTCTCTCAGACTGTGGCACATCAACACATACAGTTGAAGTCAGAATTATTAGCCCCCTTTTATTTCTTTATTTTAAATTTTGCAAATGATGCTTAACAGAGCAAGGAAATTTTTTACAGTATATCTGATAATATTTTTTTCTTTTGGAGAAAGTCTTATTTGTTTTATTTTGGCTAGAACAAAAGCGGTCTTTATTTTTTAAAAAAATAATTAAGTTTAAAATTGTTAGCCACTTTAAGCTATATTTTTTTCATATTCTGCAGAACAAACCATCGTTATATAATAACTTGCCTAATTACCTTAAGCTGCCTAGTTAACCTAATTAGCCTAGTTAAGCCTTTAAATGTCACTTTAAGCTATATTGAAGTGTCTTGAAAAATATCTTGTAAAATATTATGTACTGCCATCATGGCAAAGATAAAATAAATAAAATAAATAAATAAATAAAATAAAAAGTTATTAGAAATGAGTTATTAAAACTATTACATTTAGAAATGTGTTGAAAAATCTCTCTGTTAAACAGAAATTTGGGGGGATAAACAGGAGGGCTAATAATTCAGGGGAGCTAATAATTCTGACTTCAACTGTATCTGGCAGCCAGTGCTGCTGTCTGTCCCTCTCCTAGAATAAGCTTCTTTTGTTCCTCTTCAGTCATGCTTAGGAAGTTCTTTATGTAGTTTGTGAGTTTGTTGAAATGTGTCTCGGATTGATTTAAAGTGTTGGCAGTGAATGAGTAAGTGCACCTCTGTCTCGATCTCACCTGTACAGTGAACACACACTCTTTGTTCTGTGGGTCTCGAGCTCTTTCTGTGTCTGCCGGTCTCGATGGCCAGACTGTGTTCACTGAGCCTGTATTTGGTCAGATTCTGTCTCTGCTTTGTGTCTTTAACACTGTGAAGATATTCTTCCTATTCATAATTTGATTTTAGCGTCCGATAGCGTTTAAATTTAATTTGTGTTTTAGTTTCTTCAACCCAATGTTCCAAATATATATTTTTAGATCGATTGATTATGTGATTTGTTTTGATGTTTGTGTGAGAAGCAGTGCTGGTCTGGTACTGGTCAGAGTTGGTCAGGTTAGTACGTCTCAGCACCAGCTGGCTCAGGGCACTTGTTTCGTGGTTCAGCTCTTGGCTTTAAAATGCAGCGACGAAACATGTGCTGGATAAGTTGGCGGTTCATTCCGCTGTGGCGACCCTGGATTAATAAAGGCACTAAGTCAAAAAGAATGAATGAATGATTGTTTCATATAACAGAATTGATAAAAATAAAGGTTCACCCAAGATATTTCAACTTTATTTGATAAACAAAACAATCACAATATCCTTAATGCAGACTAGACATCAAATTCATAAAAAAAGTAAACCCTATTACATATTATGATACTGTAAAGATTAACACAATACAAAGTAAACAAACAGTCCATGTTAATCCTCTTTTTTTGCTTCGGAGGTCTTTTCTGTGCTGTCAGGCTGCGATTCTATTGCCCTTTTTCCATGTGCATCTAAAGCAGGGCTGGCTGTAGCTTCTTCCCCAGGTTTCTCATCGTCCGCAGGTACAGCAGTACATGTAGCATAGATAACCAATACAACTACACCCACTGGCAGTCCAAGCACAAAACAGGAGAAGACTGGTGCTGTCTCGACCATCGACTGGGATCAGGGAGAGTTATGTTAGTTACTAGGACAACAGTGGCCTAAATATTAGCCTCAAGTAAATATTTGATGAGGATGTGATCAGCCGTGTGTTTTGGTTTTGGATGTGTTAAGCTTTTTTTAAATATTTGGGGGAAAAATGTAAATCTAGTGTTAGTCAGCCTTACCATCACAGTATTCTTCCCCTTATAGACAAATCTCTTAGTGCACTGCCAAAATCCATTTCCTCCAAGGAGCTAATTGCGAAGAAAAAGGGAATTGTATTAAGGAAATTAAATGACAAAACAGACAGAGGAAAGCGATCTTGTTCCTCATACCGTTGTGCTGCCATCCAGAACACTGTTGAGGAACTGAAGCAAATCATCAATGGTCTCAATGCTGCTTTCGGGTAGATAGTATCCATCAATGGACATGTTCAGCACAATGATGGAAGGCATCGCAATTTCTCTGAGAAGATGGAACACATGTGTGGTGATTATATATAAAAACATGAAATCAGAATGCTGAAATTTGTCTGATTCAACTCACCCCATAATTAAACCGTTGACATATTCATTACCATCCACATAACCAAACTGGAAATCACTATAGGAGAAAGGAAAATCAACATTGTTTTTGTTAAGAAATAACTCTTCATGCTGTTTTTGTTCGTATAAATGTGCTTCTTACCTTTTATAATGGTCTCTGTATTCTGTAGACACCCTTTCCATCAAAGTTTTGTACCTAAAGAGAGCAATTTAAAGTTTTGGAAATGAAGTAATGAGAAAAATACTGCCAATTGTCACAACTCGGAGACTTCTGTGCATATTTTCTAACGTTGTTTACCGAATGCTTTCTTCAGATGGATTTTTCTCATCTACTACTGCCAAAGCCACCAGTTTACCTATCAGGGATTTGTGAGAAATGAACAGCGACACAACAAATTATGTATGCACGCAAAGCCCACATAATCACAATCTGTCAAAGCATCATTTTCACACATAAAAACTTGGCAAAAATTCATCATGGCAGTTATGTTTTATCATCAAAGTGGCAGAAATATAGCAATCACTCAGATTAGTGTTAAAGTTTGTTAAAAAAATTATAATAATTTAAGAAAAATTTTATACGCTCACCGGCCACTTTATTAAGTACACCTGTCCAACTGCTCGTTAACGCAAATTTCTAATCAGCCAATCACATGGCAGCAACTCAATGCATTTAAGCATGTAGACATGGTCAAGGCAATCTGCTGCAGTTCAAAGCCAGCATCAGAATGGGGAAGAAAGGTGATTTAGATGACTTTGAATGAGGCATGGTTGTTGGTGCCACACAGGCTGGTCTGAGTATTTCAGAAACCGCTGATCTACTGTGATTTTCACGAGGTATGCAGTAGAGCATTTCTCAATGCACAACACGTCCAACCTTGAGGCGGATGGGCTACAGCAGCAGAAGACCACACCGGGTGCCACTCCTGTCAGCTAAGAACAGGAAACTGAGGCTACAATTCATACAGGCTCACAAAAATTGGACAATAGAAGATTGGACAAACGTTGCCTGGTCTGATGAGTCTCAATTTCTGCTGAAACATTTAGATGGTAGGGTCAGATTTGGGTGTCAACAACATGAAAGCATGGATCCACGGTTCAGGCTGGTGGTGGTCGTGTAATGGTATGGGGGACATTTTCTTGGCACACTTTGGGCCCATTAGTACCAATTCAGCATCGTGTCAATGCCACAGCCTACCTGAGGATAACACGCCATGTCATAACATATGACGCCATGACATAACATATGGGATATATGATTTTGAAAATCATGTCACAAAAACTGCCTTCCATCTGAGAAACATAGGTAAATTTAAAAGTATGCTATCCATTTCAGATGCAGAAAAACTAGTTCATGCTTTCATGACTTCTAGGCTGGATTACTGTAATACTGTTTGCTGGTTGCCCAGCATCCTCTATTAACAAACTTCAGCTAGTGCAAAATGCAGCTGCCAGAGTTCTTTTAAGGTCTAGAAAATATGATCATATCACTACAATTTTATCCTCCTTACACTGGCTGCCTGTTAAGTTTCGTATTGATTATAAAATATAACTTTTTACCTATAAAGCCTTAAATAATCGAGCTCCTGTTTATCTAACCAACCTCCTGTCTCGCTACAACCCAACCTGCTCTTTACGATCTCAAAACTCAGGGATTCTAGTAGTACCTAGAATAGCAAAATCGAGTAAAGGAGGTCAAGCCTTCTCATTTATGGCTCTAAACTCTGGAATAGCCTTCCTGATAATGTCCGAGGCTCAGACACACTCTCGTAATTCAAAACTAGATTAAAAATCTTTTTAGCAAAGCGTATGCTCAATGCATTACATAGCGATATGACGCATGATGTGCCCCACACAGGATTTTGCTTCTTGTTTTTTATACACTATGAACAGCAGCTATGCTAATTAATCTCCTTATTCTTTATTTCCACCTGGGGGTACTCATCCCGAGACTCTCAGACTATGCAGCGCTACTGATGCGATCCAAGACCAGCGACAAGATGATCCCAAGGTTTTAATAATCCTGGACCAGGCAGTATCCTGAGCATCTGCTGTGGTGGTCATGAAAGAGTGGAGAGCAGGATTCCTGTTATGCTCCAAGGACAGACGAGTCTTCGCTGAGGTCCAGCTTCCTACGCCTAGACTGCAGCTCTGCACAAGACGCTTGGCTATAGGAGAAATGGAACTGAGCCTGGTTTCTCTCAAGGTTTTTTTAAATCTTCACTTTCGCCAATTGGTGAAGTTTTTTCCTCGCCGCTGTCGCTCCTGGCTTGCATGGTTTGGGATCTGTAGAGCTGCGAATCGATGGATTTGCTCTTCAGTGTTTGGACTCTCAGTAGTAAATATTAACCCACACTGACCTGAGCTGAACTGAACTGAACTGAACTTAATCTCTGAAAACTGAACTGACACTGTTTCAATTCACTATAATCTTTTATGTGAAGCTGCTTTGACACAATCTACATCGTATAAGCGCTATACAAATAAAGATGAATTGAATTGAATAACATGCGAATCATCTTAGACTGGTTTCTTAAACACGACAATGAGTTCACTGTACTTAAATGCCAACTGTGTGATGCTATCATGTCAATATGGACCAAAATCTCTGAGAAATATTTCCAGTACCTTGTTGAATCTATGCTACAAAGGATTAAGGCAGTTCTGAAGGCAAAAGGGGGTCCAACCCCGAACTAGTAAGGGGTACCTAATAAAGTGGCCGGTGAGTGTATGTGTGTGTGTATGTGTATGTGT